>SCDZ01000109.1:0-207056 GCA_004143845.1 Drosophila lacertosa
AGTAACAGTAACAGTAACAGTAACAGTAACAGTAACAGTAACAGTAACAGTAACAGTAACAGTAACAGTAACAGTAACACTAATAATAAATACACATTCCACCTGCTAGAAAGTCAATGCATAAATTTACAAGCAAAAGCTTACACAATTAGGTTTAGAGATATTTCAATTAGATATTAAATTTTCGGGTGATAACTTAAGTTTGTTTAAATTATTTTTCTACCCAGTAAAAGGTCTGAGTTGTATTCAAAATAAAGCTCCCCATATATAAATGCTAATGAGCTTGATGCATTAATGAAGATATTGTCTATTTTACGCTAACGAACTTTACTATAATATATATATATGTTCATATATGAGTGACCGCTCAAAAGCCAATTTGAGTGGTGCACTGTGTAAATTAAACAACATAAATACTGGTCCAACTAGAGGCTAAGTGTATTGCTCTCAGTGGCTATTACAAGTGCTGGCGATTAAGTGCAGCAGCAGCAGCAGCAACCAGTTAACAAAACATTGAAACTAAGCAATTAACTTTTATAAAAAACCATATAACTCCCGTGGAGGACGCTAAGGGATCAGCTTGGTCAACCAGCGTGCAAGCTCAAAGTAAAGCATCCAACCGCAGCAACGGCAGCCATGGCAGCAGCAGTAGCAACTACTGCAGCAGAAGCCGCAGTTAAGCCAAGCCAAACCAAACCCTTTCAAGTTGCATTATGAAAATACCTAGTGCCCATATACATAGATGCCAACAGCGCCCAGTAACGTCCTCCTCAGAGGGCGCTTATCATTTGCGCAGCGAAGCAATAACAAGTGTCGAAGGACATGTGTGCGGTGGTTTGTCCTCTGCTTGTGCGGTGGGTTGAGTGGTGCGTAAGGTCTGTGGGATATGACAGGTTGGTTTAATACACCGAGTTGAATTTAAAAGTGCCCTCTAACAAAATATGTCAATTATTACTTATTGTTTTATTTAAAATGGAGAAACACAGAGACAGAGAACAGAGTGCTATAATATTGGCTAGCGATATTAAGTAGAAAGAATGTATATTACATACAAAATTAGCTGTCTGTCTGTTCACAACAATAAATATAATGCAACTGAACGTATTTATATAAATCCTGATTAAAGAAACTAAAATTATCTTCAATTTGCAAAATCATATAATTTGTAATTTCCTTTTTTAACAAACGTTTAATGACTCTATTTACACACTTCTGCTTATTAACAATAATCGAAGTATAAAGAAAAAAATTCAGTTTCAACGACCTAATCTAGCATATTATAATTATAACCATTATAATTGACTTTAATTATTATTAATTATTATTAATAATTCTTAATAAAAGAATCTCCAGTTGTTGGTATTGAGAGTAAGAATCCACATTTCTTTTCCAACATCATGGATAATTAAATATAAATAAATTTTAAATACATAAAGAAGTGTTTTTCGCTATCTCTTACTTTTGCGTTTCTTTAAAGCTTTATTTAATCGGACTTATTGTTGAATGTTAAGTTAAATAGTAATGCGTTTGTTTGCAAATAATTTACTTTGAACAATGATTATTATTGATCCGAGATGGTTTTGTGGTTTCGGTGAATAAAGCTAAGAATCTTTTTTATTTTGGAATAGCATAATTAACTCACATTTCTCCGAAAGTAACGATTCGTTGCAAGAACCCTTTCTCTTCTTACAAGATAACCACTGCCTCTGAAATTCCCGTTCTAGCTCATGAAATATTTTTATAATATATGGTATTCTGAATGCCTATATCTATTTGTATTTTATTCGAATATAAGGTTAAGAGCTAATTTATACAAATTCAATCAAGTCAATGTATTTAACTATTTTTTAAAGAAGCATATCTGTATCTTGTTTTATGATAATAATGATAAAAAGGACAGTCAGATCATTGCCGTGTGCAGCCCGTTGCATCAATTTGCAGAGCCGTATTATAGCTTTTAAACAGAACACAGGAATACAGTTAAAATTAAATCGGTTAAGTTTGCCAATGTTAACGTACATTGCTCACGCCTTAGTCGGATTGACAACTTGTTGGACATATTTCAGGATAAAGTGCGCGAAGGACTGTTGTGACAGCAATTAAAAGCGCATTTCCAGCCCATACGATACTCGTCCCAGGACAATGCCGAGTTGTGCATTTGAGCTGAAGCATTTTCCCAGGCGCCTGAAGCAATTCAGATCTGAAGAGCTACGTAGCTTTTGTTGTTGAAGCTTAAAAAAAATAAAAAAAAATAAAGTAATTGCAAATAAATGGCTGCTCATCGGAGAACACAATGACATGCATTGACACTGGCATCTTCATCATTATCCTTATCACCCATTAAAATGAAAATTATGTAAAATGTAAAATTGCAGTCCACTGAAGTGCAGCGAAAATCATATTAATAAAAATAATGAGAAAGCAGCTCGAAAACCGATTATAAATTGAGTCGCCCAGCGCCGAATGTTAAGCAGACATGTCAATTTGACAGCTGCTGCTGCTGGTGTTGCTGCTGCTGGTGTTGCTGCTGCTGCAAGACTGCTGCAATGTTCAACATGCATCACCAGTTCATGTTCTTCAATTTGAATTGAGTGCACGTTAATCCTTGTGAGAAAGGGTCAAGGACTGTTGTGAACTTAAGCTTACAACAATTTAAGTTACAAGCTAATATTTAACCTGCAGTTAGAATGGAGTGAATAATGCCTGCTTATGCTAACAGTTTACATTACATTAACAAACCTTAAATAAACTTAACCCATATTAGGGAATAGCTTCTAGCAGAAACTTGATAATTGAATATGATCCAGCTGAAAATTGTCAACTTTATGGCAAACTGGGTTTGACAAAAGCATTGATTAAAGACAGACAAGCGTGAATGCCACTCCTTTGGGCCACACATGTCTCCAGATATTTATGACCGCGTATAACCTGCGCTACAAAGCAAATCATTTTCTAATTTCTTCTAATCACGGACATGCTTGAATCGATGCAGTCAACTTTCCAGGGCGTTGCTTTGATCTGTCTGCTCGGCGTAGGCGGTGACATCGACACATCGACACATCGTCGTTTCGACACAATCAAAATACATTTGACATTGATTAGTTTTCCAAGAATTTTTAATACACATTTCACGTTAGTTGCGGCTCGGGATCCAGGGACTAGTAGCAACTTCGAGTTGGAACGACAGCAATCAGGCAGTCCATTAGATGGGCGTGTTTTGCCACGCTTCATTTACTCATTTCATGCAATTTCTTAATATCAATTTCCCTTAATTTTTGGTCTTCAGACACGCAATGCATTTTGTTGTTGCCGCGTTTATCGCTCCTCGCTTTTGTCCTGCGGAATTTTACACACACACGAACACATAGCTGACAGCAAATAATTTGCTGTCCTGTGTATTTTCCTTGCCAGAGTTTTTCCTTGGCCCTGTTATTCGCCTTTGTTATGGTAGCACGTGAATTCTGAGCGTTGCCTCCAGACACGGATTTTGATGTGGGTGGCAAGTTGGCTGCGCCCCAAGCTGGCGTGTCATCGAAATGACAAACTAAATTATTGACCAGCTTGCCACGACTGCGACTATATCAATTTGACTTTCCGCTTCTATCTCCCAAGCTACGCACTTCCGCGGTTAAAGGGTATAAATCATTTTACAAGATACACGTGTTCTTTAAAATAATATAAAACTTTTCAAATATATTCAACATTCATTTGATTTATGATTTTGAGTAGCCTACTAACCGATTTTCTCGTGTAGTTTAATCTATGCATTCCATATGTTCATTAGCACATCGATTTTCATGAGGTTTAAATGGTAAATCAAGATAATTTGTGTCCAAAGACTATTATACACAGTCCAACTTCAAAGCAAGTGTCAGCGAAGTTAATATGAATATTCCAATTCATCAAAGTAACAATCTGGTATAGCTTAATTACATATAGTACATTTATCATTAGAAGCGAGCTAATTTTTTTTGTTTTTCTGAGACTGACTTTACTTGTAAACTTCATTGAGAAATGGTGTTGTATTAATAAATAAATATATGATCCCTTATTATGATTTATTATACTGCTGTTGCCTTCTGATAATAAGATAAGATTCCATAGTTAACCCAAAATGATATTAGCGAAAGCAACAAGTCTTTATGTTATTATTACATTTTATTTTTGAACACTTTTTTTTAAGATAAAAAGTTAATTTAATTATTAATTAAATTAAACAGAAATAAAAGATTTCTAGTATTAGCTTATATTATATTTAGCTTATAGTGTATGCCAGCTTAATTAATATAGTTTGGAGATCAAGGATGTGTGTTCTTTAGAGTCTTCTTACTACTGAAATGTTCTCTGTAAGATTTAAGGCAATGTTATTTTTGTTATTTTGAACTCTTTCAATGGACTTCCTGCTAAGTTTCTTTAATTCTTTTTTTTTTTAAATTTTTAACTTATGAGAACAGAAAAAGAGAGTGTTGCCAATTTATTTTATTGTTGAATGTAAAAAAGAGGAAGTGAAATTTTGGCTTTGAATAGTTGTAAAAGGATATGTGTTCGATTGGAAAGGAACGAAATGGAATGTCGCTGGCTGTGTTTGCACTTTTGTGATTTAATTCAATTGGGCATTCAACACACCTGTATTGAGTTCAGTTCATGTATTGAGATGCTGAAATGCTGTCGCTTCAATGCGCAAGTAAACTTAATGCAATTCATTTGGGTAACACAATAAAGGAGACATTTTTTGCCAAATAAGGCAAATCACAGACAACTGTCGTTAAAGCGAAATTGAAAGTAAATTTGTCTTTATTCTTACGCGCTCATTTTATTCGTATACTTTTTTTGGGGGACTTCTTTGCAGACATATACAAATACGTAAATCAATTTACAAAAGTTTTAAGTTTACTCCTTGAACACCCAATATTTATAAACTTGCAATTTGTTTGAATTGCTTACTTGAAATAAACACTGAATAGAGGTAAAGTGAGTTTCCAAGACCTGTTCAACGCTTTTGATTTTGATCTCATTAAGAATGATTTCGTTTGGCATATTCATTCAAAATGTATCGAGATGTAGTATGTTACTCGAAATCGTTCAGACTAAAATCGGAATCAAAATGCTGTCCAGGGCTAAAACAAATGCCTCACAACCGTCGAAACAATCAATAGCCACCACTTGAAGGATCCTGCTTTAGCCATACATGGAATGTTCGTATAATGAATCGCGGAATGATTAATGGCATAAAAGCCCGGGTTACTCGACTTCAGGCAGTTGTCCCTGAGCTCTGCCAAATAGTGACTCGGGTATTCGAAACAGAACATCATCGAATATGTTAGCTTGACCGGATTGGAATTGCACAAAAAGTTGTTTTCATCAACAATCGTTAGATTGCCGCAGTTCAAAATTGGCGAATAATACATTGTGACAAATACGAAGAGCATTAACTGGCTGGGCGAGTAAATAGCATAGGGCACATCTTCGTGTACATATCGATCCTGATATCTTTTGTGTAGATATTCTGAGACTCGTCCCTTACACTTTAAGTTCATGGTTATTCCAAAAAGGGCAGAGCAATTGCCATATGGAATGCGAGCAGGCGCCAAGTAATACAGATTGGCCAACAACAACAGTTGCAGTATTTTCGATGCATTAATAAACATATTGTGTAGGAATTTTGAATTGATTGGAAATTAAAAGTGATCTTGCCTTGTGTGTTCACGGACTAAGAATAATAATAAATGTGACTCATAGCAATAAAAGCATATCAAACAAATAATAAAATAAAATAATTACTCTTTTCTCTTCCGACTATTGTGAGACACGCCTTAAATTTATTTTCCTTTTGCTTTGATTACTTTCTATAAAGCTCACCATATAAAAAAAGTCCAACATCTCTATTTTGTATTAGTTTCATTCGAACTCTGCAAAATTCACATTTCATTTTTTTCATTACTCAGTTTAGAATTCTAAAGTAAATTTGGAAATACAAATATAATATTTAGTTAAAGCACAAGACGTACCGTCAACTATTCTTGTTCCTATATGCTACAAATTATTTGATGCTTTATAAAAAAAAAAAAAGAACAAGTCGCCTTCAAATCGATATTGATAAATCAGGTTTCTAACTCTTGAAATTGCTGAGAGACTTTGTGATATTTGCAACAAACGTCAGTTATATAAATATGTGAAAGCTTATAAACTTAAGAAAACATCTAAAGTAATATTAAATTCTAAATTTGCAATGATATTATGGATATTACCGTTGCTTGCTTGGAGTATGCTGCAGGGCCAATCGAAAGGAGAAACTGTTCATGACAACACGCTGACACCACCTTACGACACGGGAAACTGTTCCTACATCGATCGGTTAGTCTTCATCAAAATCTGTAAAAGCTTCATCACTCTGAACTTAACTAGGGAATGGAAAGATAGGAGAGCTCCTAGAGGCAGCAAATACACTGTGTGGGAACACAAGGGAGAAATAAATCCACTTGTATTTGTGTCCTTTCATGCCACACCCTTGCTTGACTGCAATCATCTGGTGATTAAGAAGGTCGGTAAGACATACGAGCTTACTGCAACGCTTTTGGCCCAACTGCCAAGAGATACCGTCTATATTTATCAATCTGACTTAGAACATTCCGATTTGCACTGCCTCGAGGGGAATTTTAGATATCCAAGCGCTCTACGCGCCAATTGTCTTCGCCAATATGATGCAGACTACGGTTATATAAAAAACCCAATACTCCACTACGGGCAGCACAATGCGTACACGATAAGTGTCTCGAATACCTTTCCTTTGTCGCTAGTGTTGAACGTCCTTACAGTTGTTTCCCTTTCATGTGTATAATTGCATGCATATATAATACACACTTAAACCAAAATTAAGTATTCTTTATATTGGTTGGAGACCCTACGGAAATTGATGTACCAAAGCAAAGAGGAATTGTTTTCCGGGTTGCGACGAAAGCCGGTGGTATGTTAGATTAGCTGGTAGATGAGGCTCTCGACATAGCAATAATTGGGCGAATGAACAACAAGAAGCATCATTGGGAGCAGAGCTGTAGGGCCATAACCCTAAGGGCAGAATCGTGTACAGCCATCGTTTCTCACATCAAGACTTCAGATGATATTCAAGTCATATTAGAAGGACAAATTACACGATGTTGAGTCGATGCATCATGGAAGCCACGGCTGTGATGTTTATCACGATCCCAGAGGTTATCCGCCAATTTCATAAGAGAGCTTGCCACGCTGTGGATGATTAACAACTGAAATGTCGTCTTGCGAATACCGCAGAGCTCGGTCTCGTAGGCTTAGGGTGTCTCCTCTGCCACAAACGTCAATTAATTCCTAAAAAATTTATATAAATACATATATAAACATATGTGTCAGGAACATTAATAGTTTTAAATTTGCAATGAAATTATGGATTTTAGCGTTGCTTGTTTGGAGTATGCTGCACGGCCAATTGAAAGGAGAATCTGTTCATGACAACACGCTGACACCACCTTACGACACGGGAAACTGCAACTATATCGACAAATTAGTCTTCACGAAAGTCTGTAAGGGCACCATTACTAAGACCTTTACTGAGCAGTGGAAAGATGACAGAGCACCCGAAGGCACCAAATACACCGTTTGGGAACACAAGGCATCTCAATTGCCATTTGTATTTGTTTCGTTTCATGAATCGCCCCTTTTCGACTGCCATCAATTGATTGTGAGAGAGGAGGATTCACGATTCAATATCCTTGCCAAGACGATGCAGGAAAACTCAGAGAATACATATTACGTTTATAAATCAGACGCCCAAAATTCAGATATACACTGTATCAATACGGATCTTAACTATCCATTAGCTCTGCTCGCCCATTGCACACATGATAAATATGATCCCAAGAAAACAACCAATAGACCCATACTGCACTACACTTCAGATAATGTAATTGTTGCATCTGTTTCAAGTGCGCTTAGCGTACCGCAAGTTCTGATCGTTGTTACAGCTGTTTTCCTTAAATATGCTCAACTACATATATAAACTTCAACGTACACAACTCTACCATAAATTAATGTAAAAGAACACAAATTCCATCACAATAAAATCTGCAAACGAATTATGTTTCTATTATAAAGGAGTACGCTCTCGGAAAACCATAATATCGAACTTTTTATCGATTGTTAAAATGCTACGATAATAATAATAATATGGTAATAATAAATCATGAAAACAAAATTACAACTAAAATGGCTTAGTTTTATTACTTTTGTTTTGCGTTTATACAGACGAACAGAAGGACTCGAAAAGTGTTATCTGTCATCATCAGTCGTTGATGAATAACATATAAACTATACGCCTCCAAGCCCTTTTAGGGTTTCATAAAAACATATAATTGGTGTGTGAATTTAGTGGAACGAAATGCAAGGAGAAGTTGATTCAGTGTATCATCTAGTCGAGCACTCCTGACGAATGCCCTTAGACTTGAAGTGTAAAATAAAAAACTGAATGTTTTTGGCCAGTGATGATTTCTATTTTATTGATCTTAGCGTTCGTGTCGCAAAGTTAACGGACACATAGATTGTCTATTGGACAGAGTTGGGCTCTTAGTTTTATCAGTAAATTTAAAGCTAAGTTGCTTTCATCTTCACTGCTGGGCTGTTAATGGCATTACCTATCAAGTTTAGTTAGTGTTAAGTTGCAAGGCGTCCAAAGAGCACGATTCCAATGTATATTGTTTGAAGCACTCTATGGTGACATAACCTTAGGTATGAGTAGCGTACTCTTCAAGGTTCAATGCAATTTCTTGATCTCCTTGAGATTTCTCAAATAAATAAAAATCAATAGGTTTCCGAGTGATCAGCAAATGTGGCCAATGGAAGTTCTTGCCCATAACCCAATTTGTCTTGTCTTCAGTAATGCATGAAATGCTGAGCTAGAATACCTGTCTTCCTTTACAGCTTGAAAGGTTCTCACCGTTTCGAACCTCAAAATAAACTTAAAGTTGTTGTTGATCTTGGAGAGGAGTCCGAACGTAGATTTTTTTAGAGTTGGACGTAAGGTGGCCATGCTTAAATCGTAGCTTAAACAGTAACGTCGGGATTGCTTCTCCTGGTGCAAAAAATAAATAGATAAAAAAAAAAAAAATGGAGAATATGCGGATTTTTCAAAGCTTTCGTTGTGTAAATACATTTTTGACAGTTTGCGTCAAACCACTTTTATACATTGATTTTCGTGTCTTACTGTTAAATAAATTGTCAAAAATGACTTCACAATTATTTGCTGCAATACTATAGGCCATGCCAGTAAGCCCTCAATACGCAGGAGCTTACAATATCAATTTCATTGCTTGCTGGCTGCTGTTACTCCTTTACCCCGCAAAAGTAACAAGCGATATACGCAACTGCAGCTTTATCGACGGCCACATTCTGGAATTTGTGTGCCACGGATCGTATGATCGCCATCTGCGACTGTTGTTCAAGGATCGCCATCCCGCCATCAATACGCCCTATTCCATCTGGCAGCGTGCCGATTACGTGGGCTCCTCAATGCTGCTTATCGTTTTCTATGAGGGCCCGTTGAACAATTGCTACAATCTGGTCTATGATGAGGGCAAGTTCTACTGCGATGGCCGTAACTATCACATCGAGATTGAAGACAGCATCCTTGTGCAGTGCATGCCCTTTCCGTTCACCTACTCCGACGAACTGCACAGGATGTGCCATACTGGTCACAAAAAGCTACCTGCGTCAACCATTTCCTCAGTCATCATTTATATGGAGTCGAATATGATAACTGCTTCAAGATGTTCCAAGTCTCTGTATTGTTCGAATCTTCTTATTATATTTACCATTCTTTTACAATTTTAAAACTAAACACCCTGCATAAATTAAGTTGGTAAACAATAAAAAAGACACAAACACAACACAGTAAGCTAATCGGAGTTTAATTGACCAATGATCAATTGTATTTCCCCAAAGTGCAGTTAATTCAATAAAAAGGCTTTTGATGTTGCACAATGATGGACACATATATACATAGACAAATAGATTTATTGACATTTTGCCTTATTCACAAATTTAAATATCTTCAGTGTTTTAGCATTGGAGGTCGCTATAAACTTTTTCTTTATTCTGTTGACTTGAGCAATTAACAAGCGATGTTTCAATCAAAGCTGAACTCAAGTTCTAGCTAAAATAAGAACAAGATTTAATATATAATAGTGCTCTGCAATAAATAAATAACTTTCTTCTGAATTGTTAATAGACAATTATTCGTACTTAGACGAAATTAAAGACTGAATAGGAAATAACAATCCAGCTTAGGAGTACATCGGATGGATATAAACGTACAAAGCACTTTATAAAAACGATATCGAATGCACATCAATCGATTCAAATCCCAATCCTAATAGATCTGTGTGTAAATCCTTATCTAAGAGCCTATTAACTGAAAGTTATTAAACAAATGAAATACTTGCAGTTTACAAAATATATTTATTTTTCTTAGTGCAACCCCCAATTTTAATGTACCCATTTGAAAACATTTCTAAGTAAGAGTAGATAAATTTGCTTAGATAAATGCTTGTCCACAATCTGGAGAAAGCAGGGGATATTACAGCTGGGCGACTCCAAATTAGCCGTCAGCTCGGCTTTATGCATTTTCCGATCACACTTCTTAACTATATGAACCAAAACAAACAAGGAGCAAAAAGGCATTTTTCAAATATATAAAATTTACTTTAGATTTTTATTTTAGAATGACAAATGTTGCATGGATTAGCTCTCAATATAAAGTAATGAGAAAGTTGTGCTGGACTGGGGGAACACAAAAAGTTAGTTACCCATTTCATCATTGCTAAATGGGGTAGTTAGTTCTTTACAAATGGGTTTGTCAGTTACAATATAAAAAATGTTAAGACAACTGTTTCTTGTGAAAATATTTAATTATTCCTCCCTAGTATCACTTAGTCATTATAGTTATCTTAAGATTCTTCAAGTGGCATATACTTTTATACAACGAGTTTCCTTAGGTAGATCTTTATATTGATTACAATCAAGAATGTACTTGGATCCAGGCATGAGAAACTCAATCGGAGACTTTCAGAGATTCTTTTCATATATTAAATAGTATGTATATTTAAAATAACCAATCCTCAATCAGTATGTGTTTTCTCGATCAACAATAAGTTAAATTTATTGATATTATTATTCAGCGACGAATTGAAACTTGAACAGGAACAGTTGAAGGAATTATGTTTCTATGTGTTCACATTTAAATCTTTCTGTGCTTATCGCCACATTCACACCCAAATGAAGATGCACATATATGTATTCGTTTTGATTCGGATAAACAGCTAAAAATAGGTGCTAAGACAAGTTTTCTTTTTGACCAAATACGCTCAGATTATCAACGTTAGTTTAGCGTGCAAAGTATAAAAAGTATACGAACAATGGCATTTTCTTTTAGAGCTTGTCCTGATTTTCACGCATGGTTGAGAATGCACACACACACACAAACACACACACACACTCATAGAGGTACAAAGGAGGCATAGAAAGCACAGCAAAGTGAAAGTGCGCTTTTGTGAGTCCTTTTTTTTAAATGAGCCTTTCGCTTTTGAAACGAATACGCATAAAACTTGCCTAAAAATACATTTACAAAAAAATTTCCACAAGTGTGTGCTAAATGCGCTAACAAGGACGCGAGACAAGGACGTGTGGCAAACAGCTTTTTGCATTCACATAAACGATGTTCATTTTGCCTGTAAATATGTTAAGTTTGGAATGAGGCTTAAATCAAAGCAGGTCCAAAAATTCGTGTACATCTAACAAATATAACATACGACAAATATGTTTTTATTTTCGTAAATCCGATTTCTAACTTTAAATTCCTGCTACAAAAAAACTCTACCAATATCAGAGCTTTGGTCCATGTGATTGCATTTCTTTCAGTTAATTTCAAAAGCAAAACTGTCAAAGCAAAACTAAAAATTGTAGCAAAAATTCCAATGAAAGTGCACAGGAAAATATTTGATTTGATTTAATTTACTTTGATTGCGTACATAAAAAAACACAAGTAAAAACTTTGCAAGGTGGGAATACCGACTGCGCAATACTCTGTGCAAAGTAATAAATCGAAAATATATAAATTTGCATGGCATATGAACCATGTGATGTATCCATTAATATGAATAGTGTATTAGAATATTATGTTTATTATTAGAGAAAAAATAGGTCCAATCTTAAAAAAACAGCACATCACATTATTTTAATATTAATGGCTAATGGCTAATGCATGAATTTAGTATCTTTTCGAAATATACTCCAAATGGAAAAATATTAGTTTAACCAAAAATACCCGTTGCACATGCTGATTGAGTATAATTATAAAAGGACACAGGACACACTGCTCGCATAGTGATGGCTAATTTAATTTTCCATCCCACTTTGAGCAATTAAACTTTCCCTGTGCTCTGACTCGTTTTTTTGAACATTGGCCGGCACTGGATGCATTTTTTAGCGACTAATCCTTTTTTGGTTTTTTGGCTGCTAAATAAATGTTATGTGCATGCGAAGAGCTTCAAATGGAACAACATTGCGTATACGTATTTTTTGTGCTCTTATTAATGCTGCTGCTGCTGTTGCTGTTGTTGTTGCAACTAACATATTTCACTGCACACGAATAGCACTTTAGGAGCCACAAAAAAACATCAACAACAAATGGCACTACAGGTCCTTTAGAATAGTGTGTTTGTGTGTGTGTAAAACACGCAGTTGAAACATGTTGCCAGAGTCGCAGATTAACTTCGTTTATAGACATATTTCTACATTCCTTTCTTTTTTGTATCTCCTGCAAAGTAAGCCTATCTACTTGTTAAATTGCTTTGATCACACTGTAGCGCAAATCAAAGGCAGGAAAGTGTTCGGGTTAGTCTGGTTGGAGACTACAATCGTAGTTCCTCAATCAAATCCGAGTAGTCACCTTCATCAGTATTTCATTTGTCAAACACTGGTTACTATGGAGGTACGCATTCTTATTAAATGTAACCTTTTATGATGACAACCAGAGACGCGGTTAAGTTTCCATTAGGTTAAGTTGTCCTTACCTCATAAGTATTGTGTTGATCACATTTAAGATTCAGGCTCAAGTCGAGTCTTTGGCATGCAAAGGGTCATGTTCCAATGGACCATGATTTTAAAATAAATGCTAAATTGAAATGTATAATAGAAAATGATTTTTTTTTCATATAAAAACGTTTTCATTTTTAAGTATAGATCTCCTATAAAATGTATTTAGCTTGTATTAAGAGCAATAATAATAATAATAATCAAGAGGCTTTAAATGACAACATGTTGTCGATTTACTTCATAAAAAACGTTCATATAGATAAATCATATCCAGAACTAAGTAAGAGATTTATATTTATGACAACTACATGTTTTGGCCAACTACAGACAAATGATCCAATGTAGTAGAAAAGGAACGGCTTTGGTCGTAATATCAAAACCTTTTATATAAATACCTATTAAATATATTTATTACCATTATTAATGATAACCTAATCAGGTGTATATATTTTAATAGTCTTATAAGTCTTTTCTTCAAGAAATTCAGGCTCCAAGAAACCATGATAAAGATCAAATTTTATGATTTAATCAAAGTAGTTATCTTTCCCGTTGCATACTAGATTAGCTTAGTCAAGGTCTAACGCATGTAGAGTATAAAACAAGTCATGTAAACTGGAAGGCAACCCTAAAGGGCATGTTGGCCTGAACAGTTCCATAAGTCTATTGTGCTTTTATTGTTTACCTTTTTTAAAGCAGTCTATTTAAATGTAATGACGAAAAGAAAAAACAAGCTGATTGCCTTATTTTAAAGCCATTGACAAAATATAAACAGCAAAGAACTTTATATTTATAACAAAAGAGGTACATAGAATGAGGGTAAAAGAGAGAGAAAACGAGAGTCGGAGATAATTGAAAAGCAAGCAATATGAAATAATTGGAACAATAAAACCAGAAAACCGTATGAATGATAATAAAGAAGGCGACATGGCGTTCACAAGGACAATGTAAGGAGAGAGCAGCATGCTGCCAGGTAGTAAAGTAACAGGAATCAAAATAATAAATCAAAACTGCGGATGATGCTGTTATTGCTTTAGTTGTTGTTGCTCTTATTGTTGTTGTTGTTAGCGGAACAGCAGCCAACAGTTGGCAGTCGAGTCTTGCAAGTTGCAACAGTTCTGTGCCACGCTCCGTTTACTGCTGCTGCTGCTGCTGCTGCTGCTGCTGCAAACTGCTGCAAACATGCAGCACATGTGAATGCGCACAACTTTCAAATTGTTAAAAATTGCAAATAAAATAAACGTGCAGAGGAGTTGTATCCAAAAGGAAGTCGCAGCCAGCTGCCGGGTCTGCCACTGCAAAATGTGGCATTTGATTTACGTTTGCAATTCCTCGAAGCTGTTAAATAGCGCGAGGTCCTCCACTTTCTCCCCCCCCCCCCCCCCCCCCCCCCCCCCCCCCCCCCCCCCCCCCCCCCCCCCCCCCCCCCCCCCCCCCCCCCCCCCCCCCCCCCCCGCGTGTTAATGATCAAGTGGCTGCCCAATTTGGTTGGCCCGGTTGGGTTTGGGCTGGAATTGGTGGCAGCGCAACTGAAGCAAATGCTCCCGTGGCTGGTTGCGTTTTGAAGTGGTTTTTGGCACCATTGCGGATAGGTTTAAAAAGGTGTCGGCACCTAACCGCATACGAAAGTCAGTCATTGCTCAAAATATATAAATGTTTGAAGTATGAAGAACGAAGCAGTTGGTCACAGTCGACTGTAAAATACCCTGTTCACAGTTTATCAGCAGTTGGTGACAAGCAGAAAACGAAGAGAATTGATTATGAGGCTAGTCATTGAATGACTGTGATCTCAATTTTCTTCTCTGTATCTCTCTGCCTCTCTCTTAAATTATATTTTCGAAGGAAAATTTATACTTAAGCGGTAAGAATCAGACCTCAAGCTTTAATTCTTCTTCTGCTTCTAATTCTGTCTGTATATAGTATTTTATTAATTCGGAATAATGGAAAAGAATATATAGAAAAATAGAAATAAAATGGGATACTAAGAGGTATATATTTTGGTATAATAAAGATAAACATTTTTTTTTTATTAAGCTTTAATTTTTCACACTCACCTCTTATAGCCTCAACAAATAAAAAAGGCTCTGCTTTTAAAGTATTTTTGTCATTGCACATTTATTCAAGAGATTTTAAAAGCAAGACATTGAAAATTAACTAAGTAAGTTCTCAACCTGTATTCCTGTGATCGGTTTTGCAATATAAATAAATCTATGATTGCTCTGTAGATCGGAGACTCAAACTAAAACACTGATTTTTCCTAAGAAGTTTGCCTCAAAACAGATAAATTTATGTATATACAAAACGGAGAGATTTTATATTAAATTTATCTTTATATATTCTACACATCATCACTGCCGTCTCCTTCTCCTTGTAATTTGCACTTGCGCAACCCATTTTTAATTGTCAGCGTGTGAGATAAATCTTTTTTTTTTGTGTCTCATATACGTTGTGTGCTGTGTCTATGTCTAATTGCGAGATAAATTTAACGACTGGATCATGAGTTGCAGACAACAATACATGTGTAATATATGCAAAGCATTTTCAAAAGAAAAACAACAACAACAACAACAACGAGGGATGAGACCTGCAAAAAAACATTTTTGGCACTTGGAGCACTTAAAACGCCATAAAGTATGCAGCAGAATGCGACAACATCGCGGCTGTCATGCATTTTGCCATAATAATTCAAATGAGATTTAAAGTCGTGCCTTTTCCCCTTTCCCCCGGCGAGCTCTAAACTACGCACAGTGTTGATGGCCGCAGCCAACCGCAAAGTATGCAACGATTTATTTAAATGCCAGTGCAGAGAAAGAGAGAACATCTTTCTCGGGCTGCTGCACGTTGCAC
Organism: Drosophila lacertosa; assembly: GCA_004143845.1. Classification (NCBI taxonomy): domain Eukaryota; kingdom Metazoa; phylum Arthropoda; class Insecta; order Diptera; family Drosophilidae; genus Drosophila; species Drosophila lacertosa. The sequence goes on from SCDZ01000109.1 coordinate 15,961, forward strand.
TTGCAACACGGCCATGCCGCACGATAAGAACACAATGCGCCAATGAAGGACTTGCGTCGGGATAACGCGCAGCGCCGAGAATAAGCATGCAAACAAAGCGAAGCACAATGCGCCTAGACAAAGGATTTATATATATATAGAGAGAGAGAGAGCGAGAGAGAAATAAAAAAGAGTTAAGATACACGCGAAGAAACTTTTGACTAATCACGGTAGCTATGGCAAAAGCCCATACCTGAATTGATCGGCAGTTAAAGATTCGTCATATATTTACCAACAATTAAACATATGCAATAAATATATACGAAATTGATTGAATTTGTACTTTTAATTTTAAAAAATATTCATTCTTTAATAATTGGTAGTTATTTGATATGATATTTAATTAGTAGTTAAGAAATGCTCTTTTTATATTCATTTTGTTCTGATTTAACAATTTTAAAGTCTCTTAACATTGCTAAATTTGTCACAACCATATTTGGACTGTTCTAACAAATAACAAATAACAGCACTTCGACCTTATCTTAATTAACAATTGCAAAACCAATTAAACGAGAACACAGCAAAAAATCAAACCACTAAAAAATACAAAAATGGCGAACCAATTTAAGTAGATTATGTGTAGAGGCTGTGGCACCCTTTCACAGGAGGGAAGTCTGCCCAGAAATACAGGTGAAAGGCACGAGAGCTTTGCTTTTCAGGTTGGGGGGCTTCCTATTGTATATACCACATAAAATACCGCACAATAAAATAGCAGCCCTAAAGCCAGGCAGGTTTTCCCACTAGCGAAAAGTGGCTTTTTTTATTTCTATGGGTTGTTTTGAATACTTGCATACTTCACGCTATTGATGCAACCACGCTGAGCATTTTAATCCTTAACCCCGATACTCGCACTTTGTCCCTTTTCTCATTCTCCCCAATCAACCAAATAAACAAAACCACATCGGGATAAAAACAGAAATTCTTCAACAACTCTTGATTGCATTTTGGTGCGTAAAACTCCGAAGTGGAAATATCTGTAAAATAAATAAGTAGAAAATTTAATTGAGGAAAATGAAAGCGCCTAGAGAAACCAAATAAGAGCAAATAATATCCAGCAAAATCATTTTAAATGCTATCAATAGATTAATCATTTAATAATTACTCATTTATACGGGGAGAACTTAACTAAAAAATGTTTATGCTTTCAATCCTTATATTGTTATTTTAATCAAATACTTACATCAGTATATATAACATTGCGAACAAAATACATTTTTGAGTGAACCTGTTTTTAAGTGGCGAGTTCCAACCAGTAAAAAATACCCAATTGTTGATCCAAGCTTTCGACTTTTACATGTTTAAATTTTATGAATTGTGAACTTTTTGACAAGCTTCTTCTTTTTGAAAAAAGCTTCTTAAAATCTTATATAGTTTTTAGAGTGCTTAGTTTCAGATAGTTTAAAGATAGTTAGCAGCTGATTTTAATATAAGGTTCCCATCTTAATTTCTGAGTGTATTCTGAGAAAATTTTAACATATTTTCCTTACATACGGTATACAACGTAATGTAAACATTTGTCTAAGTTTCAACAAATGAAAAATATTCAATGTTCTTCACCTTTTTCCAAGGACAATTTCAATTTCAATTTCAAATGTAAGCTGATCTATTTTAATCTGTTTTCAAGACGTTCTTATTAAATTTTTAATGCTGGGACTTAGTTTTTGATAATTTGCATTAAACTTTACTACCATTTATTCAAAGAGCCTGTTTGCGTTTTATTCGGGTCTAGGATACGGACAGAGTCAATATAAAGTGTGCACGTTTCTAGCCATCGATTTAAAACTAATTAGCAATAAGTTGTATTTTTATGGGAAGCGCACATTGCACAGTGGGAGAAGTAATGAATACTGGACGGGTTTACTTAGTGTACCAATAAAGTAGACAACTGCTGGACATATAGGGAAACTTAATTAATTAGATGATAATAATTAAACAAAGGCTTTTATTTACATCCTGAACAAAGTGAAGTCAAACAACGAACTGTGTCATGCTAAATATTTGTTCGCATTGCAATAAAATGGTCCCACTGTGGCACTCAACTAGTTTCCGCTATAATTGCAGCAGACACATAAATAGTAAGTTGCAATAAGAGCAAAAATAACAGGGCCAGAAAATGAAAGAGGAGAACAGAGAGGGTAGGGGCAAAAGCGATATGAACAAAAAACTGGTGAACAGCGAGTCAAGTCCTGGCTGGCGAGCAGAGCCAGAGTCCTGGCTATCAAAAAGTTGCCAGCGACGCTCGGGCATAAAATAAAAGCAAAATGTTGTAAAACGATTGCAAAGTGAGATTGGAAATTACCGACACATAAACACAGTGCAACGAGCAGGGTTGTGGCATATGAACGTGCAAAAATAACACAGGAGGCAAACAAGTGGCATGGACGGCCAGTCGGGGGGATTCCTTTGGGTGCTAGCTATTTCGCATTACAATGCAATTATTTAGGGCTGCTTCAACTTGACGCGCTCTGATTGCCAGCTGAAGTAGCCACCCCAAAAGTCAGTGGCAAAGGGTTAACGATCGACAAAATTAAAGCGAAATGAGAATGTTTTTTCACGACACCCATCACGTGACTTGGCCTCTTCGCAAACTAACAACAGCCACTGTGTTTTGTTCACTACACACGAATCCACTTTGAACTTGACTGACGTGCTGAAGAGGCCAGCTGACTTAAACCAGCTTTCTGGCTGGTTGGTTTCGCTGGTTTGGCTGGTTTGGTTTGTTTGGTGTCGCGTGCTTGAAATAATTTTCGAAAAATGCCTCGTTAATGTTTCTATTAACGGATTACGGAGAGAGTCGACTGCTGGCCGTGTCAATCAGCCAGGACCGAAACGGGCCCTGGCACAGTTTTAACTTTCCTCCTCCTCCCAACCTCATAACTTTGTTGGCTTTGCACGTTAGTTATGTTATTTTTTTTTTATTTTTTAGTTTCAGTCACACATTTGGCCGAAAGTCGTTTGTTTTTGTTGTTAGCACATTGGCACGTTTTGCATAAATTTGCATTCGAATGTATCAGGGAATATACATTTTTGGCATGTCCTTTTTGGCCAGAGGTTCGTGTTTAAAATATGACGAGCTATGTGTTTTAAATTACCTATACAGCAATGTGCTTTGGAAATGTAGGACGTAAGTTGCAGTTGCTGGTTGTGTTGTGGAAACTTCAGGGAAAGCCCTTCAAGACATGATATCCATATGTGATCATTAAGTAATACGGTAATTAATAACCTTTGAAACCGATGTAGAAATTCTTATTTGGATTAGATGATTTTATACAGTAATTAAATTAAATTCAAAAAATAAAAAAAGGTCTGGGTGACTAAAAATTTTCATACAGTTCATCATTCACATCAGTTAATTAGTTCGCAATAAGAAAATCATTTTGGTTTATTTATATTGTTTCCAACTCAAAATGAACGGGCAATATGAACTTTAATTATAATTTTTATTATTATTATAATTATGAGATCAGGAGGAGCCCAAAGGGAGAAGAATAAAATCTTGGGCTCTAAAAGACTGATAGCAACTTTTGTAAAATCCATGTTAAATTTGATCCCATTTCATCTTTATTCAATTTAAAAAATCTGTTGTTATACACGCAAATGTATTTTCATATATGCTTTAAATACGGATTAGTTCATACTCTGTACAAAATGAAGTACAAATTGTTCTTGAAATTAAAAAAAAATACCAATTGTATTCCGTTGAAACTTGGATTAAGCACCGCTTTTTATCTGAGTGTATGCGCAGCGCATTTGTTAACAAAAATTTGAATACCCTCCGAGGGGATAAAAGAGAAAATAAAAAATGGTGTGAGAGTGAAAATGTTGTACAGCAATACACATTTGCATTCTTTTTGGCTGCTTTTTAATTATTTACAGAGTGCACCCAAAAGCTGAATAAAAATAAAGTGACCAACTAGTGGGACACCTATGGGGAAATTCCCACACTTCCGTTTTCGCGTCCCTCCGGCAGCGACAATTAAGCTGCGACTAAAATTGTGCCCGGGCATTTTCATGTGTGTGCACTTGGCCCAAAAGGCTCGTAAATATGCAACAAGATTTTTATTTAAATACCACTCCATTTTTAAATCAAATCCTGGCACAGGCTGCAGCTTTGCATTACACTTGGCGTGCTTTTAATTTTCATCTTGTTTACTTTAACGTCATTTTCAACTCTTCGGTGTTTTCTTGAGCGCTTTTCGCGCGCGCTTTGTTTATGCAGCCCCTCCCAGCCCCGCCCTCTTCACCGAGCAACGGTTACCTCTAAGATCCATTGTCATAGTCGTCCTCGTCGGCGCTCCTTGTGCTGCTCATGAAGTGGCACTCATCCGCACTTTTAAGCCCTACTGAATTCCTTTTATCCCTAAAACAAATATCTTCATCCACAGCGTAGTCTTCGTCTTCGTCCTCGTCCCCGTCCTCGTCCTCGTCCGCCTCCGCGTCTTCGTTGTCGTCCTCGTCTTGACTGCATTTGGTCCAGGCGTCATTGTTGTTGTTGCTCCTGGGCGCAAGGTTGTTTTAGCCAAGGCGACAACTTTGGGACCAGGCCCGGGCCCCTCCTTTGTGCTTGGCTACTGCATATATACTTATTCATCTGCCTTATACTTTAGAGCTCTAAGAGATTTTTAATAGAGTTCTTAGAGACACTTTCAATTGTCTTTGTGTGCAGCTTGTGTGCAAAATTAAACCCAAAATGAAGCCGGGCTTAAAGGGACGCTTATTGGTATGGGAAAGGTATACCTTAAGCAAGTCTTCGTACCCTTAGTCCTGCACACTCTCATGTATGCCTGACTGAAGATTTCAGTTTCGACCACTTCATTTGTCTTGCGACTAGCACGAGCCAACAAGGACAAGGACGAATGCCGGCACGAAATCCTCATTCGATTGCCATTCATTTGGACCTTCAGTCGCTTGACATTATAATGACGACAATTGACAATGAAAAACGAAAAGGATTCGCTCGCTTTTGGCTCCTGTCTGGCCAGTTAAAAGCACAAAATGTCAAACGGAGAAACAATGTCCCAAGCAAAAAACAAAAATAAAAACGAATCGAAAGCAAAAATACAAATCAAATGTACCGCAAAACTGAATGAAGTCAACAAAGGACCGCCAACTGGCTAATGGACTGAGCAAGGACGCAGCAGGACGAGCTGAGCAGGAGTGGCGCATAAATTGGCGATTCCCATGGGTACATGGCTGCAGTACACAGATCCTGGGTAACTGTCAGGGATGGAGCTGCATTGTCAAGTGTTCACTTTCATTGTTCGTGTATCAGCAAATGTTTGTGTGTGTGTGTGTGATTATTGTGTGTGTGTGTTAAGCACATAAGTTGAAATATTCCAATTGAGTAACTTTCATTATTGTGCAGCAACAACAACAATAACAATGTGTGCACATTTTGTATAAATAAAACAATGACAACGATTTCAACTCATTTAAATTCTGTGCTGTAATAAATTTTGCCTGCATAATTTCAATAGAAATACGCACAATGTGCATAGAATTGGGAAAGGCTTCATTTTGGGGTTTGTTTAGCAATTTAACAACACAAAATGTTTTTAGATAGTTTTGCATTTTAAATATTAAATGAAAAGCTTAACTAAAGTTATTAACAATTTAAGGTTTATAGATAGTTGTTTTGTCACCATTGTGTCTTCTTCACTTTTTAACGTTTTCGCTTACTTAATTCTAATTTGAAATTTATGCCAACCCTTATCCTCGCACCCTTCTATCAACGCCCTTTCGCCCCCTTGGCCAAAATGCTAATTAAAGTCGTAACGCAATGTTGCGTAAAAATGTTTACAGCAAGGACAATAGGACGACAGGACGACAATGAAAACTTTAAGGTTTATGGTAATGTTGCTGTTGTTGTTGTTGCTGTTTTGAATTTTACACTGGTCCAGTTGGCACAAACTTCTCTTCTATCCACATTGTCTTTTTGTTTATGGCGTTAAATTTAAAGCAAAAAAAAAGTCCCAAAAAATTATACTCGATTTAATTTTCCAGTCCAGTTGCCGGCTGGCCTCAACACTCTCGTCCTGTTCGTCCTGACGCTGTTACGGCTAGTTGAGGCTCTCTTTCGGGTTCGGTTTTCGGTGTCAAGTTTTGACTGGGCTCCGGTTTGGGCCTGGGTTCAGACTCCGGCTTGGGCTTGTGCTTGGGCTCTTGGTCTCGGGCTCTGGTTCCGGTTTCACAGTTGACGTTATGCATTGAAATTAATTAAATCACAGCAAACTGCGCCGCAGTCGCCACGCTGTTTGTTTGTTGTTGTCTTCCCTTTTGTTTGGCCATTGTTTTTGTTGCCATTGCCATCTTCCTGTTGTTGTCAACCAAACACCAAACACCAAAGCACGACAGCCCAGGCGCTTTTGTAGCCTTTTAATTAGTTGGCAGGACCACGAGCACACAACTAGGAGCAGGAGATTGAGACGCCCGCCCAGCTGCAACTAGTAATTTGTAATCGTTGACTTATGTCTATGTCTATGGATCCTTTTGAGACTCTTGAAACTGATTTTGGTTTTAAAGTGCGTGAGATGCGGTTTCAGTTCGCCACTTGAAAGCTACGTGAAAGCAAATTCAATTACAAATTCATTACCATGGATCACTCAGCCAAGTTCTAAATGTGTTAATTACTTTAAAAATGGGACCCCTTCATTTCGGCAATTTTTAAAGAATTGCTAAAAGATAATGATATGGAAAAATTGCTTCATTTTATATTTTTTAGAATATTGCATATTTAGTTAGGCAATTTTTTATTAATATATTTATTAAAGATTAAGCTTTTATAAAATAGGTTACCTATAAATTTGACAAATGTTATTCTCTCGAGACTCATTTAAGTTAAGTTCGTGTATAAATAGCTTGTTTGACATTTCCTTTTTGCTTGAGAACATTATACATTATTTAAACGTTTAAAATCTTTAATGTAAGATTATATATACATATATTAATGTATATAATGATAATAATAATATGATTTAATATGCGACAAAGTTTAAAATTAGTTCAAATACTGAATAAAATATTAATAGCATTCTTATTAAGACCCTCTACAACTTATGATAATATATTGATCTGTGACTTTCCATAAATTATATAAAAGAAGTCATTTTTTGATCTGTATAAAATATTTATTTGTGTAATCTTTACAGTAAGTTGATTGGCAAAGTTTGTGCATTATGCAATTTTCTATCAAAAATATAGAAGAAGTAACCAATTATCCTCTCTTCTAGAAGATGCACTTAAAAGGCAGCCATGATGTTATATTGTTGTGTATCAAATATTCTTATTAAATTTTAGAGTTTATTCTTTTCTATTTATTTACTATATCTATATTCTTAATGTTATTAAGTATTGCTTTACTTCCTTACTTATCTCAGTTTCAGATTTCTGACATTGAAATATGTAATATTTTTATTCCACTTATAAAATTAAATATATTATATTTATATACCTCCATTTGAGTGTTTCATAATAAAAAATATTCATAAATGTACTTCAATTAAATGGCATTTTAAACTTGTCCTTAAATGTGTGCACCATATAGAAATTCATCTAGATGGAACAAATCAGATTAGTGTGGGCCCATGCCATATTTAACAATTTCCTTTATATATATATATACATATATTTCTTGAAATCGTAAAATCGTAAAATAATATATAATGTTAAACCAATTTTTCGTTACAGGTATGTATAACTTCAAACCAAGACTCGTCATTAACTATTTACGTAAGTAAATCAAGAATATTATTAACAAAAAAAACTCATTTAATTCATGGCACAAATTGTCATGCAATCACAATAGTAATTGAAAGTTTAAAAAAGAGCACATAAAATAAAGCTCTGTGTTGGCCTTGGTGCCTAGCACTAATAACGCCTAATGGAAGGGACTGAAGGAGATGCTTTGCTCCCCCTCCGTCCACACCCTCCCCACCCCGCCCCTGTCCCACTAATCATGAATATCATGCTTGTGGTTTCGCGCTTGGCGTATAATTTATTTAAGCAGAATAAAAAACGAAGGAAATTTCATGTAAATTAATTTTTTTTCATTTTCATTTTCTTCTTATGATAATTTTGTTTTTTTTTTTATTATTATTATAGCTCGCAGCGTGCGCGGACAAATTTGAGCCGAGGCCTCCAGTCCGAAGAGCGCTCAAGTTTATTAAAGCACATTTTGTGCGGGGATTTTTGACTTTGTGTCATTTATGCGGCAAATTTATCACCTTTTTTTTTTGATGCGCCAAGGCGTTGATTTCATTACTTAAAGGCAACTGTGAGTGACTTTGCGGTCTTGTGCCTGGTCAGCGATTAGAGCCAAATCGTTGGGCTTGGGTCATTAGCGAAGGGTCTTCGACGTAATTTGGTGTTTCTCCAATTTGCTTTTCTGCCGCTGTCATTGCTAAGGGAAAGAACGGGAAAGCGTCTTCGCTTAAACACCAAAATAAACCGCATTTTCAGTGAAACTTAAAGTAATGATATTAACTTAACTTTTCATAGAATAACAAACTAGTTTAAGCCTTGAACATAATAAAATAACAATTTAAGCAGGGCAGTGTTTTTAAGTAGTTTCATACAAATAATGAAAGCCATCCTTCCCGATTCGAAGAACAATAGCAGCCCGAAGAGTGTTAGGAATAAATCATAAGTTAGAGATCAGCACATGGATTGAAATATTTGAAACCCACTTAAATAACTTAATACAAATGATGGATTATTTTTTTACAGATACAAAATAAAAATTCAAATTAAAATACAAGGTATCTGTTAGGTATTCTTTTAATGTGAATTTCAATCATTAACCAAATTTACTTATAGTTTAAACTGATTGTAAATAAAAAAAATGCCACAAAAAAAAAAAAACGAATTCAGATACTTATATGAGCTCTTCTGGAAGCGTCCAGCATGAATCCATGCTAGAAGTTTAAGCCAAATGACACTTGGCTATATCGTTGATTAGTGTCTCGTCTGATAAAAATATTCCTGACCAGAGTTGGCCTACATGAATTTCACATGATAGTGTTGTGTTTATATTTGACTTAGTGCATATGGGTATCGACAACGGATGATAGCTAGAATTGGTAAAGTTTGATCCTTGTGTGAAGAGGCAGACTTGAGGTGCGTTTGAGTAACAAGATTAGCCTATCAAAGCATGATTGCATAGATTATTCTATATAGTCTTCATGTGTGGAATAAAGTATTGAGTGTACTATAAATTTTGATGAGCAAAATTGGTATCCTTGTTTTTTGTAAAGTTTGATTTAGTGGCTGAGAGTTTAATGTCTTATTTAAGTATCGAATTCCAAACAGCTTTTGATATAGTGATATTATAAAGATGTGCTAAGCTTGAGGAGTGTTTATATAGTTTATAGCATTCTGTTTTAACTGTCTAACTTGGTCAAATCAGCCTTAAAACATATTGTACAGGAGATTGCCCTGGGGAACACAGACCACAATGTAATGTGGACCACTTCCAGTGCCGTTGACTTGAGCACAAAACTTATTTGAATTTTAACGTTCTTCTATAATATACAAATTAGGAAAACCTGTCACAATAATTCTCCATTTTCAAATTGAGAATGTTGCACCACCACGCACCACCCACCGCGAACCACGCGCAGTTTGTGTTGTCGCTCGAGATGTCCTTTAACTTGGACAAAGCCAAAACCGTAACGAATCGCATTTAAATTTACCTGCTCCAGTTGGCGGCGGACTAAAAAGCGAGAAGAATAACGCGAACAACAACAACCACCAAAAAGGATGCGATAATTTATAGCGTTTCATTTGGTTCTAGCCCGTGCCAGTGAATTCTAATTTAAATTTTCCAACGCAGCAATAATAAAATGCTGCGAAGGGGCGGAAAGTTCGTTGGATGGTGGAGTGGGGCAAACACACAATAAAAAATACACTAATATATAGTATATATGTGTGTATGTATATCGTGTGTATACTTTATTTATGCTGCCTAATTTGTAGAGCATGCAAAGCAACAACAACAAACGCAAAACAATAATGAAACTAAGACTCCCCCTTTCGCTCCACGCCCCTGAGTTCCGCTTTTTTCCGCATTTATTTTTTAGTAGTCACAGTTGTTGTTGCTGTTGTTTTTGTTGTTGTTGTCACCAAGTGCAATTGCCCCTTACGAGAATTTTTCAAATGTTTTACACAGAAAATATTTGTTGTGCTTTTTGTTGCGTACAATTAGTTTGACAGCTACAATAGAACAACAACAACAACAACAACACTAACAGCAACTGCAGGCATAAAACAAGTAGAATGACAATTTGAAAAGGACAACCAGGACGAACGGACAAGGACATGGTGCACGTCCCCTGCCAGCAAAGGTGACTTTTTAATGCCTTTTGTTTCGTTGTTGTGATTGTTGCTGGTTTGTCACACACACACACACACAAATGACTGAGGAAAGGGTTTTATGGCAATCCACCCAACTTCATCCCTGCCTCTGCAGTCCTTGCTTTGTCATGGCTTCATTTTTTAGCCACTCTAATTGTTAAAATTATTGCACGCAACAACAACAAAGGAAAAAACAAAAATGCAAAATTAACAATAAATAGTAAGAGCACAAAATTTGTTGACTGCACTCGCCGTTAAAGTGCTTTTCCAATGTACCAGCAATAAAACAATAATCAGTAAATAGGAGGGAGTATGATTTTTAGATACCCTATGGATAGCTTCAAGCCGCATTCCTTGACAAAAATCCAGGCACTGTTGTTGACAAATACACCTATAAATGTCACTATATCAAATAGTCAAAGAAAAATTGTGAAAGATTTTCGATGTATTCGAAAAAAAGTTTTCAGTAGGTTTTCTAACATTTAACAGATTGGGAACATTGATTTATTTCAGAAGCCTCGTTTTAATTATTGGTGAAAATTATTTAAACTAAGTTCATTATTCTTTAAGCCAAATGTATCGATCATTGATTTTACTTTCCTTGAAAAATTTACAAAGGGAATCTCTTATTTGCATATAAAAGAAGAAAGATCTCCAAAGCTTTCCCAAATTAAATAAATTTGATCATATTTAACATAAACTTAAAATAAAATAAATAAAATGTGTATGTAATACATTAACTTGATTATCAATTTTCAAGTCTGCAGATAACATTTAATTTTAAGTTTATGTCATGCAAATTTATATTCAAGGTTAAGGCTTAAGATAACGGATAACTCGAAAGCTGAGAATGGACATGAATGTAATTAATACACCAATCCAAATCATTAAAATTCATAAATAAAATATCGAGTTATGTTCGATGGAAAATATTTTCAATTTGTGATATTTGTGTATTCCAAAGAGTGAAAAGCTTTGTACCAATATTTCGCATGAGGTTAGAAAAGCTTCTTCTGCATTCTATATAGTACACACCAATTTTATATACAATATGTATTTATTTATATATATTCTGAGTATACAAATAAATAGTTTTCTATAAGTTGCGGCTTTTATAAACAAGGACAAAAATACCTAAGCAATATTTGTGAGTAATTTCTTTAAGACAGATCTATAGCTGAACAGAGAATGCTAAAGAAATGTGATAAATAGTGAGCTTCTATATTGGTTCTATTAACTTCCACATTTCAAATAATCCCATGTCCCTGGAAAATAAGCTTAACACTGAAGAAAACTATATTCTCGCAACTTTCCAGCGAACATTTTCATTGCCCCGAGTTGTTTTTGTAATATAATGATTGTAAGCAGAGGTTCCTTCATGCCCACTTGGGTATTTAAACAATTGTAAAACTGATACAAAAGGCAACTTTTCTAATCAACACACATGTTGCCAGCTGAAGTTGCAGTTGTGTGTTGCCGTGTTAGTAAGTTTATTAAAATGATGTCCTGCAGGTATTTGCCGAGCGAGCGAACAGCAGAAGGTGTCGTCGACTAATGTCCAAGTTAACAATGCAATGGGACCCGGCGCCGAGAGGCAAACAGAAGCCGGAAGCTCTAATGGAAATTTGAACAAGAGTGACGGCCAGATGAGATGGGCTGAATTGAGTTAGGGTTTGAATGGAAAGCGCTAAGCTGACAAATCAGAAAGAAAGAGAGAGAGAAAGAGAGATAAAGGGGGGTGTATAAGGATACGTGCTCCAAGTGCGTCATGTGTGGCATGTGGGCGTGGCATGCAAATGAAAATGCATTTATTTATAAGGCAAACGACAAAAGTCCCAAGTGCCAAGCATTCGCATTGGCATTGGCATAAACGTGAAGAAACCAACTGCGTGTCGAGCAACAGGACGTATTTGTATCTTTCTATCTTGTGAATGTATCTTTATCCGTATCGCAACATGGCACAGGCATTGAACAAAATGCAAAACTGCACTTGTCTAGTGTCTACTGTCGACTGTCGACTGTCTCCTGTCTTCTATCTCCTGTCTCTAGTCTGGTATGTCCTGTGTGCTGCCTAACTACCTATTGGCATACCCATCCCATACAATTCTCTTCTGTTGGCAATTTTATTGACAAGCATTCGTGAAGGCAACACTCGAAGTGCTGGGCGTGGAAATTCGCTAACCCTTTCTGGCTGGTGAGTGGGTTGCTTGCATTTTGTGACAATGTTTATTTAGATTTTGCTTTGCTGCCAATTGCTGACATTGCAATTTCTATTCCGAGCATATACAGTCCAATGCACACACACACACACACACACACACGCACTCCCTTTCCCATATGCATAAACATTTGTCCAGTGAAATGTGCTGCGTTTGCAAAGCGCAGCATTGCATTCTATTTGTATCTGTATCTGTATCTGTATCTGTATCTGTATCTGTATCTGTATCTGCAGTTGTATCTGTATCTGTGTGTGTGTGGTTGGAATTGCATCTGCATCTGTTCGCTGGTTTCGTTTTGTTTTTGCGGTCATGTGCTGTACTTTTCGGCATTTTAATTTCAAATTGTCAATTGGATTTAAGTACATTCGACAGCAACACAACCAGATAATACTAATGTGACTGTGTGTGTGTGTGTGCATGTGTGTGTGGGTGTGTGTGCGGGATAACTTTTTATGTCCGGATTTCCCGATGCTTGTTAATGCTGTTGTGTTCTTCTTGGTAAGTCACAAGCCATTGTGATTGTCTTCATCGCTCCCTAAACGCAAATTTTTGTTCCAAAAATTTTTGCCCATTATTATCATTACCAAGCTTTCGGGTTTTTATTGCCAAACGTTTGCTGGCCATAAAATCTGATTTTAAAATGTGTCAAAAGTGCTTTAAATGTGACAGAATTTGATTATGTTGTTGTTGTTGTCAACTGGGAATGGCATTTTGATTGCTAGGCGCCGCCGTGGCACAAAGGAAGCATTACAGGCGTGTTGAGTATGTTGCAAGGACTTAAGGAGAACAATTGTTAAGGGACTGCCAAGAGCAATTTTGCTATATAGCTTCAATAGCTGCTGCAATTTCAATAAAATTCTGCATGTGGCTGCTGCAATTTCAATTAACCTAATGTTATTTGCCACGCTTATCTATCGCTTCGGCACTGTAAACTAATAAAAACCCATAAAATGTTGCCAACAATTGTTGCAAATGTTGCAACGTTAAAAACCACACACACTCACATGGAAATATACAATGAACACACACACACACACACAAACACAAACGCATCCATTTATAGGTACTGTAAAGCAATTGATAGACAATTTTGAATTATTGCATCTGCATACGACTTTGAGCAACTTTTGAGGGTCCTGCGGCTGCACGGCTCTCGTCTGCGGCTGCTGTGGCACCCAAATTCACAATTCACCATTCACAATTCAGCATTCAACATTTAAACAATGGGATTTTGATTTGGATGCGCGTATTGCAAAACGCATTATCTGTCTGCCAGTCAGCCAGTCAGCTAGTCTGTCTGTCTGGTATTGGTTCTATTTCTATTGACGACTTTATTGCAATTACTCGCACCAAATATTTTTCAGCTATTCATTTACTGTTTTGTGCGCCTTCTGTAATTGTTGGTGCTTCGGATTTCGTAATTGTTGCTGCTGGTCCGCGATAATCAGGCAGTGGCATAAGCCAGAAATAACAACGAGACCAGATATAAAGAGAGAAAGAGAGAGAGAGAGAGAGAGAGAGAGGAATAGCTGCCAATTGTTGTTCGTTCTATTTGCAATTAGTGTCAATTAGCTGGCGGCTTTTGACTGTGTGTGTGTGTGTTTGGTAAACAGCAGCAACTACTGAAAGAATAAATGTAGCCCGGTAATCTATATCGTACATATATACATATGTTTTGTGATAGGGTAAATGTGTAGCTTTCAGCCCTGGCATGCAGTTTGAAGCCCTGGACGCACTCATTACAAATGCCAAGCGCATGCTAAGCAGCTGACGCACTAGAGGAGCACAGCTTAAGGACGAGGACGAGTGAGTAGCGAAATCGCATTAAAAAGGTTTTTACGCAGGACGAACCCTTAAAAATGGCACAAAATATGCGCACTAGAATGGGATGTGCCCAGTTTCCCCTGCCCATGAAATTTGAAAACTTGCCAAACGACACGGCAAAGACGAGAACGAGAACGAGAACGAGCACGACAACAACGAAGGATATATATTTTGCAAACAAATAATAAAAATCCAATTTTACATTTAATCACGCGCTCAGTCAAACAAAAATAAAAAAATAAAAAAAAATGTAGAAGTGAAGAGAAAAGGGCAGAAATAAACTTTGAAGGCGACGCCTGCTGTCGCACATCCCTTCGTGTCCAATGCGGCTCAAGGATCAAGGCTCAAGGCTCAAGGTGACTCAAGTATTTTGCTTAATTTATTGCATTTTCTACGCTGAAATGCGCAAAAACTTTGAACAGCACTCGTCGAAAATTAGGCTGCTCATCGTGGAAGGTCCTTTTCCCCTTTTTCACTTTTCACCTCTCACCTTTACACACGGCATGCTGGAAAAAATGTCATTATAAATTTCAAAAGCGTGTTTAAAAGGGGTTCAAGTCTGCATGCCACGCCCCCTTCCCCCTTGCCCCCTTGCCGCCATCCCCTGCCCCCTTTTTTCACACAATAAATTTCATTTTTCATCAGTGCAATTTTTAAGCGTAATTTTTTGTACATGTCGCACATAATTCATTCGCCCTTTGCAGGCAGGAGTCCTGCATCCTGCGCGGCATCGCCGCGACATATGGATTAAGTGCCGTGAAATGCTTCCAGACATCCAGCACATCCCTGCACTCGCGCTTCCTTTAACACCACTGAAAAATTAACATCGAAGTGTGTGTCCTTTGATTCGAATATCCTCAGTGGGGTTTTAACCCTCCCAACTCCGCCCGCCGCCTCTGTTTACCGTGCTCAGTGGGAATTGGCACTTGTTTTGAATTAGACTGTGATATGTTTTGACAAAATCACAAATAACAAATACTTAAATATACAAACATTTGGGGAACATTAAAAACTGAAGTGCTCTTTCTAATTATTTAAAAAATTATATGATCTAAAAGTGCTAATATTGGGTATTTCCGACTGGCAGATGACAGCAAGCTGTTGTTACATTTATTTGTAATAAGTAAATACATATAAAATATGAAATATTCTTAGGCTCTGTTTCCTGTTTCCATGTCTTGCACATAAATATATTTTAATTTAAAGAAAAATTAAAAAATAATGTCGCCTTAATACATTAGTTATAAATTGATCGTAATGAATTAAGGCAAGAATTTTTTTCGGTTGCAAATTTATTTGCAATTTGCCTTAAGCAAATTTATAAACCAATTTATTAACCGTTTATTATGTTTATTAACTGCATATGCATTATACTTATTTACATATTCACCTGTCCATCCAATTGTTATTCTATATGGAAGGTCCAGAACGTGGAATCTTTTTAATCGTATTCTACTGTTAGAGTTGCCTGATAGACCTAGTGATAAAGGGTTCTCATGGTCATGCAGTCTATTTTTATAACTATCTGCGTTTTATTTTATTTCGACTTTGAAAAAGTTAAAGTCTCTAGCTTTTGCTGCTAAATTGACGCAGTTTAATGATCAATAATATATGATATTGAGTTGGAGATGGAATCTTGTGCCAATTTTATACCTATTTCAGTCATATGTAATCGGTTTAGGGTATAAAAACAGTTCCTCCAGAAAAGCTGATGACGAATAACTGAGTGACTGTCGGATTGGTGACGAGTGACAAAGAAAGAAGATGAAGTGCAGATTTTTTTAACGTCTTAGCAAACTGGAATTTTCAGTGGGGTTAAAAAAGATGGAAGCTATATTTGTTTATGTGTGAGAGAGCAAACTTAGCTGTTAGGAATGTTAGATTTTCTTTAACATATATTAAATATATATTTGTATATGAACAACATTTAAGAAAATATTGATAAAAGATTAACAAAAGCAATTGAAGCAGTCTTAACATGCATTTGCTTCGATATAAACATACTTATAAATATATATGTATATATATAGAAATATATTTATTTTAAGCATATATAGAAAAACTTAGCACTTTTCGAAGCAGTTGTGATTGATGCATAACTTGTAATCAGATATTTTGCGCTATTGAGTTGTCTTCGGGCGTTGAGATGTCATCAGCGACTGTGAGCCATTAGAGGAGACAGCATGTCTGGCTGGCCGAGCTGTCTGGCAGACTGATTTTGACAGACGCAACGACGAAAAATCATGGCCCATATGATAATAACAATGATGAGACGCAGACCATGTTAATGCCTGCTCCTTCTTTCGATCAGCTGCGACTGCTCGCAGTCGCAGTTGCTGATGCCGTTGATGCTGATGACAACTGCCTTCGTGGAGCAGTCAGCCAAGCGAGAACGAGGCGGAGGAACATGTGTGACGACGCCAAGATGTGATGGGGTGGGGGCTGGAAGGGGCAGCTCCAAACGAGAGACATGAATGTTGCTTTTTGCCGGTGCCCGCCCATAATTGTTGTTGCTGTTGTTGTTGTTGTTGTTGTTGCTGTTGTTGCTGTTGTTGTTGTTGTTGTTGTTGTTGTTGGTGGTGCAGCTGTGCCCGTCTCTGTGTGTCTCTCAGTGACAGTTGTACAAGAAATACAAATTTGCAAAATAAGCAGAGGGCGGCGAGCATTGTTGGGATAAATGGCGACATGCTCAGGGAAGTGTCAACTGATTGCGCTGAGCTAGGCAGGGCGTATAAAAAACCGAAAAACCAAAAACCAGAAAGCAGAAAGCAGAAACCCCTGCGAACCTGCACGTGACGTATACGCCTCGTTGTGCGTGTGAGACGCGACAAATGACGAACAACTTGGCAGGCTATCCGCTATTTGCCCCTGACAATAAATAAAAAGCACAATAAAAAGAAATTATGAATAAATAATACGAAAAGTAGTAATCGTAACAACAACAGCACAACACAATAAAAAGCGCGTCATCTGTTTATGATTTATATATGTATATATATATATATATATGTATATTAAAATGTATTTTTTTTTTTTTTAATATATGTGACAAAGGCTCTCGCGATTTGGGGCCACTTGTCACTTGTCACTTGAATTTGTAATTCGTCTGTGCGGGAAATCAACGCTAAACAAAATCAGTAAACATTAGACGACCATTTGTTCGCTGGCCAGCCAGATTTCTTCTTCTTTTCTCTTCGCTTCACATTTCGTCGCCTTCCATTTTTTTTTTTTTTTTGGGTAAATTTAATTAATTTTCGCGCTGTTTCCGCTGCACCCAATTGGGGAATGGCACCTTGAAAAGGATTCGCACAGACACAAATTTCTCATTAGCAGCTGCTGTGCAAAAGAAAACACGCCAAATTTGGCCCTAATGAAATGTTTGCTCGACACTTGTGACATTCGCGCGTCCGCTCGGACATTCGAGACGCTTTTCCCGCTTTTCCCGCTTTTCCGCCAGCCCTTCAGCCCGGAAACTGTGCTGAATGAAGCGCATTCAGCTAGCAAGTCCACTTCCGGTCGTAGCTGCGCCTTGATTAGTGTTAATTAGATTTGACCTGGTTCAGACTCAAATCCACTTTGTGCGCTTCCACTTGAAAGAAAATTAATGTCCCCCCCCCCCCCCCCCCCCCCCCCCCCCCCCCCCCCCCCCCCCCCCCCCCCCCCCCCCCCCCCCCACACACACACACACACCCACACTTGTTGCTAATGCGAGAACACAGCTCAACTCAAAGGAGACAATTCAAGCCATATATCATGTGATATGCACTCATCTTGGAAGCCAAATAAGCCAATGTCGATTTGGCAGGCTTTTGTTTGAGCAGGACCAAAGGACGGCCTAGCAGACTGCAGTCCATTTTGCTTATTACCTGCAAATGGAATAGATCCATTTGAAATCTGAGCCTAAGTTTTGACCAGAATGTGCCATAATGGAGTCCCCAGAGAACAACATAACACTCTAGAGTTACAATATAGGCAAAGTCTTCCTCATCGTTCTCGTAACCGCTGTCCTATTGGGATCAGGATCTCAGTAAATATCTCGGAGCCGTTAAGGAAAAGCGCAGAGAATAAAATCAGAGTCATATCATTTATGTATTTCTGACTTCATTCAAAATGGAATTAGAACCGATAACTTAAAAATTTTACGACAAGGTTTCTGGTCATATTAATTTATAAATATAATTGAATTTGCAATTCTCTTTACCTATGCATCGTCCAACCATTTAATAATAGATATTATTTTATGTATATAGAAATTTTAAATTTCCATCAAACAAACTTAAATGTATTTCTATTCACTCCAGAAAAAATAAAAAAAAAACATTTGTAAGTTTCACTGCTTTTATTATTATTTAATATTTTATGAAATTTAAGATACGCATTAAATTGCTTCTTTCAATTGGAAAAAATTGATTAAAAGAAAGTTTTAATGTTCTAATTTTCTATAAGGCTGCAAGGGTATAAAACCAAGGGAAAACGTTTGGAAGATTAATTAACATCGTCGGATACGTTCACCACTGAAAATGTTTTCTTTAAGATATGATTCGATTGATTTAGGCCAAGTTTGCTCAATTTACCAACTGGAATAAAGCATAATTATCATGGCATAATTAGTAATCAAGAATAAGTCAGTAGATAACATATATAATATAATGCATATTCTGTAGTGATAAAATAGAATCTTGTACTGGGACATATTCCTATGGGAGCATCAAGATTGGTGCATGTTTATTGTGTTGTTGTTGCATGGAAATGTTGCAAGTTCGGTCTTTACAAGTGCTCCAACTGTGGCACCGGAGGAAAAAGAAGTTGTTTGTGCAGCTGTTGCCCCGAAACGCGGTAAACAGAAATTATGAGTGGAAAATTAAATTTGGCTGCATTTTACACCACATTCGCTGGCAGTGCTTTTATGGTTTATGAAGTGTTGCAAAAATATTCGCAAAAATGCGCCAAAATAAAACCAACGAGCAAAAAGATATATAAAAAACGAGGGGCAGGACCAAACCAAGGACTTGGTCGCACTAGCTGCTGAATCAGCAACGTGTGGCAAGCGGATGAAGAGGCAGCCAAAAGTGCCACTATTTGGGTTTGGACTAAAGCTGTCGGGCGGGGCAACTGAGGCAAGTGGATGCTGGCCACTTGTTACAACATGCAAAAGGATTTTTCGTCGATTTTCAAGTGATTTCCCTTACCACATCTCCTAGCTCCTAGCTCCGTATTCCGTATTTTCCTTTTGGACAACCATTTGGCGCTTCTGCTGCTCTGCTGCCTTCTCTATTTGTTGTGCTGCTCAATAGCTGCCGTTGCTGCCATTGCTGCCATTGCTGCTGCTGTGCCATTTATTGTTTTGGCATCAGTTGTTGCCACTTTTTGCCAGCTGCCGCCGCGCGGAATCGCGCATACTCAGCGTTTTTAACAGTTTATTTTGGCCAAGCAAGCGAATCTTGCCAACTGCTGCAAATGCCATTTTACTGGGCCATGTGTCTATCAGAGGCAACATTTTTTTGTTGCTTCCTGCATGGCGCCTAAGTGCTGAAGTCTGCGATGGATCGATTGATAGGATTGGAACAGTGGGCGATCTTTTTTAAGCCCAACTCCTTATTTTCGCCACAATCATCAGCTGCAATCTAGCATAAATCTGCGCAATCCCTGTCATAAATTAACCAACTGACAAATCAAATTCCTATCAATGTGTATGTACACAACTTTCAAGGGCTAAAACAACAGACCCAAAAGCACAAAGCATGCAACAATAAATCCGCAGCAAATCCTTGAACAATTACATCTGTGCATGTGTGTGTAGGACGGAAGACAGCCCAATAACAATGGCAGGATTGCCATAAAAAAATCGCCAATGGGCGAAGGAGTCGCTGGAGCAAAACTGCAAGCGCAGCAAAGCAAAGAATCGCACAATTAACAAAACGAACGACAACCAACAAGCAAAAGGACGCGACTTAACCAAAGCAAAAGGACCTCGGGCCTGTATGCTCTTCTATCCCTTTTTTTTTTTGGATTTTTTTTGATTTTTTGAATGTTTGCTTTATTTGATGCGAATTTGGTGTGCAGCTTATGTCGCTGCCAGTACATTTTTATGACCCACAAAGAGCCAAATAAACAATTCCACGGCGTCCAAAAACATACAAAGAACACTAAATGACTTTTCAGTTTTCAAATGTAATTGTGTTGCCAGGAGAGTTAAATTTAAAAACCATTAAAAATTTAATTTTTAAGCAGAAACGTGGATTGAACTTGGGTTATTGTTATTATCAGAAATTTTTTTTAATTAAAAGTTGATTTTAACTTTTACTTCCTATATTTACTTTTATTTATATATCTTATCACATAATCTCTTAAATATTTGTTTATGTATTATTTATAAGGATTTTATTTGAAACATAGTCGGCAGAACTTAGTTTGCAAATGATGTCATAAAATGTATTTAACATGACTCCACTTAAAGTTAAGCTCAGTTATCTTTTCAATCACACAGGATTTTTTATATATATTTGACATCTGTTTGCTTATATTGGTATTTATAAAAAAATCGTACATACATTCACATATTAAACATAAGACATATTCAAAGTCAGGTCATTACTTTAAACTTTTTTATATTTATACTTAATTGAATATAGAATTTAACTTCTTTCTTTAAATAAACGCTTGTATTATTGTATAATTGTTTAAAACAATTAAATGACAGTTGTAAAATAGGTATAAACGAAATGTATAATTTATGTTATTTTTTCAAACTTATAATTCAAACCTTATATGATATAAATTAATATTTCGGTCAAGAAAGTAGCCAAGAATTGCAAAGACTCTTTTGGGGGGAAGGGAAAGTTCATGCTTTAAATAATCGCCCCGATAAAAAACAGTCTAGAATAGAGTTTTTGCAATAAATTTGCTTTCGAACTCTTGTTCTGCGTTTCTTTGTGCTTATTATTAAAAAACATTTGACATCAAATGGTTTATTGCTGCATGCGAAAATGGGAAAATCTATTATGAAATTAATACCGTTGAGTCGAGTTGACTAAAGAACGAACTTTTGTTAAATTTGAAATCAAGCAGGCAGACAAAGAAATCCATATTAAAATGGCGATTATTTTATTGAAGCTTTTTGTTTTACTTTTACGTTGCCATCTTCAATAGACAAAAATGAAGAGTACAAAGCGATCTGTCCTCATGCCAAAAAGTGTAACTCAAAAATAGTAGTCTATCTGTGGCTGGCCAGGCCAAGATTTTCTCTTTGCCCTTTTACGCTTCACACTTCGACTGCCAACTTTTCACATTCACAGCATAATTTGCAGTGTGTGTGCGAATGTGATGGGTGTACACATACACACGCACACACACATACATATATCTGACTACTGCATTGCCTACACTCGCAGATTGCTTCGTTTTTTTTCTTTTTTTTTTTGAGTTTTGGCAAAATATTTTATATGCGCTGCAGTGCCCATTGGAGCTTTGGCTTTTGGCTTTGGGGTGAGGGTCAGTGCCAGTTTTATTGCTGGCGCAAATGATGGGCAGCAGCTGGACGAATGTGGCATGGGCGAAACCGCTTTTTGGCTTGTGCTTGGCCGTTTTATGTGGGCCAGGCGCGTGCTGCTCCAGCGGCTGCTGACGCGGCTGATTGCACGTCGGCCACTTCACTAACAGCTTTGAGTGTCCTGCGAGTGTGCGAGCGGAACGTGTGTGTGTGTGTTTGTGTGTGTGTTTAGCATCTTGAACATGATGCCATAAACGAGCCATGGCTTTTTTTGCCTGATGTGCCGCTTCTGTTGGTGCAGCACAAAAAGATGAATGCTTTAGGGCTGAGTATTACAATATTTCTTCATTTTTTTGTGGCACGTGCCAGAGCTCTGACCAGTCTATGTGCATTTCCTTAAAGTTTATGCCCTTCAAAAAGGATACCCGAAACTAATGCAATTGCCAGCAAAACTCGACCACCTGCAATTAGTCTGTCAGCTGAAACTTGCCTGGCTCCCATCACTAAGTTCGACTCCAACAGTAATCACATTCGCAGTCCACTTATTAGCGCCAGCTCATTTTCACGCGACAAGCGGCTGCCTGCACCGCCCAACCACCCAAGCACCCAAGCACCCAACCACCCAACCACCCAACCACCCAACCGCCCAACTGTGCCTGGTAATCCAAAACGTTGGCAGCTGTTGACCCAAACGCGTAACCAATTTTGGCGGGCGCCTGCAATATCACAATGCCCAGCGGGCACTTCGACACTGGGTAAGCTGTGAGTCTGTGAGGCTGGGGAAGCTGGACGCTGGACACTTCATCATTACCCGGTCGTTATCGCGTTTTTGAATTTAAATGATGGCCTGACTGCATGTTCCAGTGTGCAAGTGTGTGTGCAAGTGTGTGTGTGTGCGTGTGTGAATTCGCAACTGATTTGATATTCGCGTCCAGCACGTCTCTTTCGGTCTGATTGTCAATGTCGTTGCCATAGAAACACACACACACACACAAAAATAAACGACAGCCGAACTTTACTCGAGCTACTCGCTCCGTTCGCTTCTGGGCTTTTATCACACATACGACGCGTATGCCGCGGTCACATGCATAATTTTCTACTCTGCGCCAGCTTATTAAAAAAACGCTCGAATGTAGGCGAAATGTTTTCGGTTTGCCTTTGAAATGTCGCTTTTTGGTTGCCGCAGGCCGCGCTCTCCATTTTGGCCAGCTTCGTAAGGGACGAATTGATGTAAAGAGTGCTCTCAGTTTGTCAATGGAATGAAATGCAACAAAGCTTTAATTAAATTAGGCTTCAGTTTTTGTTGTATTCGCTTTTAAGTTTCAATGCGACCCAGTTACAATTTATTTCATTAGAACTAAGAGCTATATAATAGACGGCAGACTTGTTCTGCAGTTCTATAAACATGTTTTTTATATATTTGTTGTCAGCAGCTACTTTCAGTATACTCAGAGTGATCCAATTTTAAAAAAGAAGGTTTTCTAACTCAAATTTAAAGTAATATCTCCGTTAACAAGAACATATGCAGTTCGCAACACTTCAACAGCAACAATTGTTGACCCTAAAGTTTCCATTTTGCTTGCGTTTAAAAAGAGTTTAGCCCAAACTGTAGAAGAACTTGAACATATGCTGGCCAAAACGCGTCGTGTTCTCAGCTGGTCGCGTTGATAACCCGCTGATGTCAAATAAATAACAGATTTAGTGTTCCCGGTCTGGCCTGTTGGCCATTTTGTTTGTTTTGCGACGTTGCCAGCGACGCAGGCCAGATAAGGACAGCTTTTGTTCTAAGCCGAGCAGCCAGTCGAGCAACGAGTCCTGCTAACTCGGCTAGCTCCGTTTTTATGTGTCATAACGTCGACTGCAATTGTTTGTGTGAGTTTGGCGGCTTTTAATGGCCGGGCACTGAATGGAGGCAGACAGCGGCAAACAATGGCCTCGGACCTTCATTGACTGCGTTAATTGCTGTCATTCATTCGAAAAGTCATATACGCGACAGGTTTGGTTTGGCCAAAGTCTGCCTTTGAGTGCCGTTAAAACTAATGATGATGCGTTTAGTCGTTCTGAAGAGCCGCACTTTTATGTCGTCATCAACGTTGCATCTTCGTTTGCGACGAACCCGAAAAGCAATCTGTGCTTTTACGCAGCCCCTCAACCAACCAATCATTTATGTCATATTATCTGCTTACTTACCCCGTCCGGAACCCATCTTTTCTATTTTCACAAATCCAATTTGGCTGCTAAGCCGAACAAATTTTTGTGTTCGTTTATTGATTTTTAGCCCACCACCAACGACAAACGACAAAACTGCATCGGGATGGGGTCAACCCTCAGTGGGGGGTCAACTGGATGCTCAGACAGACAGACACCTTGTGTAGCTCTCGCATGTCTTTACATATTTTGTGAGAGCTTGTGAACACTTAATGGGCTTTTGTGAAAGCATTTAAATCCTTGAAGCTGTTGCGCTTTACAGAGTGAAGCTAAAAACGTTTGATAAGCTCTTTGAATATACAACAAATTTATATCACAAATGTGTGTGTAGTTTTAGTTATTGTTGTTCTCAATCAGTAAGTCTCTCTTATATGCTATGGCTTTTAAAACATATTTAATTGAAAAGTGCACGCTAAGTTTAGCTTCAAGTTTTATTTATTTATGTAATTTATTTATTTATTTAATGAATCAAATTGACTTAACGAGCGTCAAGTAACTATAATATAAGCAACAAAAAAATCACTTGCCAAAATCTTAGAGAAAATTTAAGCATTTCTAATTTATCTATTTTATTGAATACATTTTATTGCATATGCAAAATTGGTATGAATTAAAATATGTATATGCTCTTGTTTCAGGTAAATGAAAGTCTGCATTTCAATTAGCCTCTAAGACTTTAATCTCATCATTGTTGGTTTCGATAATGCCTTTGTTTTCAAAATTGTAAATAATGGATGGAGTTTATGGTTTTTTAGTTAACAATAGTTTTGCGGCTTTCCTAATTATTTGACTCTACTATTAATTAGATCGCAACCATTTTAAATAAAACAATAAGCCAATGCTGATGAGATTTGCCTGCAATGTGAAGAGAAAAGTAAAATGCGTAATAACAAAGTTTGGTTGGCATAATTTAAGCAGAAGCTTCTACTTAAATTAATCATTATTTATTTATTATTTTAAATTCATAATTTTGGCTTAAACCGCATTTTTAATGGGAACAGCAAGTTGCAGGAGAAGTAGACGCAAGTTCCAGCTGGCCACACAGGATGCATATTCCGCTCGTGTGGTTTTTGAAATGCATTAGGACGAGCTGCAGCCCTGGGAGCTGGGGTAAGCTAATCAAGGACTATGCCAACAATTTACTTAGCCAGCACTCTCGCTTCCACTTGGTTGGCTGGCGACCTGTTGGGGCGCGTTCCGTGTGAACTTCCTTGCATGCTCCGGCAGCATTCAGCGTGTCTGTCCGTCTGTCCGTCCGTTCGCCTGGGCGCCTCATGCATAAACCAATTTGCTTTGCATAAGCTCGGGCGCACTTGGGTCAGTAAGTATGAGGAACGGATTCCAGAATGACGCTTCCAACTGCGATTGCTGCAATTTTTGCCGTTCGCCCGTCCATTTTATGCATTTATGCGCCTTTGTCTGCGGTTTTTTGTGTGCTCCTCGTCTGCGTCTGCGACTGCGTCTGTGGCGCCGGGTCATTAATTTGGAAGCGTGCAACGTCGACTTTTGGCCCCATAGCCCGCAACCCGTTAAGCGCCAGCTGGCCGGGCAGCCGGACTATTGGGGCCGGTTCTTAACGGCATTTCCCTAGTGAGAAATTAGGAAATTGCATTTGCAGGCCAGAATGAAGCGAACCGAACCCGGCCAATCCACGGTCGAAATAAACGCGACGTGGTAACGGAATTTACGCGCTGCACTCCAACGAAGATTTGCAATCGACGATAGGCAAATGCAGCCAACCAATTCGGCAGAGGTATCTGCGAGGGAAATTTTCCCAAAGCTGGAAATTGCCAAAATGTAAATTTTCATATGCTTGCGTCGCTTTTGCCGCCCATATTCAGTATCGTGCATACAAATTTATTGCTCATTCGCGGCGCATGCGGTCAACGTCATCAGCATCATTATCATTGTGATCATCATCATCATCATCATGATGATGATGATGATGATGGGGTCTCGGTTTTTGGCGGAATGCGCTAAAATATTCATAATCAACGCGGCATTAGCAACGGCCCCTTCCCCCCTTCCCCCATTCCCCCTTCATGGGTGGGAGCATTGGCACTAGGCCTGAAATGAATCAGCGCTTGTGGCATAATTGAGGTTATGTTCCAGTTAGCACATTTGTATCTGTGAATGCCATTAAAATAGTTGCGTAGTATAGTCCAATATGCTCATTGGAAAGAGGCAAGTTAGGGTTATAGTTATTATAGTTATTATAGAAGGAGATTACCCTAGACCTTCAGTCTTCCATCTTTAAGTCACAGCTGAAGACCTTCATTGAACAAAGTTGATAACAGACTTGTAAGTTCATCAATCCCAAAGAGTTAATTAGGTAAAGATGTTCACGAATAATGTATAAAGATTATCAATAGCTTTTCTAGACTTTGTTTTGCGAATGTAGTTTACAAAATGGAATTCACTTTGTGTTCTTCGATAAGGTCTCATCGTGCTTTGTAAATACGCCTGGGGAAAAACACAAACTTTATTTATTTTTTTCGTGTTACATTTTTTTGTGTACAATCTGTCCGCAGACAATAAATATATTTAGTTAATAATAAAAGATTAAACAAATAAAATCAACAGTAATATTTGCTATTATATATTTAAATTGTATTGTATGTTAATTTATATAATTATCCGTTCTATTAATTTATTTAATTTATGTGTATTCTTTTGAATCTTCTTACGGCTAAAGTGTTGCTTAATAGGTTAAAGACTCGTTTATTTAAATAGCTTTTGAAGTCTTTGGTGCAACATTTTTATTAAGCACAAACTTCAATAAGCTTTTTAACCCGTATTTATATTTAATATAAACCATTTTTTACAATATTTAAACTATTTAGTCTATTTTTTTTTTTTTTTTTTTTTAAAAGAATTTAATTATTCTTTTATTATATACAACAACTTAAATTAAACTTACAAGCTAACAGGATTAAGTAGTGGTACTTTAAAAAAAGAAGAAGTTTTACAACGCTTTTAATTTAACTTAATGTGTTCTGGACTTAAACAGCCTTCTAGAACGAGGAAGGGGTATCTCTTGGTGAGGCATTCCCAACAGTTTTTCCAGTTGAATGTCTCGAGTCTTTGCAACAGTTGTGCTTAATAGTTTTTCACTTGTTGTCGCAGTTTCTGGCATTCCAATCAATGCAAGTCCTGCGCCCCTTTTGCAATGCAGCCGAACTCTCGTCCGTCGACAATAACAGCTATTAAGGCTGACCAACACGTAACCGGGCAATAAACAAGCGTGACAAATGATGCTGCTAAATGAAAGTTGATTGCCAGTTGACGGCCACACCTGTTTTGACTCGTCCAGGAGCTGCTCCAACTGGCAATCAAAATTGCCAAGCAGCAGGAGCTCGAGAAGAGCGCGAAAAAAAATCACAGCACGAACGCCACGCAACGGAAGTTAGCGCAAAAGCAAATGTCGCTCACATCGTCCTGGTCCTGGTCCTGCTGATGGTCCTGCTGCTGGTGCTGGTCCAGGGCCATGTCCTGCTTCGTCCGTCTGACTGTATTAATAATGACAAAACGCAAAATGGCCGCCGCTCCTGCCGACAACGAAAACAACGACGTCGACGTCGACGTCGCCGTCACGTGTCGAAGCTGCGTGTGATTTCTGCGACAGGAAACACAAAACGGTTGCCACGACAAAGGACCGCTGTGGCAGGCAGGAATTGCAATCGTATTCCTTTTCTTTTTGGAAGATCGCCGACCTGCCGCTGTGCCCGTCAGCTGACATCCTTGCCAAGCAGGCACTGCGTCCATTTTTATGGCCACCGCTGTAGGTGTCATTGTTGTTGTTGTCGTTGTTGGACTGTCGCATTGTCGCAGATTGAACTCGCTCGTCTTGCCAGTCGATAAAATTGAATAAGTTAACAGCATGAGGGCATGACAACAGCTGGACAATAAGCAGAGCTGAGGAGCGGAGAGTGGGAGAGCGGAGAGTGAAGAGCATCTGATAAATGCATTGTAATGTGTCATGTGGAGCGTGCTTTAAAATAAATTTAAATAAATTGAAAATGAATGGCAAATGTGCACAGTGTGTGCGTTGATAAGCAACAATTTCCATCAAGCGACAATAGGATCTGCTTTATTTATCTGATAATATCAGCGCAGAGTGAAACTTTAAAAATAAACACAAATACAATGGTCACAGCTAGTCGACAGCACCTTGCCCCTCCCCCAAACCCGATGGCATTTAAACGAACCTCCTCCGGCTGTCAGATACAGATCCTTTCTGCCGCCTTCCACCAGCTCCTGCTCAAGTCAACCAGGCGGCAAACAAATTACTAATTGGCAAGCAAAACGCTCTGCTTGTTTTCCAACAAACAACACAACGACCAGGTCTTCTTCGCCTGTGCTGTGGTCTGGTCGGGTCTGGTCTGGTGTGGACTGGTCTGGTATGGTCTGGTCTGGTCTGGTCTAGGCAGCAAGGATGTGCACATGGCACACAAGCTTCATTAACTCAAACTATGCTGCATATTGCGATTATCAAATTGTCTTTACACACATGAAGCCAATGATGGGTCCTGGCTACCTCCTCCCAACATCAACAACAACAACAACAACAACTGACGACTGCTGATGGCAAATAGCAAGTGCAAAAGTTGCCAGCAGGCAGAAGCCAACCCCATTCCGCCCCGAGTCGGGGCTAAATTCAATGGACAAACTGGCAACCGCAGAAATATGAAGCGCACGTTGGCGACGATGACAGCTTTAACAAGAGGAGCACAATAAACAGGATAGCCGGATACTGTATACCCTTGCTGAAGCGAACATATGACCAACGTAGGAAGTGGGAAACCTGCTCTTAAGCAATTCTAAACTGGAACTCATTAAACATCAATAACTTATAATTTTTTATTTATTTTTTATTATTTATATATTTCTTTAAACAAGTTTACTGCTTCCTTTGGGACAGCTAAAGCTAAACTAAAATTGTGCTAGACATTTTCTCTTAGAGCAAAGTTCCTTCATAATTGATGCTACCCTTAGTAAGAGTAAAAGAACAACAACAAGCAGCAAAGGTGTTGTCTCTGCAGTAAAGTCGAAAAGCCCCGAAATGCTTGGGGATATTTTGTTGAGCAAACAGCCAAAGAGGCATGCAAAAATGCAGCAGACGATGATGGCGATGCCAGATATGTGGCAGAGTGACAAACTGACTCGACTGGACGAGGAGCTGGACACATGTCACATTATCACACCTGGCAGTGATTAGAGGGACGACGCTGCTGTTAAATTTGGATGGAACTTGAAAGTGTCCAATTGTTTAAGGGGGTAGTGAGAAGTTAAGCTACCCAATGATTAATGACCGGTATGAATTGTAAAGGAATGATGTTTAAAACGAAACGAATGGATGCTTTTAGATCAACCCAAGCTTAACTAGAGTCAAGCTCTATATTCTATTTGACCAATCTCTTTAAAGAGGCGCGTTTGAATTTGTTTAAATTTAACAATTCTCCTATCCGGTTATAAATTCCTGACAGCTTTATTAGCACTCATTATTCATGCTCGGCAGCTTGTACCAGATCGCACGAAGGATCCGCAGGAGCCCTTCTCAGTTTCAGTTTGTTGTTTTTCAAACAAAACTTTCTTTAGTTTCTGACGCAAAATCTAGGTCACTGTGTTGGATTGCAGCAAAACTTTAGAGGCTTCCTCTCCCTCCTCACCTTGTTATGTTATGTGCAAATATTTTCCATTTAATTAACGCATGGAAACTAGCTGCAAAGATAGTTTTAGACAAAGGGGCGGGGACGGGGTGTCGCTCTGACGCGGCAGATTAAAATAAATTGCATAGAAATATATCATTCGAATCTTGGCCCAGACAACAACAACAAAAACTTGACACAGTTACAAAACTTGGCAAGAAGAAACTGGAGCTTAGGGTCACTTTGTTTGTGTGTGTGTGTATGCATGTGTGTGTGTTAGTGTAATTGTGTGCTTGTGCCATAATTAATCATAATAAAACCAGAGGCGGCAGCGAACCAGGTAAATGCGAAAAAAAGGCCACACTTTTGCCAACATTTTCTTTGCCATCAAAATAAATGAGCCAATTAAGCGGGCCACAAGTGAAAATGGCTGCCGTGCGATGTCCTGATGAGGGTAGCCTTAAATTGTCCGAGACTCAGTCGCAGTCGCAGTCTCAGTCTGAGTCTCCGTCTCAGTCTTAGTCTCAGGTGTTTCCGGCGCATCATCATCAGAGTGTCGGATTGGGCTGCCGAATCCCCCAGATTCTGCCCCTGCTTATGCCAATTTATGCCAGCCTGCTCTGCTCCTGAAATTTATTTATTTCGTCCTTTCAGGAGGAAAAGGGCTCAACACCCTGAGGTTAAGTCGTTTGAAAATTTGCTTCTAATGAAACTAAAAGAGCCGCTAATTGTTGCACCGTTGTCAACGTCGCGACGCTGGCTTTCAATGGGTTTTGTGGCTTGTGAATTTTTCTCGTGCTTCGCTAATTGAAATCAATTTGCAGCCAAATTTGGCGCCAAAGTTTTTCAACTACTTTGGCTGTCACACTAAAAACAAAAGTATGAACAGAGCTATCGAGGATGTTTTCTAAGATACTTTCCATTATAAGTTGAGATATTGTATCTGAAAATACTATATATTCTATTAACCCTTGTTTTGTAGATACTTAATGATCTTTGAATGAATGAATAAAAAAATGCCAAGGATTTTTTTTTTGGTTATTTTTGACTGCAAGTTTTAATATTTTATCTTTTTATATTATGTCTATTTCTGCAGTTTCTATTTACCCTTACTTAGATAGACTGCAAGTTAAGATATTGTATCTTCTAATACTATGTTTATTTCTGTTCACCCTTTTTTTGTAGATACATTAAAAAAGTGAACAGAATTATCGAGGATGCTTTTATTTGATTTGTTTCTTACTACAAGTTATTTACCCTTGTTTTTGATGTACAAAATAATCTTTGTACAATCGCGGCATTTCCGTTGGTAAACTCGCTAGAAAATCCCCGGATTTTTTACGATTCCCATTATCAGCTATGAATTCCGAGAGTTTGCTGACGTCCCCCATTCATATATTTATTTGCACAGTTTCAGACTCAAATTTATTTTGGCTAAAGATATTCAAGTCATATTTCTAGCGAAATCCGAAGTATTTTTAGCTTTTGTCTACTGTTGTTGGACAACTCAAAAATAAGTTGCCATACTGGGTTTGTTTTTTATTTCAAGTAGTCAATACTTTGTTCTTTATTCTTATGTCTAACTTCACTGAGTTAATCTAATTGGCGCCATGGCACGTCACCTGGCTCAAATCATGTGGCAGCTGCTCAGCAGCTGCTGTGTCCACCTGATCTTCGGCTGGAGCTCTTTCATCACTTGCATGTTCCTGGGCGCTTTTCAGGTGCAAACGCTGCTCGAGTTCGGCTGCCTGGACGACCGCAAAGGCAACAGAGGCGCCCAGCAGCGAGCCGGCCAAAACATCCGACCAATGATGTTTGTAATCCATGACGCGGCTAAGGCCGACAAACGTGGCGAGTGCGATGCACAGGAGCTGGCATAAAGGACGCAGCAGGCAGGCGGGCGTCGGGCCGCATATGCGCTGTAGATGGAGAGCCAGGAAGACCAGGCCATAGAAGGCCATGCTGGAGTGGCCGCTGGGAAAGGACACGTGCACATCGCGCAGCATCGCCGCAGTGGCGTCGGAGAGATCTGGGCGGCAGACATATTCCGTGTGGTAGACGCCGCCCTGGCGATGGGCTTCGTCCGTGCAGAAGCCCAAGTCGGCCAGCTGGGGGCGGCAAACGTCAAAGAAGTGCGGACGCAGCCTGCCAATTGTCTGCTTGCCCATGTCCTTGATCATTTGCTCGGCCACGTGGCCAAAGAGAAACCAGCGCAGCGTATTATAAACAGACCACAGCTGTGGCCAGCCGGAGCCGCTGCCACGACAGCAGCCTGTTGTCTCCAGAAGGAAGAGCGTCGCCAGCGGCAGATAGAAGCCAATCCAGTGCAGCTTTGTGGACGAGACTGTGTTCTCTCGATAAGGATACATCAGCGACTCGTCGTCGCAGAAGAAACCTCGCTGCGTTGTCTTGCCGAACAGTCTGTTAAAGTTCTCGGTCAGCACGAGCAGTAGGATCAGCAGGACAGCGTCCAGCAGCACACGGTAGTGTCCTCGCAGGACAGCGATCCCGTTCTGTCTTAGATCGAAGCCCATGGTTCACTCGGTCAGGCGTTTCTCGCAACACTGATCGCCACAACTGAGAAATCGAGCTGTGAAGCTGAAGTCGCGTCTCAGATTCCATTGTTCTGAAATTGTTGTTCCAGCAGCGGCTTTAACGATTTCATCGTTTCATGCGTTTAAGTTGTATTATTAAGTATAAAAAAAGGGGCTTGACAACAATTATATAGAACGAAGATTGAATGCTCTTATGAACTTTTGGCTGATTGACAGATTCTGATTGTTAATGAACTCAGCTATCAGCGTAACACTTTCTGTTTATCAGCCTGGGACTTCTTCAGTTGTCTGAATGAAAAATTAATAAATAATTATAAACTCAACTTAAAGTAATATCAATATGATTTTGTATGTATATTGTTTAATCCTAATTTTGTAACAAGCTCACTCGAACTTCTATGATAGGGTATCATTTACATATATATACCTCGTAATAGAATGCGGGCTTATTTTTTTTTCAATCTCTGTACAAATGGGAAACCATGAGGGGTATAAGTATGTGGTTATTTTGAAACAGTCCGGACTTGAATAGCCCTGATTTGCCCGTATTCACGTCACTGGCTCACAATATTCGCATAATATTCGTCGCCAGTTGATAAGAAACAGCTGCAAGTGCGCACGTGTTGGGGAATCTATTTACTATTTGGTCAAATGTTGTTATTTTTGTCACTTGTCTGGCCTTGATGGGATCACAGAACACGCGAGTTTTTTTGTTCTGTCAGAAACTGTTTATTCATAATATTTTTTATACTTAGAAACACGATTCAATAGTCTTTTGTCATTGAATTCGCGGTATAGTCTATAGCACTTAAGCTCTGATAAGAAACATTCTACGCTTATGCAATATATGTATGTATCTGGCCACAGGTCCTCTATTTAAATCAGTAACTTCCAATTTGTTTTACAATATCCAAATTTCACTTTACTTAAAGCACAAAAATTCCCACGATCATCATCATCATCATCATCATGAAAAGGTGGCCCCAAACCCAAATTTTATAATTTATTTTATGAGCTCCGTGACGCAGCAAAAACAGCTGCCAAAGAAAAAGGTATAGCACCTATAGATAAGCATGATGGAATTGAAAATACCCTTGATTAAACTAGGTGCCTCAATAAAATGATATTATTACAAACAATAAAAAATTAAAGAAGTATAAACTATTTTGTATGTATATAAAAAACATAATTTGTGATTAACACCAGCAACAAACAAACAAAAAAGCTGCTGGTGAAAACAAAACAATTTTGTTATTAGGCGGGTTCAAATTTTAGATACACTCAAAAAAAAAAACAGATTAGCATAAAAAAGTAAATCATATTCATAATTATAGAAGCAGCTATGAGAAAAATGTTTCGAAATAACAACAAATTGTCATAATAAAAACGCAACGAAGCGTAAACTTATTAAATATTACTCATCATTGTTTCAGTTTAAAGTTTATTACATTTATAATACGAATAGACAATTTGATGGATCTTAATGCTAGCGAAACAATACAAATGGATGAAAGCTTTACAAGTGCACATAGAACTACTATGAACGACAACGACGAACTAAAAGCTAATAAAAAAAATACTAATAAAGATGCGACTTAAATGTTCAACAAGTATCTTTAATTGGTTGCTTAGTTAATCAGCATTTAAACGGGACGCGCTGCTTTGGAATGTTTTGTTTATTGGCACTCGGTCTAAACTTTGGTGCAATACTGATCATCGTTGTAGCCGCAGTAGGGAGGCGGTGTGCTGGGACACACATCCTGCAGCGTGGCCGAGGTGTCCTCGCGCCGGAGACCAACGTTCAAGGTGGCACCGCGAAAGGGCTTCTTGAAGAACTTGGCAATATAGCGGGCGGTTATCAAGGCGCCGGCCACGCCGATCAGCGAGCCTGCCAGCACATCGGACCAGTGATGCCAGCTGTCCATGACGCGGCTCAGGGCGGTGTACCAGGCCAGCATGACGAGCGCGAACTGCAGAAAGTGGCGGGCCAGGCTGGAGCTGCGCCAGGTGAGCTTGCGTTGCAGGTAGAGCGCCACGTAGAGCAGCGCATAGAAGGCAATGCTTGAGTGTCCGCTGGGAAAGCTGAGCCGCGTCTGGCGCACATCCGCCACGGTGTAGCCCTCGCCGGCGCACTCATAGTTCTCCACATAGCGATGCAGATTGGCTGGATCCGTGCACAGGGTGCCGTCGCTGAGCTGCGGCTGGCAGACGGCAATGAAGTGGGGACGCAGGCGTCCAATCGTATACTTGCCCACCTCGGTGGCGTCGAAGGTGAGCAGCATGCCGAAGCCGAAGTAGGTAAACTGGCGGCCCAGCTCCACGTACCAGCTGGGCAGCTGCCAGCCGAACAGCGCCATCGAGGTGGTCAGCTCGTCGGTGCGCGCCTGACGCACATACTCCACCACCACGAAGATGAGCAGCGGCAGGGCGCCCGACAGCAGGCCGAGCATCACGGGCGTCACCGTATTGTCCCTGAACGGGTAACGGATGCTCTCGTCGTCGCAGAAGAAGCCACGTCGCGCCGGCTCCACGGCGAACTCGTAAACGCAGATGGGTATTGTCAGCACCACCACCACCAGCAGCTCGATGAGCAGCCTGCGCACCACTTGCCGTTGCGCCACCGTCGACTGCTCTACTTCTCGCTCCGTTCGTGTGGCGGGCGCTGTTCTGTTTTCATTGGCGGCTTCGCGCATTTTGTCGATTGTTGTTGTTGGTTGTTGGTTGTTGGTTGTTGTTGTTGGCGGCGGCCTCGATGCGTTTTTAATTAGTTAATATTCCAATTCCAATTTTGTTTGTTGTCTAATTAAGTTTGGGTTCGTTGGTTGCTTTTTTATACCCGTCGCTGGCGTCGTTTCGGGTTCGTTGTCAGTGGCTGACTGATCCGGCCTCGAGTGGGTAACGTTCTTTTAATTTAACGCTCATTTCATGCACGACGGCGCTCTTCTCGATCTCTTGCCTGCTCCCGCTTCCTCTCCCTCTCCCGCTCCGTTTATTGCTTGACTGTGGACTTAGATTAGACAACAACCCGTTCGTCTTGTGTTTGCAATTGTCGCGTGCACTGGAAGAAAAGTGAGAAATTGTAGTTTGCGGCCGTTTGCAAAGTGTACTCAAGATCATTTTGATAAGATAAATAAACGCGTGTTCCAGATAAGAGCGCCAGATTCGCGTCACCTGCACTTTATGCCCAATCATTGATGCTCAGCAAGTGTCTTGGCCCTGATAAGCGTCCACTTAATATAGCTGCTGGCCAATATCGTGGGTCAATAGAGTGACTCACTTGACTTACTCATCAGCACTAAACGACCGGCTATTGTTCTGGGCAAATGATGCACAAAATAGGCGCGTCGCACGCAGTCAATGCAGATTTGCATTATCATCTATGCGGCGGTGGCAGTGGAAAGTGCAATCTGTCGCGTTGCAATTGCTGAAGAATGGCCCCCATTGTGTGTATGCTTTGATCTTTGGCTGATCTCTGCGCTCGAAACCGGCCGAGGCTGTTTCTGCCTAAGTGCCCAAAAAAAAAAAATTATAAAAAATAACAAAAAATAAACACTTGCAACACAGCTTGTAGCATGTGTAGGACGTATGTATGCACAAAGTTGAACAGTAAATTGTATTAAAAAAAAAAAAACTGAAAAAAATGAAACAAGCACCAGTTCATCCCAAAACCCGCCTCCAAGTACTCGCAGTCAAATGGCGCGACCTTTAATTGAATGAATAAGCGACATTTGATTGAATTAAGGCTCTTTCGTCTCTCGTTTTTTTTTTTTATCATATGTATTCACAAACGCGACGCGGCAGCTGGCGCTTATATTGTGCGGGTTAAGCGTTGGCATTTTAAAATGCACTTTGAACTTTATGCACTAATCGCATTATTGTCCTCTCGCAATAAAAGCATGCCCTTTTGCAGTTGCTAATATTCAATGCAACTTACTTTTAATAAACACAGTTTGTTTACAAATGTCATGCTCATTTCTACTAAATTCTGACTACGCACATTGGCCGTCAATTTTTATGATCGTTTATTTAAGCTTTACGATTATTGCCGTTTCGATCCGAACGTAAACTTCGAAGCGCCGCTCGCCGTCGATCGCAACTGAATGAAAACAAACGCCATGAGAAAACAGTTGCTTGTTGACTTTGTAAACAAATCGCTCTTGTGCGCTTCCACTTGTTGCTTTAATACTGTCTAGCGTTATTGTTGTTGTTGTTGCACTCAATTGCCCAACGGCGCATCGATTATGCCATTGCGTGAGCGCGAGTGGGAGCAAAACAGAATGCGAGTGAGAAGGAGAGTGAGAGTAGGCGAAGAGCAAGAGAATGCGCGACGGCGACAGAGCGTAAATTTGCTGTGGACTGTGGTCAGTGGGCTTGGACTTGTTGTTGTGTGGATCGCAAGCTTGCTGGGCGCAGTATATTGGAGCGAAACTTGGCTGCTTGTTTGAAATGATCATTGATTGAATATTTAACTCATATGAATTGATTAATCCTTTAAATTGACTAAAAAAGTTAAATGAACATTTAGCTTTAACTTAGAAGAGCCCAATAAAGA
Organism: Drosophila lacertosa; assembly: GCA_004143845.1. Taxonomy (NCBI): domain Eukaryota; kingdom Metazoa; phylum Arthropoda; class Insecta; order Diptera; family Drosophilidae; genus Drosophila; species Drosophila lacertosa. Next base: position 52,845 of record SCDZ01000109.1, read on the forward strand.
AACTTTCTATTGAGTTAAAATTTAATATTTACTAATTGACCCTTGATCTATGTAAGTGGTTTGGAACTTAGCTCAATGTGTGGAATGATCGTTAAGCGCATATCTATTTAATATTGGTTCAGAACTTGGCTAAGTGTGTGAGTTGAGTAATAAACGTACTTCTTAGAACGTTATTAAAATAGATTCCATCCAATATTTACTTTATATTTACTGATTGACTAACATATTGGGATTCTCCCACAGCACTTAAAAAAAAGCGGCTTCTTTGTAATATTTATTTAGCATTCATTTAATGGGTCTTCTAGAGTCCTGCTCCTTCAATAGCCATAGGTAGCTCGATTGTAGTAGCCCGCATAGCCGTAGATCTGCTCGTTACGTGGCCATTGGCGCCGCTTGACTCGCGGCTGGCGGAACAGATGGGCCACGAAGACAGCCGCAAAGGTGGCCAGAGCGGCGCCCAGGGCGAGGCCAGCAGCCACGTCGGAGAAGTGATTCTGGTAGGTGGAGATGCGCTCCAGGCAGACCAGGAGCGCCATCGCGGCGCAGGCCAGCTGCAGCGTGGAGCGCAGCAGGCGCAGCCAGGGCGCAAAAAGGCGCGCCTGGGCGTAGTAGACCAGGAAGAGCATCGCGTAGCTGGTGGTGGCTACGAAGCCGCTGGGAAACGAGTGCCGCACCAGCGAGAGTAGTTCCAGCGAGGCGGCAAACTCCGTGCAGCTGTAGTCCTCAATGTAGCGAGTGGAGTTCAAGGGGGACAACGAGGCGCAACTGAACTTGGCCTCATCCTGCTCCCAGGTGGGCTGGCAGATGTCAAAGAAGTAAGGCCGCAAGCGACCCGTAAAGAACTTGGTTACCTTGATGACCAAGAGGGCCAGGCCCAAGCCGAACAGGTAGACTCCAATGATCTTGTAGCACTCGCTGATGAAGCTGGGAATCCTCGCACCCACAAACACGAATCTTTGCTTCAGCTCCGCCGAGCCGGGCACAAAGGCGGCCCTCAGCAGCTCCACGACCAGAACAAAGGCCGCGGGCAGCGCAACGACCCCCAGGGTCAAGTGCACCTTGGTCAGCCAGGGCTGGCGATAAGGATAACGCAGACTGGCGTCGCTGCAGTGAAAACCACGCTGAGTCGTCACCAGACGCTGCGGCAACACCACCAAAGCCGCACAGTAGACGCCCAGCAGCAGCAGGAAGTCGATGATCAGACGCGAGAGAAGTCGCGTGTTCGGATTGCCGCACATTTTGACACTGCGGCCAGGTTGTGGATTTCGTGTTGGCCATGTCCGCAACTCATTTGCATGTCTATAGGAACGAGGGGGGTCAAAAGGGGTGAAGGGGGGAAGACTCTAGTTGAAACTGGTTCTTTGTGTTGTGAACAATGCTGTTTATCGATTGCTCAAGTATGCAAATCTCTATTAATTTATGCCCAGTTAACTTAGCTAAAGCCATGCTTAAGGGTGTTGTTTAGACCTTCAGACTCGAAATATTCTTTTGCCACAAACAAACAAGAAAAAAAAACTGCAAAGGTAACTGTTAAAGTTAGCGGCACATTTAAGCATACTATTTACGATTATGCTGAACTTGGCCCAAATAGTTGTTGGCTGCAATTTGTTGAGTTAACAGCATGCGTGCGAGATTTTCAAATGTTCCACTTAGCTAACTTTCAGTAAAAGCTGAAGATTGAGCACTTTCTAATTTGGCTTTAATTGGGGTGGGCGCAAATATCAACAGCTCATTACCAAATAATGATTAATCAGCTTTCTATATTGAGTATTTTTATTGTTTATTAAGCTAAAGATCGAAAGAGAAACAAAAAAAAAAACAAAAACAGCGAGGAGCAGCTTCCTTTAAGGCACATAGCCGTAGTTGTGATAGGTTTGGGCGTATTGCGCCTGCGCCTGCGCCGGATGCGCCGCCAGGTAAGGCAGCGTGCCAAAGGTGTAGGCGGGCAGGGCGGGCGGAACCTGTGCCTGGGCCTGTGCCTGGGCCTGGGCTTGGGCCTGGGCGGCGACGATGGCGGCGGCATTGGACTGCGACTTGGTGGATGACTTGGGCGAGACCTGGGCCTTCTTGAGCGTGTTGGCCGAGAAGCCCGGACGATTCCAGCGCTTGAAGGCGAACAGATCGGCCACATAGACGCTGGTCAGCCAGGCGAACAGCACGCCAAAGAGTATGCCGGCCAGGACATCGGACCAGTGATGCCAGTAGTCGGTGATCCTGGTCAGCGACACATACCAGCCGAACATGACGAACAGAAACTGCAGCAGATGCTTCAGCAGCTTGGAGACGCGTGTGCTGAGTGCCGCCTGCAGGTAGATGGCCAGGTAGAGCATCGAGTAGGTCATCATGCTGGCATGTCCGCTGGGAAAGGACTGATTGAGCTGCTCGACCTGGAAGTCCGTCACGTTGGCATTGCTGCAGCTGTAGCTGTCAATGTAGCGTCCTTCGTTGTGCGCGTCCTGGCACGTGGAGCCGTCGGCCAGCAGCGGCTGGCAGACGGCATAGAAGTGCGGACGCAGTCGGCCAATGCACAGCTTGGTCAGAATCGTGGTGAACGTCAGCATGGCCAGGCCGAACAGATAATAGCCCGCCTGCTTGTACAGCTGGGCCAGCCGATGGAGCAGTCGACAACCATCGCGCTTGTCATCGCGGCCGGGCAGCTGCTTGAACAGCTCCACGACAATGATCACGGACGTGGGCACGGCCAGCGTCAGGCCGATCAGCAGCGCCGTTCCGATCGTGCTCTCCCTCAGCGGATAGCCGAGCGACTCATCGCCGCAGAAGAAGCCCCGCTTGAACGGACGCACCAACTTCGAGAGCAGCAAACTGGCCGCCGTCAGGGCGGCCCACAGCACCAGATCGCAGATACCACGGCCGAGTTTACTGTACTTGGACATTGCGCGACGTTTGACGATAAAAACAACGCAGGTCTCAACCGAACGCCAAACCGCGCTTAACTAAATGAATATCTTGTCTGGCTGGGGCTCTGGGCCCCAAACCTGGCCGTGATTTTACACACTCTCTCTCTCTCTCTCCCTCTGTGTGAGCTGTGTGAGTTCTCATGCGTGTCTGAGTGCTCGTCGCACCCACGAGATCCCCGGCAAGCCCGCTACCCAGTCCCATTGTTGCCTGGCAACGGACAGCACACAATAATTGTTTATTTTCTTGAGCAATAATTGCAGTTGCCATCATAATTGGAACACTAGCAAATGATTTGCTTCAGGTGCATATGTCCGAAATGGGGTTACTTTGCATATAGCCAAGAGATCGATAGCATCTCAGAAAATAAAACTGGTTTCACTTGCGGCCAGAGAAATTATTGGGCTCAACCAAAAACTTGTTTACCACATGGAGTTTACATGGAGTGGCGAAGCATTTTGGGGGGAATGGGGAACAGGACCTGCTGCCTCATTGTGGCTGCAACTTCACTTTTGATGCGTGCGCATCAGTTTTGGGGCAGTGAAGTGGAAACCAAGCCAAAACCACTCAAGTGTTGAGACTTGGGAATTTCTCTGCTTTTGGGGGGGCTTTCTGGTAAAAACGTGTGTGACTCATGGACAAGAGTTCCGATCTGTCCGATGACCCAGCGGACTGACCAATCGAAGCTATGCCGGGTGAATCCGCACCTGAGTCTCTGACGTCACTCGCATTCCACACACTAATTGCGTAGCTGTGACGTTGAAAGAAAGAAAGAGAGAGAGAGAGAGAAAGATAGAGCTTTTAAGCTCTACACAAAGAACTAAAGCTTTAAGCGCGGCTTAAACTGGTTTCGAGTCTTTATTTGCCTTTAGATATCTTCTAACTTGGCAAGTTGTAAAATTTTGTATGTTTATTTTGAATATTTGTGTGTTAATTTAGCAATTATGTTAATTGAATATAAATTGTTTGCACTTATGATGATTATCGTGTTGATTGTTGTGGGATAATCAACTAATTTTGAACAGCTTTTAATTGGCCAACAGAGCTTTTCAACAACATTTGGCTACAACAATGCTTCCTGTCATTTAATGCCAAATAATTGACGTCACTTAAACTATTTATTTACTCTGAATTTTATATTAATTGCAGATTTGCATTCTAGTTGAAAATTTCTTTAACTGGGCTGAGTTCCCGTTATTTTTAGCGAGTGCATTGCACGTGCACAAAATTAAAATCAATTTATATTCATTTCAATCGAAGGGTTATTAAATTTGTTGGCCCACTTTTAAGCCAGACAGAAGTATGTAATAAAAAATACATACAAAATAAATTCCCCCCGGTTTCGATTGTTATTACTTGCTTAGTAATATATATTTTTTTTTTGCTTATCAGCAAGCTTTGTGCATTATCAGTCACTTCCCGTCTGAAAATTTTTGGATACCCATTGTATATGTGCATACCTTGCATATCTGTTCAGACTGCACCTGCTGCTTGAGGAAATTAACACAATTGCAAACAACAACAAGACAAGCCGCAGAATTGCAATTACCCCATAGCAAAAGTGTAAACAAAATATTGTCGCAACGCAAACAGTTAAGCCACGCTCCCCCCCCCCACTCCGCCCCCCTCTAAATTTGTCAATATTGGCGAGAACTTGTCTCAACGTTCGGTGGGGGCTGCTCAGACTTAGCTGGAGAACTGCGTCACTCGCTATCAGCACTCACAATCGCACTCACACTCACAATCACACTCACAATCGCAATTGCAATCAAAATCGTAATCGCATTAATTTACACCTTTCGCTTATCAGTCAGACCAGGTGAACACGGGGCGACAATATCCCCATCCCTCTCTCTCTCTCTCTGTAAGTGCGATCTTAACTCTGGATTTCCTTAAGCTCAATTATGTTATGTTCTTTTCATTTGGCTTAAATTGATCGTTGGCTAAAACGCAAATTGCTTTTATTGCTGCAACGATTTCCATCAGCTTACAAAAATGTGTCAACAATGAATTTCAAATTTTTATTTGTTTCTCATTTGTTGCCTCAACCTTTGCAAAGAATGCGAATCTAAAAGTTTACCTTGTAATTATCTATCCCAGTCTCTCTCCCCCTCGCGTTGCCTGTTCCAAACATGATCTTAGTGGATCAATTTTCATGGCTCGTGCTGCGGTATTTTATCGATACGGCTATTGGCCCGTTATTCAATGCTGCGGCTGGCGGATTATTCGGCCTGGCAAGTGGGGCGTACTTAATTGTGTGTTGTTGTCGTTGTATTAAAAGCACTGATATTGGCTTACAATGAACCTAAAAGAAAACAAACTGGATAGAGAACTCGACTGGCATATACCCTGCAATTTACTGATGTGATTAGGATATCATTAAATGTACGCATTGAATATCTAGAAAGAATGAGTTGATAGGATCTTAAACTTAAGCTTAAGAGACACTTTTAAAGTAATACTATTCAAAATATTCAATCGCAAGCAACTGTTACAAATAAACTCCATATACATACATACATATATGTATATATATATATGGAGATTGACACCGTTTTGAGTTGAATTCCCAAAAACAGAATTAGCTATCGCGTATATAAAATAAACAAGATTTAATCAACTCAAAAGACAAAGCTCTGTTTTAACACTTGCCACATTTCCTGTCTCCTAAAGGTATCGAGATTTAGGCTGTCAATAAAGTGGATGATTTGAGCCTAAACAAAACTTTGGCAATATGTATAAAAAAGCGTTAAGCCCTACTCAGAAGAAATTATGTTTATGGCTCGTGGCAAATATGCGTGGAATATGTAAATTCGATTTACTTTTAACTTCAAATTAATAAAGAAGAAATAATTTTTAAATAAAAAATATATTAATCTAGTTAGAAAAAACAATTTTTTTATTGTGGGCAACGAATTTTATAAACTTTTTATTATTTTTCAATATAAATATTGTTGTATTTTGATATTTTTTGATAGATTAATTGAATTAATTGTAAATTTACCAAATTTGTTTTCTTAAAATTAATTTTGAAATTAAAAGTAACCCTTTTTAAGCTGCAAGAATCGGGAAAAAAATAAATATAAATTATTAAAATAAACGCAATTTTGAAATTAAGCATTTTATAATTTTTTTTCATATGACTTTTTCCTAGATTAATTAACTAAATACTTAATAAAAAAATTTATGTTTGTAAGCATACAAAATTTATTTCCTTGATATTAATTTTAATATAAAAAGATACTCCTTTCATCTGCAAAATATATTTGTGCTATTTACAAATATGTCTATAAATGTATATAGCAAATCTTCCTTGGATGTAATTGCGAAAAATATGTTTTAATGTATATATTTGTCAACTACAAACAAATGAACTGAATCAATATACCCTGCTCTATACATTTTTAATAGATAAAGAGTATAACAAATAAAACACAGGTTTTAAATTTTGGAGTATTAATTAAAATAAAGTATTTTATTAAATTAAAACTTCCAACGCATTTGCCACATTACAGTTAAAAACAAAGAACGCAATTTCAACCAAAGGGCAGTTAAGTTATTTTCGCAAACCCATTTTGAATAACTTTCTGAGGGTTTCAAAGTTGCATTGAATTATTGATCCTTTTAGCTGGAATGGAATCGATATGGATTAGCAACGTTTAGAGTATTTGCAGAGCATAATTCTCTGGCATTTGTTAGTTTGCGACATTCCAGCAAAACGAAATTAACATAAATTAACAACAGGCGGTCAACAAATCGACAATTTCCATGTAAATTGAGCAGTTGAAACCGCCATTAAGAAGCAAATACAAAGTGGCCATAAACTTGCCGCAGTTTATGAACTGCATTTGGAGTGCGGACTGACTATTCGACTATTCGACTGTACGGAGTACTTCGGAGTCGAAGTGGCCAAGCGTTGCCATCTCCCGTTACCGGGGCACGGCTTCCTCGTTGGGCCGCGTGCAACGACCTATGTACATCAAGAAACGCTGCAGAAGGCACGCAGCAAGCGATCCGAGCCGAGCAGAGCCCAGCAGCCAACTTCTTGTCACGTCACGTCACGTTGCAAGTTGGAAGTTGCAACCACCGACAGAGCGAACCACTGTGAGTGGGGCACTCCTGCATTCCAATGGTATTCGCCGGGTAAATGCAACTCTTTCATGCCCAGTCTCTTGGCAAATATAGGCCTAAACAAACTGAGCAAATGTAAACCTTGAAAAACAATTCAGCAGTTTCCTCATTAGCGTCAAGAAATACGAGTGCAACAGTCGGGCGAAAGCGCTGACGACTCAGCTGACGCCGACGCCGACGCAGACGCCGACGTCGACGCAGACACCGACGCAGACGTCGACGCAGCTAAATTGATAAGAAAAACATAGCATTGAAATTCAATATCAGTGCGAAACATACACACACACACACACAGACACAATCGCAAGAAAACAAAACCCTCCTCCACCAGCAACAACAGCAGCGCTGTGGTGGGTTTTGTGGGTTCTTCGCCGATCGCCGCCGTTCGCCGTTTGCCGTTACTCGCGTCGCAGTCGCCGTCGCCGTCGCCGTCGCAGTCAGAGTCACAGTCAGATTCGGTCTTTCAAACAAAACGACAGCATCGTCGCATAGCCGCGCATAGACAGCAAAGCGCGAGCGCCCAACGAGGTTTGGCGCCCAACGAGAGCCCAACAGCCACTGACGGACAGCTACGTCTGGTTTTAGCCTGGCCAGCAATCCTTTCTCGAATTTAGAAAGCAAACCGACAATTAATCAATTCCTCAAATGCGCAATTTGTGTTAGCACCGAAAAAGTGAATTAAACAAAGCCACGCTATTGTGAGTGTGATTGTGAGTGTGAGTGTGTGAATAAAATAATATTTTGATTAAAGAGGCGTTGAGCTGATAAAAACTTTTTAGCTGGTGCCCAAATCAAAGCGATAACTACTATGAACTATTTATTGAGTCGAATTGAGCTCGAATAGTATTTTTGTCTAGTTTTTTTTTTTTTTTTTTTTTTTTTTTTTTTTTTTTTATAAATACTTGAACAATCCTGGAGCCAACTGACCTGGCCAAGATGCGGACGTTCAAACGCGGTTTCTTCTGCTCGGATCTGTCGCTGCGCTATCCGTACCACGAATGCACCATCACGGTGGCCATGCTCCTGGTAATGATGCTGCTGGGGCCGATGCTCTTCATCAGCGTGGTGGAGATAATGCGCATCTGCCGTCGGCTGCGCATGCGCCAATATCTGCGCAATCTGTGGCGAGCCCAGGCGACGTTCAGCTTTGGCTTTATCGCCACCTTTCTGACCACCGAGCTGGCCAAGCACGTGGTGGGCCGACTGCGTCCCCACTTCTACAGCGCCTGCCAGCCGCGGCTGCCGGACGGCACGAGCTGCTCGGACGCCCATAACGCGGACGTTTACATGCAACATTTCTACTGCAGCAATCGCAATCTGTCGGCGCAGCAGCTGCGCGAGCTGCACGTCAGCTTTCCCAGCGCACACAGCAGCCTCAGCTTCTACTCGATGTGCCTGCTGGCCTTCTACGTGCACAGCGTGTGGCAGGGACGCGGCAGCGTGCGTGTCCTGCGCCACATCCTGCAGTTCCTGCTGCTCATGGCCGCCTGGTACGTATCGCTGAGCCGCGTCGCCGACTATTGGCATCACTGGTCCGACGTGTTGGCCGGCGCCGTTCTGGGCATTGTCTACGCCACCATCACGGCCATCTACGTGGGCGATCTTTTGCTACGCAAGCCGTCACATGCCGCCAGCCCCGCCGCTCTGGGGTACGTGTGCGCGGCCAGCTGCTGCAGCGGCTGCCATCAGCAGCAGCGGCATCTGGTGCACCATCAGCTGCTCGCGGAGAATAACAATTCAACGACTAGCTCCACCAAGGTGCACTTTCTCGCTGCCGCTGCGGTGGCAAGCACAGCGCTGGACGTCGACGATCACGATAATCAACTTGGCAACCACCATGGAGACCATGGAGACGATGACGACGACGACGACGGCGACGACGACGAAGACGAAGGGAACGACGACTGTGGGATTGGCTATGAGTACAAGTCGCCCACGCCGCCGCCTTTAAGCCAAATGGCAAATGCCGTCTAAGCCGAGACTTATCTATGATTTGGGAGGCGAGTATTTCTCCATTAGGAATCGAGGCACACGAAAATAGTATGTGATAAGCGCGCGAGGCACTGTTTAACTGTTTACCTGATATGCACAGACCGCTTACTTTAAATGGTTTACGAAATCCGCGCCACCAGTTGCTGTTGTGCAACAGCCATCTGTCAGTTTGTCAGTTTGTCAGTCTGTCAGTCGGACAATCTGGCAACGCTGCAGGCGCACAGTGGGCACAATACGTGCAGAGCGGTCAAGCTAAATTTCCCACACTTTGAGTGAGGACTTTTCGTACACTCGTTATTCAATTATTTTCCTTAGCGCTTCAGCTTGCCTGATTTCGCCGTTGCCCCGTCTGGTGGCAGCTTGTTTGTTTTGTAAACAATGCCGCTGCCGCCGCTTTGAAGTGGCCAGCGTGCAATGTGCAACGTGCAACGTGCGGCATGAGGCATGCAACGTCCGTTCAATCAGCTGTTACAATCTTCAGCCGTCGCCGGCATTGAATACTTTTGAATGCACAGCGTCGATAAGGCATTAAAAATATTTTATAAATAAAAAAAAAAAAAAAAAATAAATAATAATAAAAACAGATTGTCAACCAGTTGATTTATGCACAAAACTATATTTAATTATTTGTTTAATGTTAATTATGTTTAGATTTTGTTTGCTTGTTTGCCCTAACAAATAACTAATAAATAAAAAGCAATTATTGTTAAATTGATTTATGAATGTTTCTCATCTGCACAATTAATTTAAAATATTTGAAATATTTCTTTATCACAGCGTTTCTTTAGAAACTGATAAGACAACTTCTTGATAGCTGTGTGCCGATAAAGCCAATATGTAATTGTGGTCATAATACATGGACACATGTTGACACACACCTTTAGCTGCGTGTATCTTTGAGTGTTGCCTATCTAATCACTTGTGTTGCAAGTAAAACACACTACTAAGCACACCTCTAGATATTTCACAATCATAAGACTTACGGGTGAAGAAACTGAATCAAAATAAACAAAGTTCTATTGTGATTGGCGCCAGTAACTTTAACTTTGTAACCTGAGTTGGTATTTCATTTAAAGAATAAACCAGACAAATGCCTTTCTTGTGTATTACGGTAAGTTTCCTGTCATCAATTTGATTGCCGCTAATTCATTTTGGCGCAACTATCCACCAAGGGAATTGGCAATCTATATTGATTTTCTCTGCTTCCATTCGATTGATGTTTAAGTTTTGCGCAATTGAGGCGCATTACCTAGTCACCTAGATTTGAATACACTCAGATACATTTAGAGATATCTTTTGCCGCTTTGAACTACCCACAATCACAGATACAAAAGACTATTGTGGTTTGGCGGAGCGAAACGGAAACCACACACACACACACATACACATACACACACAGAGAGAGAGAGAGAGAGAGAGGGAGAGAAAAGCCATAGAAATAAACGCAGAAATAAAGCCCAACAATTTATTTTCAAGCAAATATTTCGTACATACTTTCAGATACAGCTACGAAATATTCCCTTCTCTCTTTCTCCGCTGGCACAAAACAATTGAGTGCAATCTTGCGGATAAATTTCGACTGTGGATCGACCCACTGGGTGGGTGGTTTGCTTGGTGGTGCCTCCAAGTGCAGTAAATGCAGCTGCTGCAATTTTGCTCTCTCCCCTTTTTTCCAATTACAATATCTGTTTTCTTGCCTTCTTACCTTTTGCCATACATGATATTTATAAATCGCAAATATGTCGAACAGTGGAACCAATTTGAAGATTGTCAAACAATCTAAAGGTTTATAAAATCTAAAAAAAAATTAAATTTTGTGGTGTATAAATTTGATTTGATTACGAAATAATTTTAGAGGAAAATAACTATAAATACTATATATAAGTATTTGAGAAATGAAATTTGTTGGATTTATTGGTTTTCCTTTTAAGTATAAAAGATTTTGCTTGTGTAAGATTAAAATAATTGGACTGTGGCATTAATATTATATTGACCACAGCCTTATATGTATGTAAACATATCTCTATATATATATGCGTATAGTTACCCCCTTTTTCATATATCCATTTCGATCTTTGGTCTTTGATTTAGCCCACTGTCACTGACAGACTTCACCTAACATCGACGCATAGTTTGTCTCTGCTACTCTATTGACATTTCCTCAAAAACTTTTCTCATCAATTCATGTCAGTATGCGGGAGGCTGTGTGTGTACGTGTGTGTGTACGTATGTGTGTGTTTGTACTTGTAAATACGACAACGTTTATTGTCATTGGAATTATTACTGCCACATGCGAGTGGCAGGCAGGCAGCCAGAGAGTCTGCCACTTTTCCAGCCCAACTTCATTGTAGGTAGACAACACAATGGTTGCTAGGGGAAAACCTGCTTTTCAGTTTGGATTTTCTCAGTGGGGGCTAGTCTAGCAATGTCTTGCGTATTTTTTTGGCGTATGCGAAAATTTAACGAATCATGAAATACGATAATTGAACCATGCACAAGAGTTCGTCGTCGTTGGCAGGCGAAGGCGAAGGCATCTTCAACTTTTCAGCATCGGTGGCTGCTTTGTTTGCCCCTCAATACACACACATATATACATATGTATATATAGAGATGGGTGTGTGTTTGTGTCGCGTATGTGTCTGGCATAATAAAATTTTATTGTAGCCCAAAAGTTGCTACCACTGTTGCACTCGTAATTGTTTGTGGATGTGTGTGCCCCGCCCCGGGGCGCAGCCAACCCAAAGATTGAGCGAACGGCAAACTAAACACCCACATGCTAAGAAATTAGCGCCAACATGGCAACGGGTCTGGACGGGATCGGGGCGCCTGTTTAACTGTGCCACACGCAACAATGTCATGGTTATCATCCAAGTCTTTGCTTTCCAGCTGCGGCCACAACTTAAGGAGCATACTTTCAGGCCGAGTGCTTTATTCAAAGAGTGAGCTTTTTTTTGTACATAAGTTGAAGTATTTGAAGTGTGAATCCAATCGATCTACCAGCCACAATTCTCTAACGAAATAATAATAATAAAATAATAATAATAAAAACTATAATAATTATATTAATAAAAATAATATTTTGTATTTATTTTAATAATAATAACTTTTTTTATGTCTTATTTGTTATTATTTTTATTTTTGGTTTTCATTTAGGTATCAGTAAATAAAAATTATAAAAATAATAAAATAATTATAATATAAATAAAAATAAAAATAATAATAATTAAAATAATAACAATTTTTTTTTTAATAATAATAAAAAATTATAACTTTTGTTTTCCATTTAGGTATTCATAAATAATAATTATAATAATTGAAATAATAATAATATTATTTTTTTTTAAACTATTATAATTTTTGTTTTTCAATTATTATTAAATAATAATTAAAATCAGTATTAAATATTAAATAAATAAATTTGTAAATATGATGTGGTGAAAATAATGTAAATAATTACAAATATTTATGCTATCTCCTTAGGTAGCTGTTTGCTTGTTTAAATAATAATAATTAAGAAAAAATCAAAAAAAAGTATTTTTCAGTCTGTCAGTGTAACAATTGGTTTGAGCTGTAAGCAAACATCAATACTTTATGTAAAAGTGTTTAGGTGATGTTTATTATATATTTTGACAGTGCCTCATTCTTAAATCGTATAATGCTCATTTGAATTCAATTGCATAGCATAGTTCCAGGCGGCATTCAATATTTTCAAATCCACAAGTCATCGCCCGAAACTATGCAATCTGTGATAAAAAAAAGAAGAAGATGGAGAAGTGTCTGTTCTTAACGCATTTTGGGACGACTATTTTGGATGAGCTTGAGCTGCTTCTCGACCTCCTTCAAGTACTTCTCGGGCAGACAATTGTCGCGCATGGCGGCAATCTTGCAGCTGATCACCTGCTTAATGTTCGCCTCACGCTGGCGCTCCTGTTCCAGCCACTTTTGCAGCCGCTCCTGCTCGATGTCAGCCAGGCGGCGACGCTCCTCCTTTCGATCCGTCATCTGCTGCTTCAAGTCCCGCCTGTAGGTCTGACTGCGCTGCTCGCGTTCGCGGTCGAGTTGTTTTTGTCGCTCCTCCTCGTCGCGCATGCGACGCATCAGTTTGCTGAACTCCGCCTCGGCATGGGCGATTTCCTGGGCAATGCGCTGTTTCATTTCCTGGGCTTGCTGGCCGCGTGCCTCTAAGAGATCCCTTTCGGCCACCTGCTTGGCCAGCGCTGCGTCCTTTTCGCGCTGGCGATACTCGCGCTCGACGCGATTGCGCTCCTTGAGGTACTTGAGCTCTTCGTTGGTCTGGCGCGTCTGCTGCGCCTCAGCGGCAATGGTGAAGATGCGTTGCTGCCGCCGTTCGAAGTCCTTTTTCACCAGCTTGCGTATGTCCTTGAGCTGACGCTCCTTCTCCTGCTTCTCGCGCATGTAGGCTGCCACCCGCAAGTCCGCCAGTCGCTCCTGCTCGCAGAGCAGCGTCTTGAACACACTGGACATGTCACGAATCCTTTGGAGCTCCTCGCGAAAGCGCTGCTTGCGCAGCTGGACAAAGCTGCGCTGGCGCTCCTCCTCCTCCTGGACGAGCTCGCTGGCCTTGCGCAAATGCTTGGCCTCCTCGGCGACGCGCTGCGCTTCCAGAAAGCGCTTGTTCTCCCGCTCGCTCAGCTGCTGGCGAATCTCCTGCGCGTACTTGGCGCGCTTCTCAACCTCGAGCCGCTCGCGCTCGTCCTCCGCGCTGAGCGCCTGCTGGGCGCGCTCATTGACCATCTTGGCCAGCCGGGCGTCGTCCTCGCGCAATGCTCGCGCTATTTGTTGCTTCTCATGGATCTGGGCCTCGCGCACCGCCTTGCACTTGGCGTCGAGTATCATGCGATTGATTTGCTTCACTTCCTCCTCCTGCTCCTGCTTGGCCAGCAGGGCGCGACTGAGCACCGTATTCTGTTCCTCCAGTGCCTCCACCACATTGCTTTTCTCCTGCTCGTCGGGCTCCACTTTGCGCGCTGCGTCGATTGCCTTGAAGCGCTGCTTTGTCTCCTCCACCACCTGCAGCTGTCGGCGATGCTCCTCCTCGCTCCGCTCAATGGCCTTGAACTTCTCGTGTATGCTCACAATCTTGCACTTCTCCTTGAAGCGCTGCAGGTCACTTGGTCGCAGTATGAGCTCCTTGGCGCCCTGATTCCTTCTACGCTCCCGTTCATTGCGCTTCAGCTGCTTCTGATCGAAGGCCGCAAACTGTTCGCTCCTGCGACGAAAGGGAGTAGCTCGTGATGTGAACGGTCTGTATCCTCCAGGAGGTGGACGATAGGCGGCAGTCTGGGCGCGTGCCCTTAACTCCTGGCATTTCTGCTTCAATTGCGATTCGGCACTCACAAAGTGCACATTGCAGGCTGATAAACAGGGCATTGTTGAAGTAGGGAACTGCTTTAAGCGACGCTTTAATTTTCACTGCCAAGAAAACTTGTGGTAAGACTGACGGTAAAAAAAGAAAAAACCTGCCCAGTTGCTATGCGTTTGTTTATGCAGCAAGCGAAGGTCGCCGTGGCAGCAACCAACTAGGCGCGAAATTGTTTGCACCTCGTGTAGCTATAGAAGCAGAGTTCCCAAAGAATAGGAATGGGAATAATGTGTGAGGGTTGCCGATTAATATATATAGAATTGATTTTGGGTAGTGTGAGAATGAAAGAACCATTAGTCACTCAGCTGTTTCTCTGGCTGGGACAATCAACAGACCCTTGCTTGTTATCTATTTTAGCCACTGACCAAACAACATTTTCTGGCTCACTTCGATGTAAGCATCAGAAATGCAACGAAGCATAAATTTTTTGGGGGCACTTCAGACTTATGAATTATGCGGAATGGCTCAAGGACAAAAAGTCTAGTCACACACACACAAACACACACTCAATGATGTGTGTGAAAAAAAAAGTCAGCAATTATGCGGCATACAAAAGCAATAAGCCAACAAAATTCACACATTGTGGCCATTGTGGGGAAATGGTGAACAAAACCTCAGTTGGACTGTTGGCAACTGGACATTTGAGATATCACTGGAGGATGTCCGAAAACAGAGCACACACCCACCCAGTGTGTCCTGTGTCCTCTGTCCTGTGTCCTGTGTCCTGTGTCCATCCATCCAGCTCAGCAAATGCCCAGATGGGCGTGCTGGGAAGTCTAAGCTGGCAAAGTTTACGGCCACACATACAAATTAACTTGACCAGAGCAACAGACAGCCTTAGCAATGCCACGCCCACATTGTCAAATACACACACTCACACACACACGCGCAGAGGACAAGAAAGAGAAAGTGGGTGGCTCAGTGTGGTTTGGGTGGTGATTCAAAAACCGAATCGAGGTCCCAAAGATTTCTGGACTGACTTTAATAAAAAGTTTTTTGCAACGAAAACTTTCACTTTGAGCTCTTCACTTCTCTCTCTTCTCTCTCTTTTCTGCTCTCTCTCTCTCAGCGATGCAGCCAGGCGTAAAAGTCAACTTAAGCTCGGCTCAGTTAGCCCCCGGTGCCATGGGGAAACCCCACGGGGAGAGCCTGCCGCAAATGTAAATTGACATTTTCGAGTGCACGATTGAGCAAATGAACGGTTTTCTTCTTTCTTTTTTTTTTTGTGCCCAGGGCCTTTTGGCCAAGTGTAAAAGCAGTCAAGTTGTTGGATTAGCAGCAGCATGGGGCCCGGGGGCGTTATCCCTTGATTATATGCAAAATGATATTGGCTGGGGCCCATCATTAGGGCATCCTTAGCCCAGGGATCAGGCATAATTTATGCGGCTTTTGTTAATTAAAGTTTGACTCTGATTAGGTTCAAAAATCTAACGTGTTTAACTAATACTTATCTTTTTATTCTTACTTTTGCTTTTTTTTACAGGTAAGCGATATTGACATGATTAAGCAGCTGAGGACGCTGAGTGCTCTGAGCCAAGTTTGCAGACAAGAAAAGGCAGCCACTGAAATTGACAGACTTGAGCACAAAACTTTGGACTTTTCTGAGTGTCTGAGTGTATTACCCATACGCCATGTGGCAGGACCCAACGGGCCTATTACAATAGCTGCTGTACTAGCTGCAAATTCCCTTCGCCATATGAATCATTTGGCGAGCATTGAGTTTGGGCTTGGGTTTGGTTTTGGTGGGCAAATGTTTGTGGCAGACATGCGTGTGCCGACTTATTTGCATAAATTATGTCGGGAACGGACGCGTCGGGACCTGCAGCCTGGAAATGGCGCTGGAGTCGACGGCTCCAAGCTACTTACAAACGCTCTGCTGCCGCTGCTTCTGCTGCTTCTGCTGCTGCTATTTATATAAATTTCTCACTGACAGACATTCGATTTCCGGTTGCAGATTCTCGATGTTTCCATGTTCCTTTAACATTTTCATAAACATGTGCAGGGATTTTGGCCCTGCTCCTGGCTGACAGCTTTGCATAACTTGCTGTTTGTGTGTGTGTGGGAATTATTGATCGTCGGCAGCTTTCAAGTTCGCTTGCCAAACAACTTTGCCCCCTAACCCGAACCCGTACCCAAACCCAAGCACAAGCCCGAACCCAAGCCCGGACTCAACTCTTGAGCAATTTCACACAGTTTCCTGTCGTCGCCTGATGTTCACAAGGACTAAGAGCACATAATTTTGCACTGTGACTCCAACTCGCACGCATATTTTTTTTATTTATTCGGCAACATATTTCACAAACTCTCCACATACATATATATTACTCATACGCGCCATTGAACTTATGTTTTGGTCAATTTTTTATAGCAAGTGGTGCCTGTTTTTTTTTTTCTTTTTGTAAGGCTTGCGTATAAATTTTCCACGCATTTTCATTGTAAATTAATTTTGTTGCTTTTTTCAACATTTTGATACATTTGGGGTCATATGTTAACTGCTCGAAATGTTTCGTCCCTTAACGAATTGACCCAAAATGCCAAAACAGAACTTGAGCCCGATAATAGCAGCAATTTTCTTTGATTAGTGTATTTGTTCCTTTCCCATACATCAAAATTTTATAGCAATTATTTGGCAGCAAAATCAAGTTTAAAATACTTGAACCCGGTGTTGTTATCAATTTAAGTTCAATCAAAGTGACATACATTTAAATTTATCAGGCATTTTTTATTAATAGTCAAGTTGAGAATAGGTAAACCACTTTGGGCTATCAACTGGATTATTAATTCATTCTGATATCCACAGTACACTGCTCTTGCAGTACTTTTGCATAAATGTACATATATACATACATACACATACATATATACATATGTAGTTGGCCCTTTTCAGTTTTCAGGCACGCAAATAAATTTCATTGGAATAAAATTTTAATCATGCTGCAATACGAAACTGGTTCTTGTTGCTTGTTTTCGCTGCGGTTCTTTAGGCTGCCACAAAAAGAATATAATTTATATTTAATCCAACACACAAACACACAAGTCATTAACCATATTCGGGTAACGCTGCATGTAAAAATGAAATTTATGAAGACTGCAGCAAACTTTGTTCCCTGTTTAAGTTCCCTTTGGCTTATTTATGTGCCTGCCGATAAGATGCTGGGTCAAGTTTTATCAATTGCTGTCCCATTGTGAGTCACCTGACCGTCATCATCAATTTGTCATTCGTTGTGTGGCTGGCTTTTAATGCTAGCAGGCACTGTGCAATTGACCAAACACAATTTAAATTCGCGGCACTCTTCCCATTGCTGATTCAATTGCGAGTTCGCAGAAATTCACTTGATTCGATTCCAATTCATATTCATATTGTGCCCCACAACATTCCAAGCGCCGCCGATCTCTTCTCATGTCAGAACCTCCTCGAGCGACGTTGATGTTGGCGCCGTTTGAAGCTGACGCCGCTGTCGACGTCTCTGTCGACGCTGCCGTCGACTGCGATTGCGATTACGTGATGTTTTAATCAATTCTCGTCGGTTCGTGTAAACAAACTGAGCTGCCAAGTGCAAAAATTATGGCAAAAGCATTGGCCAAACTGTTTATGCAAATTCGCCAATGTTTTTAATTGATTAACGAGCTGCAAAGTGTGCCAGGAACGTCAACGCATCCGTTGTTCAATTGCATTGTATTGTTGTTATTGTTATTGTTATTGTTAACATTGTTGTTGCTGGCGTGGATTGCATGGCAAAAAAAAGAATTATAAAAGTTCTTTGTTCGCAGATTTGCAATTGTCAGTCCGGCGTCGATTTCAAACATCGGTTAACGTAAATGTTATTAGCTTTTATGGTTTGCCGATTCTTTTCTGTTTTTTCCTTTTTACACATTTTCATCATTTTTCTTATTTTTATATACAGACTTTCGTGATTTTTCCGTATAAAAAAAAAAAAGTGTGAAGACTTAAGAACGATGTAAAATATCACATTTCGATACTTTACTTTAGAGTCGTCTATTCCAAACTCTTCCTGAATATTTTTATATGTGTTATTTATAATTATACGCAAAGTATTATGTTTTGCCTGAATGAGTATGATAAGCAAACAGTAATAAAAAATTTTGTTTGCCTATTTCGCTTTCACAAACTATAAAAATCAATATGTTTCTGATAGATCATTAAAACCTTGTCCCTGTGTATTTATGTATATAGTAAGAGAACGAATATACCCGACTACAATGTTAAATCTTATATTAATTCAATCAAGTACAAATTGTAGATCAGGTTCCTCTCGCCTCACACTTTATAAATATTTATCATACACCAAATGGACTACTAAATTTTAGTTCAGTTCAATAATATATGTATATACTTTATGGGTTTTGGAATGCAATTTTCTACAGGTAACAAAATTTGTCCACTTTAAATATGTTTAGTGAAGTGCTGTAAAAATAAATAGGATCCAATATATACAATATAATATACATTATGTGTATATATAAATATAGAAAGGTATTTGATATAAGATTAAACAATCACTCCCACTTTATTTGAAAAGCATTGTCTGCTAAAGCCGTTGACTAACTAAGAATATAATTAATTTTAAGTACTGAACTTTTGTTCAGCACTAAGAAGACTAATCTAAATTGGATTTGAGCTATAATTGAAGCTTTGTTCAAGTAACCGAACGTTGTTGGGAACACATGCACATTATTGTATGAAAACTGATCTAGCAAAGATTGCAGCTAAAATTAAAGTCTAGTGTGTTTAAAATGTGTGTGAGATAGGTTCTTAAGAGCATTAAATATTGAAATTGTGAAATCCTTTTGAGCACACTTGTCGCGAATTTTGATGCAGCCTTTTGGCCACTTTGCTGGCCGCCAGGCCAGCCATTAAAACCGAGGCTCGTCAGAGGCGGTTATGTCAAGCACGCTGCTGCAGACTGTGGATGCCAACGGGAGGACAAAGGATAAAGGAGAAAGCTGCCCAAGTGGAAAACCCAATAAACAAAACAAAAAATAGTGGGACCTGGGCCTGAGAGTGTGCCACGCACTTGGAACGGAACGTTCGTGTGTCCTGCGAGGTCCTACAGGCCGTTGAGAAATAAATTACATACAAAATAACTGCAATACATGTAAATAAAAGCGGACACCCGCTGGAGAGTGCTCGGTCAGGACTTACCCAGGGCAAAAATGGCGACGTCTCATCAACTGGCAGCCAAGTAAAAAGTCAGAGCCCATTGTGTGCGTGTGTGTGAGTGTGTGTGTGTGTGCTGTATGTCTAAAGGACTTTTATGCTTGCCACATGGCTGCTGTCCTGCACAGCGACATTTTGACGTGGCCCGCTCTCGAGTGTGCCGAAGAAGACCGAGGAGTAGCCAGACCAGACCGCCCAAGGCCAGAAGTATCACTTGTCAGATTAATTTACGTGTTTGTGTTGCCGCCGCCGCAGCACCCGTCAGGACTTTAGCTGTGTGTCCTGACAAAGAAATCAGCTGCTCTGCGGTGCTCCACATGCAAAAACCCCCCCCAGCTCTTAGCTCTTAGCTCTCAGCTCTCAGTTGGGCTGAGCTGAGCTGAGGTATGTCACCCATCGTATTTACTTGCTCAGGCTATGTAAATTGTGTGTGTGCCCCTTTGTGCAGACCTAACGAGAGAGAGAGCCCCTTTAATGTGCGCAAAGTTAAATGGACAACGCATTTACACACACACACACACAAATAGCACAACACATGCTCACCCAACAAAAACAACAAATATTGTACATAAATACAACATGCTTTAATGTTGAACATCAACTTTTAGCTGACCCTTTGCAATCTCGTCTGTGCTCCTTCAGTATATCCTTTACAGCCTGCACCCGGGAAAATGGGTTCACCTCTTTGTCAGTCTAGCCGGAGGAGACTATAAGAGCTATAATCTTGGTCTGATTAGGTTCCTATTTACCATACGCACATCCTTACCTTATATTACGATATCGATAGCACGCGCCCTGTTTTCTAGTTATCGATAACAAACAATTACAATTTCAAGGGGTAGAGGCATCAAGTTTTGTGAGTTCTTTGGTGCATAAATAATTTTAAATACTAACCTGCAGTATTTTCTTTTGACTTGTATACTAATTTGACTAATTTGAATACTCCTTTAAATTATTAAAAATGATCTTATTTGACAATCTATTAAAGTTTTTTGTTTTAAATGTAAAGGCAAAAAAATGTTTAGAAAGGCAGTTGGGCTCAGATTAAGCTTCTAATTTGTTTAAAGTGTTCAAAAAAACACAAAAATGTTATATAAATAAGTGTAAGTAGAGTTTTTTCTTATAGTACATATCTATATAAATTTAATTGAATATGAGGTAAATAAATGCATACAATAAAAAACATTTCCAACTGACTGAATTGAAGTCAAATAAATATCTCTGACTCACATAAGCCTCCAAGTGAAGTGCAAACTTTTCAAGAATCAAATAAATTTGGGATGGGCAAATCAGTTAGCTTTTGTTTTTGAATTGAGCAAGGGTTGATAGCCAAATCAAAGATAAATACTTGTATTACCTTAACTTCTTCGATTTCTCGCAGGAATATTGCAATCTAACCCATCGTAAAGGAGACTGTCCCTCGAGTGTGATGTGGTTGGGTTTTCTGCCTGTTGTCGCTTAATTTTAAGTTTTAATTTATGCAAATTGTTGCTATTTGTTGCTGCTGATATATTTTTACATATGTGCCTGTTTCTTGTCTTTCTCTCTCTCTCTCTTTCTCTCCCTCTCTCGCTCCCTCTGTGTGTTCTTTGTTCTATGTCTATGCGGTTGTGCGTCCCTCTGTGTTTGCTGTGGACGCATTTAAATTTTGTCTCCTGCCACGCCCCGTGCAACGCCCCACACACACACGCACACACACACACAAGCCTGGCCGCATTGCCACCGATAAGGATAATGGAAAATTTATTAGTTTAATTGAATTTCTAAGGCGGAAGTTTTACGTTTACGTAATGATATCGTCCTCGTCGTCGTCCTTTGCCATACCAGGACAGTCAGCTCCTTGTTGCTAATGTGGTTGTTGTTGCTGTTGCTGTTGCTGTTGCTGTCGGTGGTTGCAGCGGTTTGTACACATTGTTGTCCTCTTGTAGCCCCAAACCACCCACATTGGCGGCTGCTGTTCTTAGTTTGAGGTTTTGTATGCCTCGATAATTTATTAATGAATGCATTTGCCGCCTCCTATTTACCGCCAGAGATTGCTTTTAACTTTGCCTTGCCTAGCTTATCAGAGCAAAATGTGCAAAAAAACAAGGATCTGAAGTAGTGGCAGGCAAATCTTTCATCAATTCTTAAAGGCACAGCAAACAAACAACTATAACAAATAGCAATCAGTACGTGCACGAGGCCCACGACAAACAAGATAAGGACGAATGCAAAACAAAGCCAAAGAGACACAAGAAACAGGGAGAGATAGAGATAGAGATACAGATAGAGAGAGAGAGAGAGAGAGAGATAGGGAAAGCCAAAACAAAACACTTAACAGCTGCCAAAGCACTGACTGAGTCCTCCGAGAGAGAGAGAGAGAGAGAGAGTCAAAGAGTGGGTGGAGTGAATGAGTGCAAACGGTAGCAGGAACAGGAACAGGAACGGAGCGGCAAATGGTCAAGTGGCAACCCCTTTGCTGTTGGCCTGAAGTGGTCAAAAGTGGCGCCGGGGTGCAAATGGCAAAAGCCAAATGATGAAAGTGCTGCTGCTTTTGCTGGTTGCTGCTGCCAAAGTCCTCGCCGGCGTGGAGCGCGCACATCAAAGGTGCCAGCTGCGCTGCAGGGTTTTTCAGATTGGGCATTTGGTTAGGGCTTGAGGTCCTGGCGCGCCACTTTGCATAAATGACGGACGGATGGACGGACGGGCGGTTGGTCGGTTGAAAATAATAAACTAGGAATACGCACGGACTGCAACGCGGCCAAATCGATGGCTTTCGACGTCGTCGCTCCTTTCGTGACCTTTGTGCCTTTTAATGTGGTTTGCCAGGCAGACACCCCTGCAATTTGCAATTAATCAGCAAACAGGAGTAACAGACAGTTCCCGTTGCATTTTGCTGTCGCGGAGACATACATAAATTAAGCCAGCGACTGTCTAGCAAAAGGGTTAATTTTGCAAAATATTTTAATAGTCGCCACTGCAGTGCCATTTACCATTTACCTGCTACCTGCTATCGTTTGGCTGGGTGGCGAGGCTGGGGGGGTGATAATTTATTTTGCATTCGCAAGTTTTTAATTTCATTAGAGTCGATATTTGCAGCTAACTGCATTAAATTCATAACATGAAAGCGAGGGTAGACAAAGTTGTAAGCATTTAAATGGAATGGTTCATTTGAATCTTTGGCCCAGAACGCATATAAAGAAAAGAGGCCAACAAAATGTATAATTCAAAAACATAATAAATGACAATTTTATGGAGTGGGCTGTAGGTGTTTGTCTACTCCGACGGGGCCACCCCCAACTCCAAGCACATATGCTGCTGGCAGATCTGCGAGCAGCCCCAGACGGACGAATAGCGACTGCCAAAAGGCAAGCCAAGAAAATAAGTCATTAAAATGCGGATTACCCAAAAGCGTGGAAGTGGATTTTTTTTTCTTTCTTTGCATGCGTCGCAGTCTTGAGACTTTGTTGGGGCTTCGGCTTCGGCGGACTTATCTGGCTGGGGGCTCAGCTTGGTGACTGACAGGGCTGGGAGACCACGAGCTGGGATAGCGCAAACATGTTAAGCTCCTTCTCGAGCTCCTTCTCTGCATTAGGCCTTCTTGCTTTTGACAGCCATCCAAGGACTGAAGACCCAAGCGAGTCAGCGAGTGAAATATTTATTAATGATCCTTTTGAGATTTCGCGTGGTGCGCTCACATAATTCATTTTACTCATAAACTGGCGTGCCAGTAAAGGAAAAGTAAATAAAAGCCAGAATGGGTGCGTCGATCGAAAGTGTTAAGACTAAAAGATTCCCTATACCCGAGCCTAATATACCAACATATATACTATTTATTGCTAATGAATATTCCAAATTGTTTTTTCACTTAACTTTGTATATATAATATATTATATATATGTACATACATATATATATGTATGTTTTTCACTTTTCGAAATAGCCATGTCGTGATCATTTTATCAGATATTGATCTACATGTGTTATTGTTAAGTTAAAGCCTTGTCATATTCCACCTTTGTAGGTATAAATATATATAAAGTTGAGAACAGAAGTCGAAAAGAAAGGAAATGTTGTGAAAGGGCAATTTTCGCATAGTTTTATTTAACGTCTATCGAATAGCAATTGTAATAATATTTGCATTACATATCTTCAAGATTTCGATCTATGTTAATATAAGATTTGGCAAAAAAAGAATAAGAATGAAATGAAAAATGAAAAACATTAGTTCTTACTCTTTGACGTAATTTCAAAGTCCCCACAGCAGTATATGCTTAACTTTGGCAATAAAAGCTTGCAATTGTGAATGCCCAAAATTCCAATATAAAACACATTCCATGTCATGTATAAAAATAGTTAAAAATATAACTATTTAAAAGAAAAATGTTTGTTAAGTTTGTTATTCAAAATTGTTGTGAAGTATTAAATTATTGAGAAAATAATGTTAAAGAACAAGCCTGATCGAATTGTGTCTCACACAGCAGCTTTTCAAATGAGTTGATTCAGTTTCAATTAGTGTGACATCTACTTATGTATATATTTATTTATAAACATGCATATATATGCATATATATATGTATAACACAACAAAAACCAAACATCAACTTTATTACTCAGCAATTGACAATTAAGCATAAATATATAAAAAGGTTGTTTATCTATCAAACTAAATGGTATAAATTTTTTGGGATAACGTGTTGTCTCAGTTTTAATCCCCTGTCACACAATTACCTTAATATTTTAGCAGCACCCTATCATAAATTGTACATGGACACATCAAAACCCGAAAAAAAATGCTAAGAACTCAACGCTAAAAATCCAAAGCACGCCTTTAAATGCCAATTAATTTTCGGGCCAGCCGCAAACTGTCAACTTTGTTGTTTCAAGTCGAATTCCCAGAATATCCCACGCGTATCTGAATAATTTGCGTTCTTTTTATAAATATATTAATACACTTAAAAAAGGGTATTATAAATATGCTGCGCATTAACACAACTCGATATTAATAAGATTAAAATTATACAAGAGTTTTATGGGAAACAATCAACTTGCTTCCTTTCTATTGCAACAATTTGCTTTATATACAGTTACCTATACATATGTATATGTATTTAAACCACAAATCTTGTGTATTTCCACAAGCGTATTTAAGCTTCGGCATACCATAAAATATTTATTCCCTTTAATATTTATACATTTTTTTATATCAAAAAGGCAAAACATAAAAAAGCAAAGCCGCCTTCGTTTTTTCCGCTGGTTGTGTTTGCGATCTCTTAAGCCAGGTTTATGACGCTGGATCGATGGATCGGTTGTTGTTGTTGTTTAATTTGCTCGAAATTAGCAATTAAATCGCCATCAAGGAGGCGTTTGTTGATTTTTATTATTATTGAGCAACTTGTGGCTGACCTGACTCAGATGAAGTTAAAGTTGAGGCAGCAGCTGGGCTCTAAACAAAGGCAACTGAACGATTTGGGTGTGGCTGCTCAAAACGGATATTAAAAAAAGCCCCCTAAACGTGGCCAATATCAAGAGGAAGTTAACATAAACTCATATGTATATAAAGAAAGCGAAGAATCTTTAAAGAATTCGCCTTTGCCAATTTTGGTATCTTTTTTTCGTTTTTATATGGCTGCGATTTAATTACGTTGAAAGTGTATACTAACTCATCTGGGGTTAATAAAAAATGACAGCTAATTTTTATGGCAAGGCATTTCTGATTCCACTTCCAGTTTCCACCCGCAGCTTTGTTCTTCTGGGCCTAATCCGCATTTAACATGCATACGCGAATGTGTCGCCTTAAAACGTAATAAATTTTCATTTTCAATATGTGTAACAAGGAAATATACATACATGTATTTATGTACATATAATTTCAGCAAGTGCGTTCAATAAATCCTGCAGTAAAATCCGCAACAGGGACCCTGAACTGTTTTTGGTGCCTTTGTTATATGTTAAGACATTTCCACATAAGCGATTTTTCACGTAAATCAAATGAGGACGCGGAGAACGAAGAAAAAAGGCGAATGAAGGCGCATTTTTCCAGTCACATGTGCCGCATATTATGATATTAATTCATTTGCTTTTTGCTCGAGTGCAAATTACAAAATTACCCCATTTCCTTTTGACATTTCTCAATTTCTGTTGAATTGCGCGCCTTTGGTTGCATTCAGTCGCCAGTTGCCAGTCGCCAGTCGCCAGATAGGCGCTTTTGTTTTTCACATGAATTCAAATTTATAAATATTTAAGCACTATTCAAGATTGCCCAGGAGAACAGCTGCTCGGCGGCTACGCAAAATGCTTGGCCAACAAACAGAAACAGTCAAGAGTGGGAGAGGGAGAGGGAGAGGGAGGGGCATACAATAGAGATACATATATAGTCCAGGCCAGATTGTAGACACAAAGCCAGACACACTCGTCTCGAAATGAATCTTTGATGTCATTTGGGTTTTGTATTTTAATGAAAAAAATGAAAAAAAAAAAATGGCAAAACTAGACGCTGTGCTATTTGAGTTAATGAAATTTGCTGAGGTTCGCTTTATATTTGGCAAAAATATTAAAATCATAAATAAATGATAGGGAGCAGCAGCCAATGGAATGAAGCAACTTTCCTTAAAGCGCATATCTTCCACTTGATTCAACTCTTTCTGTTAATCATTTCATCTGCTTGGAGTTTTCTCTCTGCTCAATCTTTCAACTCCCACAATCATTAAATGATTATTCAATTATTTTCCCTCACACTTTTCGTGTGGCATTATTCACATTTGTTGGCCAGGCTTGCTAGCTAGGCTAGGCCAGCTAGCCGGCAATCCAATTAACGTCAAAATAACGCCACATACCACAGACACACACACGAGCAAATGAGAAATCGTTTAATAGGCGCATCAATCAGTTAGGCGAACTCATAAAACACCAGACACCAGAAAAAAAAAATACAGCCAACAACAGCAACAGCAACAACAACAACAACGACAACAACAAGAACAACAACAAGTACGAGTGGAAATAAAATATATAAACATGGCTGCATCGAGGAACCAGCCAAGCAACCATAAGATGCACATGCACATTTTTCTTTTGAAGTGCCTGCCTGGCAGCCGCAAGCGTGGCTGCAACATGTACAACTTGCAACATGTAGCATGTGTATCTTAAAGATACAGATAAAAAAAAAGGCGAGTAGCTGAGCGCAACAGACTCGGCCTGCGCTTAATTGTTAAGACAAATCATACGCTAATGGCCATAAAGCGAAGTGCGCAACGCGAAACGTGGCCAAACTTAACTCTTAACTTAACTTAACTCTCAACTCTGTGCGCTTCTCTCGCTCTCTCTCTCTCTCTCTCTCTTTCTTTCTCTTTCTGCCAGAAGAGTCTGCTCTCTAGTGCACACATTAAAAATTAAATAAACAATTTGCTGCAGTTTCATTGGAAAATGTGTGATTAAATGCGGTTGGAACTGGGACTGGAGTTGAAGTTGTTTTTATGACCGTTCAAGTAGCTGCCTATTTGAAAAGCATTTATTTTTTGGTTTTGGGCCATCAATTTTATGGCAAACGGATGTAGTATTGGTTCTTCGTATGTGCACTGACGGAATGTGGAATGTCGAGGGCGTAACGTGCAATGAACTGGGCAAAAGAAGGGTCAACGCAAAAAATACCACGGGGTCAGCATCTTTACTCTGCAATTGGTCAGCGTATTGGCAATGAGCAATTTCGCCAGGCAAATTAAACTATTACTATTAAGCAATTGAGTTAAGTCAATTCGTCAATTGGCCGCTAATAGGCGACTATAAACCTATTTTTGCATTTAACTCCAATCTTGACTTTATCCGTGCACACAATTCTGGGCTCGTATCAAAGTTAATGCAAGTGCCAATTGCCATGCTCGACTGTCAATCAGGCAAGGAGGAGACCTGCAACACGTTTGTTTTTTTTACTTGACTCGATTCGAGCCTCAAGTCGTAACTCTGTTCCTTATTTTCTTTTTTATTTTTGTTTTTTTTTGGTCCTGCCACAGACACATGCCATTTCACTCCTCTCTCTCTCTCTCTCTCTCTCTTTTTCTCGTGCGTTACCAATTTTAAAGTTGGCCATTTCGGGGCGTTTCGCCCTTGCAGCAATTACGAAACCACCACACAACAATCGTTCAATGGGTAAAATAAAAGCGACTTAAAAATAGACGAGGCAGCTGACAGAACCCACACAGAGAACCCATCGGCTGATGTTGCCAATGTCCCTGTTGCTGTTGTTGTTATTGTTGTTGTTGCTGCAGTTGTTGTTGCTGCTGTCTCTGGCTTCAATTTCGAGACAATCGCAAATTGACAATCAAAGTCTTCAAAGACAGTGAAAACTGCTGCGGCGGCACAGCCAGGAAAACAACAGCCAAAAACAAAAACAGCCAAAAGAGCGAAAAAAACAGCTAACAAAGCATCTTTTTGGAAAGCTTTTTATGTTTCCAACTGCAAGCCAGTGTGTGTGAGTGTGTGTGTATGTGTGTATGTGTGTATGTGCGAGTGTTTGGGACGCCAAGCATTTGATTTAAATTGAGTTTGTGGAAATTTTCGTTGACTTGATTGAAGCAACTAAACTTGCACCAAGCGAAACTAGCAACAGCAACAGCAACAACAACTAAAACAACTACAACAACAACAACAACATTATTCGTGGGTGTTGTGTGCAAAGTCAGCATCGTGGGCGAGTTAAGTGTTTTGCCTAGGACTGCCTCACATATTTCGTCTACAGGGTAAAAAGTCTAGTTGCTTTGTTATCGATCAATTGGCAAAATTGTGCGCCCGAGATTCCTTAAGATGTGATCTGGAAACCTTTTAAATAAATAATATATTATAATATATATGCCATATACATATGTGTTACCTCAATCCAGTTTTAAGTATTTAAAGCAATTAATAAAAACCATCTGATAAACAGATTGAAATAATTTAATATATATATTTTTACTTGATTTGTGGCAGTATTAAATTATAACATAGCGATTGTTGTTTTCTTTTTTAATTATTTTAAGTTATGCTTAAAAATAACTTTTAAACTTTTATTAGTTAATACAAAAAAGTTAAAAAAATTCAGTGAATTTTCGATGCAGCTAATTAAATATTTTCCATTCTCAAATAAAGTCGACATAAGTATGATAATACCATATTGAGTGCAACAATTCATTAGCCCGATACAACTATCCTTACATATCATAAATTAACACCTCTTTTGATTCCTTAAATTAGTCTCTGTTACCAATTGAATGTCACAAAAACCGACCCAAAACATTATACAAACAAATATATATATAAACTATCATACAATCCAAGTAAAATATAGTAGAGGGTAACACTGGTAACCTTTTTATTATCATAAATTTGAATTTTTTATCTCAATTTAGTTATTGTCTAAAGACAGATTTTAATTAAATAAAATGTGATGGAAATAAATTAATTAAATAAATCTTCAAATCAATTTTATTTGATTTATCTAATAAGCGGTAAAAATTTAGCTGCTTTTAATTAAAATATACGAAATTCATAGAAAGAACTTAATTTAATATATAAATGAATGTTTGAATATGTTTATTTTCCATTTTAAAAACTGTGTCGAAAATGAATTAACGTTTACCATGATTGTTTGTATCAGATGTTAAAGTTTTAATTTATTTTTATATTTTAAAGTATGAAAATACTTGTGTATAAAAAATACGCAAATTTTCTGCAAATGTTTCATATGCGAGTTATAATATTACTAATGGGAATAATTTTAGAGATTTTAGAATCTATTACCATTTTTATGTAATCAATATAGCTTATATCGCTTAATCTGCAAGTCCTGCCTGTTGAAATTAGTTATAATCAAAACAAAGCAACATTCAATCTCATATTCCTCTGAATAAACATCTGTAAGAACAAAGTTCACATTGTTTAATTTAATGACAGTCCAAAAAGTGCCCTGGTCCAAAATCTGTGCGCCAACTTAAGTTAGCCTAGTCGTAATTGTCTGGCTCGAAGACATTAAAGCGCCTGGAGAGCAGGCGTTCTCTAATCTCTAATGCTCCTGGCACTCATAAACATTTTTATTTAACTAAAATGCTTTCACCGTGGTCGAGTCTTAATGCAAAGTGTTTCCAGTTGTCACAGTACAGCAATTTTGTCACCTCTATGCGCCACATCATCATTATCGTCGTTTTATTGTTTCGGGCCCGTAGCTGGAGCTGGAGCAGACTCTGGTTAAGATGCTGTCGGAGCTGTTGGAGCTGTCAGAGCTGGCGGGCAATGTGGCACCCACATGCGCCGCCGTCGGCGAGTGGCTCATTAAGTCGTAAAATTGTTTTAATCGCCGGCGATGAGATCCTCTTGCGAATCCATAAAGAGTTAATAAAAAAACACAAAATCACGGCGGTCTCTCTTAGACAATGCCAAAAGACGTTATAAAAATGAGATAATTTATATGCCTAACTTGTACTTCGGTATATTGAAACCGACCACAAACTGAGTGTGCGGCTGCTCTGGTTTTTATTTTTAATGCCCATGATGGTTCATTACTCATACAGCAAAGCAGGGGAATTGCGGTCCCCCTTCCAACTTGTCACTTGTTGTTTAATATTAAAGTGTCTCATTATCATTTGTCGGTTTGTTTATTCTGGGACAACTGGCAGACTTGCTTAATTGGAAATTGGCAGCAACAGATGCAAAACTTTTCTCTCTCTATCTCTTTCTCTTTACTGCGACAAATCTGTGTTCCGATAACCTCCATTTACCTACAGAGTTATGTATAACATATATCGCGGCTTTAATAGCCATTGATTGTCGTTGTTAACATAAGCCCGACTTGTAGACACAACCGAAAAAAAACTACAACAGAAATCCATTTAAGTCAACAGCAACAACAACAACAACAACAACAGCAACAACGAAATCGAAAGACAACCAGACTCCAACCAGCCTCCAACTGTGGTCCCTGCCCAGGGATTGTCGCACTTGGGTCCATCCTTTATTTTTTTCCATTCGATTTCGATTTCTGTCCTCGCTTGTTTTGTTTGCTGTTTTTCATATAAATTATTGCGACACGAGTTCATTTCGTTAAGACAAACAACATTTAGTGACCGGTTTGCAATCCTTCCCCAAGCCCCAATTGGGCGATCTTGAACTGTTGCCATACGCGAATTCATTTATGTGGAATCATGTCGCGGAATGTTTCGCCTCGATTTATATTACAATTTTTGGTGGCAGGTACCCCAAACAATTCCCAGGTTGCGTTTTTTTGGGGGCCATCTCCATCAGGCAGCAGCCTGTCTGGCATTGTTTGTGCCATTGTCTGGGTCGTCTAGACTTTTGGCAACCATGTTAAGGATTTTAGTGCCAAAACACAAAAAAAAAAAAAAAATAACAAAAAATGGAACTTGTAATTTTTATTGTTTCAGCGTTTGAAGTTGAGCTTCAATGGGTGCACCTAAAAAGAAAACAGACTGAGTCCAAGTTCTAATGTGTACCTAACAGCGTTCATTAGACCTTTGCAACTTGCAACATGATGCATTTCCTACAGCACGCTGTGCACTTGCCCCATCTAATCGTAGGCCGGGCACACACATGTCCATGTCCAGGGTCCATGGCAATCAACCCACACTTTTGACCATGGCCAGGCATGTGGTTTATGTTTTTTTCTTTTCTTTTTTTTCATGTTGCATGACCAAAGCGCAGATTCGCCGCCAATAAAGATCTCATCAAGTGCAACATGCATCTTCTCTTCTCCTGGCTCCTTCTACTGCACCTCCTTTGGGTTATTTGTGTAAACTTGTTGGCTGGTCTTTTGACTCAATCTGTGGTCTTTAATTTATTAATATTCTCATGCACTTCCCACTCGGTTTCGCATGGCTCTTCTCTCGTTCTTCTTCTCCTATCTATCTTTCGGTTTCGCTGCACACCTTGTATATAAATTTTTCAATTTGCGATCTTTGAACCTGCGTACAATGAATTCTTTATAGCTTAACCTTGTCTACTTCAGCGATGCTTCCTCATCATGTGGTTGCCCAGCTTGCGTTTTATGGCATTCTTTTTTTTTGTATTTTCTTTTTGCTGAAGGCCCATCCGACCCGATCCGATCCGATCCCAGCCCAGCCAACTGGAGTCGACACCAGTCACATGTCTGTCCATGTGTGTGTGTGTTGTGTGTTTATAAATAGCCTTTCTTTCATTTTTCATGTTTGATTTCCTGTACTTTATAACGGCACCTGCTTTAGTCTGCTGGGAAAATAGATTTTCGAAAGCTTTTCTCATTTATTTAAGTATTTTAGTACAAATGTGCTGCATCTGCCTGATCACCTGACACCTTCTTGACCCATTTCACACTGTGGTTTATTAAATTATTGCTAACCGTCAAAAACACGAACTTGGCCAGTAAGCAAATTGAATGGCCCAAAAAAACAACAACACAAAAAAAATACTACCTTCAAATGATAATGAACTTCTTGCGAAATAAAAACTAATGTCGCCTCGACATGAAATCCAACTTGAACTGAACGGAAGGAGAAGATTTTTGATGAGCTACGAAATCTTTCCCATAGCATTGGGCCAGCGGTCAAAACGATCACGAACCAAAAAACTTGAACGCGAATATCGGCAGCCTGAATTTATTGATCATGATTATTGACGCCGCACAAGTCGTGGAAAGGCAGCCAGCAAGAAGAATGAAGATGCCCCCAGACGATTGGCAAGTGCTGTGGAGTGGGCAGAGCCCCAGGCCCCAAACGATGCTACCAGGTAGTACTTATATACTACCTGTTACAGAAATGCATTTCCACTCCTCTGGCATCCTCGTTCAGTGTGTAGGTTTAACCAGAGCAGGCAACTCTGTGGACTTTGTGGACTCTTTGGACTCGGCTGTTTCTTATGTTGTTGCCTTTGTATCATGTCGAAGTAATTCATGCAATTTAAGTCGCATGGGTGGTGGAGTCCTCCTATCCTCCGTTGAATTGAAATCGGAAATTCATAAATAAACTTTGCCTTTTATTGATAAATCAAAGTGAAGTGCAGCACAGCACAGCACAGCACAGCACAGCAGCAGGCCGTTGAGGTTGCAGCAGACTCTTTGCAACCATGTGGCATGTGGCACATGTGGGCTGGGCGAGGCATTTGTATTCCCTCCCTTACTGCCTCCCCCCCACAGGCCTGTTATGAAACATTTGCATGTGGAGCACAGTAACAAGATTTGGCCGATTTTGTAAAGAATGAAAGAAAAGGTAAAAGAACTTGAAATCTCAGCTCAGCTTAGAACTTAATTGACTGTCTGAGGGCAGAGGATGGACTTCAGTTTAAAATCGACAGCAGATGACTCACTGGCTTGACATTAACCACAAAACGGCAATCATAACCACATCAAAAGAGATTCATTTTACGACTTTGCCTCTTAACAGCTTTAGACGGCATCAAAAAAAAAAACAAAAAAATTCAGAAAAAACTACATCCAAATATTTACGTTCAGCGACAAAAGGCAATTTGATGGCTTATTAGACGCCACAAGACGCCAAAATCGAACACAAAAGCCGCTTTTGTAATATTCCTATTGAATAATATTCAACGATTTTTTAATTCCGATCGTAAAGTTGCATTCGAGCGAAATGATCGCTTTTTATGTCAGACCTGAGTATTAACTGCCCCAAAGAGCCCATCAAATGTCCACAAAAAGACATTAAAGTGTTCACAATCACAGCTGACATTCGTTGCATCTATTCTGCACTTTTATATTGAGATTTGAAAACCTTAACACATTTGGGCGTCAATTGAGGGATTTGTTTCGACAAGTTGAAGTCGAAGTTGATGCGTTTTTGACAGCTTCTCTTTGACACTGATGTTTATGTTAATATGTGAATGGTGTTTGGTATACCCTGTTAAAAAAAAAACAACAAGTAGAAAGTGTATTTAGTTGTCTAACCATTAAGATGATCAGTTGAAATCATTTAACACAGAATTCCAAAAGCAAAGTTAATTTTTAGACTAATAAGAGTAAAACAAAAACATTTGTAACTCAATCTTACAGGGTATTTATTATTGATCACTTATAAAAGGCTGTTTCATTGCTGTTTAAAATCAATCAAAGTGCAGTAAGCTGTTTAAAAAGGCGCGAAATTGTGTAATCTGAAAAGCCCGAGCTTAGCTTAAATATTGTTTTTCACATTATATAAGCAGGAAGTAGTTAAATTAACATAGTTATAAAAGAGCAGTCAGTAAATAAAAGTATTCGATAACAACTTTAAAACTAGTCATGGGAATTATGTAAGCTGAGCTCGCTGCAGATACAATTTTTAAATATCTAAAGTTCTCGCTAATCACATTAGACGTCCATTTTGAGTGTGATAAACATTCATATCCGCAAGATTCGCAGTTGCAGTTAGCTGTCGGCTAATGAATACCGCAGACAGTTAACTCCACTAAGGTTTTGGCCATTGGCAATTGGATTGCGGCCAGGTCGAGACGACTGAGACTGAGACAACTTTATGGTCGCAAGTTTTTGAACGCCAGGCGACGCGACAACTGCGCAATGCAAGGAATCCAACGTGGCTTAGAGCTATGGGGAACACGTCCAAAAACAAAAGTCACCGTATAATGAGATTAAAAGTTCAACTTTGCAAGCCACAAAAGTTTCGACAGCCAAGCGGCAGGTAAATCATTTTACGCACCCGCAACGAGGAATATGAACTTGAAAAACTTTTGCAATATGGCGGTTGCTTTTACCGTTGTCGTTGTTCTCGTTGTTCGAACTGTTGTTGCTGTTGTTGTTGTTGTTGTTGTTGCTGCTGCTACCTTGAGTTATGAGTTTGCCCGTTTGCATTCATTTCTCATTATCGAAATTCAATAAAAATGCAATGCGAAGTTTCTTTTTTTTTCGGTTAGGTATTTTTAATATTTGGCATTCTGCCATTATGGCGACGAAATGTGTTTTGGCTAAGTTTCAGCAGACGCCATAAATAGAGTCGACTCGCCTCCGGCACACGCACCCACGTCTGCGAGTCTCGCCCAGTCATCATCGGAGGAGGAGAAGGAGGAGCACAGAGAGTATGGAGGATGCCTAACCAACCGTGCCCAATAAAACGTCGCCTTTGTATTTGTTTTGATTGTTTATTACTGCGGCAAAGGCGACTAGCTGCCAAACAACAACAGCTAAAATGAAAATGGAAAAATAATGACGCGCTGAGAAGTAGATATAAAGTATCTGCAGCCAGCTTTCGGACCTGTGTGTATATAATCAAATTTGTTTAAACACGCTTTCGTGTGGGCCACTGGCCAACTCAGGCCACGTCTCGTCCCGATTTCCCCCACCCCCTTCCATTTCCTCATCGTGTTACATTCGACCACGACTCACTTTCTTTAAGCTTTTTTTGTTTGGCTTTTTTGGCTGTTGGCTGTTGGCTCTTGGCTGGAGTTTGATTTGTGCGCTGCTCGCTCACAATTTGACAGGATTGAGGCCGTGGCTCTGAATCATAAACTAGCGAACATTCCATTTTGGCAGTTGGTTTCGATTGTTTCTGGATTGACACCTAACACGTACCATGTGTGCGCCATGATTGCCGAATTGAGATAGTTCGTTAAATGTGAACCCCACAACAAACCAAACGCTTTTAAACAATCTGCAACTTAAAGCTCTTCAAGCAAAAAATCTTTCAGTAGAACAAAGTTATCCATGTCTTTTCAAGACACGCAAATACATAAAAATCTTACATTGTGATTTTCCAGCCAAAAGAAGAAGTTCTCATTAACAAAGCAACTTTTAATCTTGAAACAAACAAAGCTATTGCATATAAATCTGTATATGCATAACTTTACCTCTTAATAAATTATAAAGTGTCCACCAAATAAACTTCAATTGCTTTAGATTTAAATGTAGATTTATAAGCAGCAATATGCTGCCTTCTAAACCTTAACTGATTTAGCTGTGTGACTTATTTAGCCAAGTTTCACTGTTCACTCTAATATATCTCATCAGAACTGATAAATATGCGTCTTTATTTTATAAATTTATTTTGCTTTTTCATTTATTTAAACACAACAAAAAAAAGTGGTGCAAATCTATCCAAATTATTTTAGGCTTCTCCAGGCTTTCCAAAATGGGAATTCAGGTTAATTTTGTATGACTGAATGACAATACTATTAATTTGAGTACATATATGTACCCACTATATGAATAAAATTGATTCACAACAATAACTTCAATCTGCAATTTAAGACCTGCGAAAATGTATCTAAGCACACACGCAAGTATTATGCAAAGTTAACGTAACTGTGTGTGTGTGAGTGTGTTTGCGTGTGCATGACTATTCCTGATTTTCCTGGAAAAGTTCGGCGGCTCATGGCTCATGGCTTTACGCATTATGTATGCCATGCTCCTGCATCGATAAATCAGTCAAAACTGTCAAATGCATATAAATTATATGCAAGCGCGCTCCACTGCCCACTGGACAGTGGGTGTGTATATGTATGTGTATGTGTGTGTGTAGCAGTCGGAGCTCCAGTCAGAGCCTGAGCTGGAGCTGGAGCTGGAGCCTCCGCCTGAACCCAGACCCAGACCCAGAGACAGAGACCGAACCAGACAGAACAATAACAAGGCACGTATTGCATAAATGCAATATGCACACACAGAACCAAAGGGAGCGAAGGGTTTGTGCGTGGGCCTGGGATGAGATCCGGGGCCAGGTGAGCTGACTGGCGTGTAGGAGGCGAGTGTGTGCCTATTAGAACTTGTTGAGTGCCGTTTGAGTGGACGATGTCGTCGTCGTCCCGTATGAAGTTATGTTAATGGGCAATGACTGTTGGGATTCGCATTAGATAGGGTAATGTAAATGGGGCAGGTTCTAACAGTTAATGCTGAAGATTATAATGGGCGACGAGAGCTACATTCATAGACACATTTAGAGGGCCTAAAGACTGCGGCTTATGCCTATGCTTGGGAACATAGCTTAGACATCTAGCCATGACTTATCTATCAGTTGACATCTCAAGTATTGCAGCGTCCACTTTCAGCCTAATTTACATACGCAGCTTCTCGTTGTCGAGTTTTGGAGTTTTTTAATGATGCTGTTGCGGCGATCATCTCACAGCTGATAGCCGCAAACAGCCATAAATGCATTTTCGGTGCTGATGATGATGATGATATGCCAAAAAATATATATACATATATATACAGAAAGAAAGAGAGAGAGAGAGAGAGAGAGAGAGGGAGGGAGAGGGAGGGAGAGTAAGAGACACGTAATCTAAACAAAAGTTCTTCGCCTGTTGATGATTTGAAATAATGTTGCACAATGATGCGGCACAAAAGTCGTGGCAGTAAATCAATAACTGGATTTGGCTTTGTTTTGGTCAACTCGCAGCTCAGCGGAGTTTCGTGTGCGTGATTTGTAAGAAAATTATGTAAATGATTGTTTTACAGCGTCCGGCTGCGTGCAGAGATAAAAATAAAAATACAATGTTTTTGTTAAAGCAATTATAGCTGACCAAATATTTACGCAACAATTATGATTTTTATCGAAATTCGGCCGTCTAAAGAGACAGAAAGAGAGAGAGAGAGACGAGCTGCCAAGGGTATTAATATGCTAAGACTGAGTTGGGAAACGGGAAAGTATCTACCATAATATGTAAATGACGCTGCTGACAACTACTAGTGTATAACGTATAACGTATGTAGTGCCTTCTCTTGGGTCAACGCGAGGTGACAGTCAGTCGAATAAGCTGAAGGAAAGAAAGAAAGAAAATAAAAAACAATCGACTGACAGCTGCTTGCAGCTTATGACAACGACAACATGCAAAAGCAGCAGCAACACAAATGTTGCATGACGCCAGCCAAATGCAAATGAGGCATGCGCCGCGTAGGCGACAAAACAGAGGCTGCCACAAATGCCACAGAGAGGATGCCGAGGATGCTAAAGTTGCTAAGGCTGCTGCGCAGGCGCACAGCCAGGAAAGAAAGTTGCCTAGCTGCTGCTGGCAATTTGTGCCAACTGTCAAAGTAATGTAGTCAAGCATCTTGAGTCGCATGACTCAGACCCCTTCAATACCCTTCATCGCGGCCCAGACGCGAATCACGCGCAATGAGCAATTAAATATGCGCAGTCGTGTGTGCCACAGAGCTGTATTAAGGATGAGACTCTGCCGCATCTTGTGGCAGCCACATCGATGCTTTCTTCAATTCGTTCTAGACACAGCCACATTCAAAAAAAAAACCACATGACCCGAATAAGCTGCTGCCGCTCAGCTATGAAGCTTGACTAAAGCCAGCCCGAGCTAATAGTCGCTATAAGAACGTGTCGGCAGATTAAGACCTTTCATAAATCCACTCAAATGCGAAACAGAGGGGGTTTCATATATTTAAAGTCATTTAGAGGATATAAAATAAATGAAACAAGTTTTCTTAGCCAAAAATAAAAACGTTTATCAATGTTTTCCACAGCAATGTTTGCTGATCTTAAGTTAACGTTAAACAAAAATGTCTTCTGATCAAAAGTTATATTTGAACAACGATAAATCACTTAAACCTGAAGACGCCAAAAAAGTCGACAAATTACCAGTGCAGTTTATCTGTATTTAATTTAATCCAAGTTACTTAAGCAATACCTTTTTAGAAAATCTAATATTTAAGCATTATAAGATCGAAGAAAACCTGTTAAATTTAAACTCCTTTTTCCAGTTTTTGATGTTTTTACACAAGTATCCATGAAAATAATGTTTATTTTAAATTAAATAAAAACCAAGCAAACTTCAACTAATCTTCATATCCTTTATTATTTAATACAGCAATATGGGAATTTAAATTAAAATTGTATAATTATCGATACCCAAAGGACTTTCTTTTTGTAGTTAACTCAAATTTAAAATAATATTACTTGTATGTATATTATATTATATGGAATTACATCTTGTGTTATATTCCTTTCTAACTTATGGCTTATGTTTCTTCTCATTTCAGGTATGTAATAACTTTAGTCGAACAAACTTATGGGTAAGTTCAAGGAAAGGACTCACATTTGAATTCTCAGCGAGCTGCGTGTGTGATCCTCGCATCGCTACGCCTGTTAGCTGAAGGCGATCGCAATGGATTTGAGAACTGTTCAAATTAAGCAGAACAAATTGAGACTCGTTATTTCAAGTGTTTATTACACGCTTAGCCGGGGAACTGTGTACTTGAAGGGTCTTTAATAGGCGGCTCTGTATGCCATCGCATGGCGTCACAGTTGAACGCTGGCTTTGTTCCCAGACACTCTTTGGCTTTCTCCTTCTTAGGCAAAGTTTTGTCGCGCTGTCTATGAATAAGAAATGCGACTTAAAAACTCAACAAACGATAAAAGTTTTCGCACATGTAGCTCAAGTGCCGAGGACAGGGTAGCGACGGCGCCGGCAATGCACAAAATCAAAACACTAATTTATTGCACATTTGGCACAAACAACACAATGATCAGGAGCCAAGTCTCGAATGCACCATTGGGAGTTGGAAAGTCGCCGCTAAGTAGCCGAGACAGAGGAGACAAAGTCTCGCCGCAGTTCTCGCAGTCATAAATCACTTTCCCTGCCTGCCAAAAAAACACAAAAAAGAAAAGTAATAAGAAAATAAACTTGAAAAAAACTTGCAGCTCATATAAATTTTTTTAGTCTTTTGGTCTTTTGGCCGCCCGTCAAGTAAAAGTGCAGCCTGGCGACACAAATATTATTGCACTTGTGTAAATATACATATGTGGCTGGCAGGACGCAGTTCCCAAATGTGTGCTTGAAAAATACTTGTATTTATATGCCACATAAACACACACACACACGCACACACACACAGACCCCAGAGCGGCGTTTTCAAGTGCACTTTTTTTGCATACGAGTTTCCTGCTCGTGGTTTTTGTTGCTGTTGTCCCCGACGCACTTCAAATGCTCATTCCCATCCTCGGATGCCAGCGTATCCTTAATGCACATATGCTGTGCAGCAGGGGCCATTCAAAGAAAAAGCCCCGCCTGCCTTCTTATCCTTATCCTTACCGCAAACAAGCGACACAGTTCGTCCAGTTTCTTCCTTCGTAGCCGCCATCTGCGTTTTTTTTTTTTTTTTTTTCTTTTGGCACAACTTTGTTTTTGTTCTCTAATGCAAGCTGTTGAACAGTGGAGCGAATGCAGTTTATTACATCTAAAGCTTTGATTTTTGCTTATGCCAGATTACTCTTGCTTCCACTGTTCGCAGAGATCCGCCGATCAAAAGAATAGGAAATTTTTTATCAAAAACCCAATTATCAATCACTCTTTCTCTCTCTTCTCTTCCCCCTCTCGGTCTTTAAGTTACAACAAAGTGCGGGCTAATTCAATCAAAAATGGATCCTATCATTCATTCAAATATACAGTAATGGTCTAAATAATAGGTACACCTACATAACTTTCCTTTATCATTTCTATTCGAAGTTAAGCTATGTTATTAAGTAATCTTTTGGTAATATTCAAAGTATTTAAAGCACTGAATGTTTTATTACCTTATTACTCTATTGGTATTTTTATATTTTTGTTGTTTTCATTAGGCTATTGCTAGTCTGTATTTCAACGTTCTTTATACACAAATCTGGTATTGAAAAAACTTCAATTGTGCTCAACAAAAAAAAAATACCTCAACTCACACTTTTAGTGTAGTCCAAACTTAACATGTGATCTCTTTTTGGCCCAGAATATAAACTGCAAAAATATATAAATACTTATGATTCATACAAATACCACATATCGATATTTAAAAAAAAAAATATTTTAATTATGAAAGGTTTCCCTATTATAGCAGCGTTATTGTACGAAAACAAAAACAAAAATCATCCATTCAGCTCGTTTTAATTTGTTTATTTTGCTCGTGCCGTATGCAAAACTAATTTACATTTGTGAAACTCAATAATCGAGTGCGCATATTTCCCTTCGCTCCACTCGACGGCCAAACACACGGTTGCAATTAACAATTTAAGTGGCAGCAATAAAAGAAATTAAGTCACTTTCCCTTTCCCCGAGCATCCAGCAGACCGACAGACATATCAAATGCATTTTAAATTGTATGGAAAATCGGAAAATCGGAAAATTGGAAAATCGCTGCATGGTTTACCAGCTGCGCCCCAAATGCCGCCCCCTCTGCTGCGCTTATCAATGCATAATGCATTCAGCTGCACTTATCATAGATGCTTTAAGAGCCTTTACGCACTTCAGAGTCTGCGGAGCTTCACCATCAATAATCGTTTGGAAAAGACGTCCCTTTTTCCTTTTCAATTAGTTTTATCAGCAAACCCCTTTTTTGCCCCTCAATTATGATTAACGACGCCGCCTGGTTCTAAAATTAGGTTATGTTTGTCGCCGCCTCATCTTAACTCAACAATTTTGTACATTAACATTAACATTAATGTTTTCCCTTTGGTTTTTTCCAATGCTGCTGCAGTTGCCCCTAATGCTAATGCACATTGCGGCGACCCCCGCATTATGTTGTTGTCTTTTGTTTTCCGGGCTTGTCTCGTCAACTGTTGTCAATTGTTGATTGATTTCTTTTGGGCTGACATTTTAAATGTTCCAAAATTAGCCCAGGCTGGAATTTTTTGTTTGCTTAAAAATTCTGCTGAATGCATTTTGTTTAAATGAACTCAAGTGTGGATTCTTTTATTTTCTTTCTTTTCTACTTTGTGTTGATTTGGCCACTTGAAAGTCTTCTAAGATGCAATCTAAAACTTGATTCAAAAAATGTGTCTGAAAGGCATCTTTAACCATTTGCTTATAGATTTTTATTCACACAACTTGAAGATATCGCAGCTTGACAGACTAAAACCAGCATTCCCATGAAGTTAAAAAAAACTAAATAAATTCCTTAATTTAAATAAACTATAAATTCGATGGCTACGGGAATACGACAAAATTGTTTGTTTTTAAAAAAGTTCTTATTCAAAAAAATCGAATGTTTAGTCGGATAAATTGGGCACTTTTATTATGTATATATTTAAAGAGAACGTAACACTTCATACACGTAAGTATATAAAAAGGCTTGTAAGTATAACAGACAGACTAAATAATACTAATTCACATTCCAACAGTCAGAAACATTATTTATGCTTTTTGTTACCTTAAAATGCTCGCCTTGATGGTGATTTATAATATATAAAAATACAAATTACTGTTATAAAGGAAGCTAGTTATAAGTTCCTGAGAAAACTCTAGCTATAAAACTGAGGCAAATACAAATTCTTGTTGATTTGCTAGTAGTTAAGTAAGTGTGTCAAAAATAGAATACTCGATCTTCGGCCAATTTTTGTGACAATTGATGGAAAACTGTGGGCGACAAAGATTTTTGGTTGATTTTCCTCTACCCAAAATATCTTTACATTTTATCAGATGCGGGTAAACACGGGTTTATTTTCAACGTCTGTATCTCTAACAAGGTCAAAAGCAAAATAAACTCCCTTTACTTCGGAAGTGATTATTTTTTCATTTTTTTTCAACCCCAAAAAGCATACATATGTATAAATTTTTGATCAAACTACTATAAAGCTATATCTTTCTATACGATCGATCTCCAGATATATGTCAGTACGAGGTTTCTAAGTTTCTAATTTTTTTTAATGTCTTATCATTTTATTATATTGATTATATTAAGCTGTATTTATTTATTATTATTATGTTTTATCTGTTCTTTATTGAACTATATCTATCCACCTGTACGAAGAGAGCGATCTTAAAAAATATTTATTATTTTATTTTTATTTTTTCTTAATTTAACGCAAACTGGGCTTTAATATTGCTTTTGATATATTTTACCTATCCATCGTATATAAAATATCGTTTCTCAATGGTTAACTTAAAGATTATAAAGTAAATAGGCACAAAATGTGGAAAATTGCGATAGCATTGCTTATAGATTACCACGCAGATAAATTAAAAGAAAATCTTTAATAATGTTTTTTAAGGAATGACTCAGTAAATTTGTATATGCTAACGTTAATTTCATAAATAGGATATTTCCAAGTCCAGCACTTCCAACTAAAACGACTATAAGTTTGTTTTAAAATGATTTGATCAAAAGCATTTATAGTAAGTTAAACCATTTTTAATGTGAATATATTTGCGTAGCAAGAATGCGAGGCACTTTGATCTTCACCATAATTTCAAATCTAATGAATAAAAATCAATAAATAAAAAGTCGCACTTATGTTTTAAAACATGACTTCTCAATAAATCACACAATTCAATTTTAAATATGTATAGAAAGGATATGCTAGACTACAGTATATGAATGGTATTGGGTCATTTAACTTATGCGCCTAACGGTTTATTTAGTTTGAAGGCAATTGATGTTCAGTAGGGTGACGACCCTCCAAACCGCATTTGCAGTTACTGTTAATGCATTTCACTTACGCAGTGATAAAACCCGAGTGATAAGTGAGAACTGTGGATTGGTCGGTGGTTCATTCTGGCTGCGTGGTGGTTCGTGCGTGGCCAACCACAGAGCCACGAACTCCATCAGACACCCGACCCTTGTCTAATTGCATTAGCTGTATTATCTTTGTCATATTCTTGTCTTATTCTTCAACTTGCTGTTGTTGTTGTTGTTGGTTGTCAATCGTGCGTCGCATGCATTTTACATTCACATTCACATTCATTTATTTTTTTTTTTTTTTGGGGGGTACTCGTTTATGACATTCCTTCGCTTGAAATACTCATTCTTTTTCTTCTTATGGTTCTTTGTGTACTAAGTGTAACTCTTTTTTACCATTTATTAGAATCACATTAACATTTCAAATGCGTGCGGCTTTCTTTATTTTTTCTTTGGTTTTTCTCTTTTTTGTTCATTTAATTGAATTGAAAATTGTTTTCTGTAGTTTTTTTTTTTTGTTATTTATTGGTTAGTCACGCGTCATTCGCATTTACAGTTGTATTTTTTATTGACGGCATTTCTTTGAAATTTCGCTGTCAAATTAGTCATAACAAATGTGAAACGATGGTAAAATTTTGATTTTGATTTTGCATATGAATTTCAATAGACACAAATATTTTATGAGTGCTTGTTAAAAATGCTTTTTTTGTGACAAATGAATCAGCCAAT
Organism: Drosophila lacertosa; assembly: GCA_004143845.1. Taxonomy (NCBI): domain Eukaryota; kingdom Metazoa; phylum Arthropoda; class Insecta; order Diptera; family Drosophilidae; genus Drosophila; species Drosophila lacertosa. Next base: position 96,480 of record SCDZ01000109.1, read on the forward strand.
TTTATAACTTAAGCAGCAATAAAAGCTTTCTAAAAACACAAAATTTGCTCAGATTAATTTGATGATTTAATTACTTACAAGTTTTTCTTAAACTAAAAGTTCAAATATTATTAATTGGCACTATACAAAATTTAATTTTAATGCACACCCCATTTTAATCCATTCAAAAAGGATACTCAGGACACGCAGCAGACAATAAGCGAGCATAATAAATTTAATTAAATTTACAAGCCGAACTTAGTTTGTCGGCCAACAACAAAAAATTGCCAGACCATAATTCACAAATATTTTGTGTTAACTGCCGACAAAGAAAATAAAATTTATTGCATTATGTTTGCATTTAAAACAAGTTTATTTTTTGCCAGAAATGCAATCAAATCGGACTAAAGTGTGACAGAGAAAGAAAGACACAGAAAATGTTAAAGTTAAGTTTCGAGAAAGATAAGAATTTGCTTTCTAACAGCTCAATATCAATTGATTAGTTTAAAACAATTCAATCCATCAACTTAGCATAATTGGCAAGAAATAATATTGCATTGATTATTTAAGTGGCTCCGGCAAAACAAAGCCAAATGAAATTTCAAGCTAACAAGAAAATGCAATTTATAAATTAGCCAGCCCCGAATCAAACAAAAAGCAAATCCTAGCCAAAAAGTATTGACGGCAAATCATAAATATTGCACGAGCCAAAAAAACAAAAAAAAAAACACAAAAACAAAAAATAAAAGCGAAAGGATTTGCAAACAAATTTTCATGCTTCAGTAAAAACTAAAGCTTGGGGCCGAAAACCCTTCGCAGGCTTGTGTAAAAACAAAGCGAGAAAAATACGAAATAAAATGAAATGAAACGAGGCAAAAGGAAAACATCGCAAGGACTAAGGATAAGCCTGCATAATCAAGTGGTTTTCGATAAATAGCGGCGGCAGAAAAAAGGCCTTGGCCAGTTAATCGAATATGTTTGTTACCAAACTTTCGAAGCGTAAAAAGGCAAGTCCTATTCCTATTCCTATTCCTATTCCAATTCCTATTCCAATTCCTATTCCAATTCCTATTCCTATGCCTAGTCCTATAGTGAAAGCACCCTTTCGGAAAGGGTTGGGTGAAAATTTAATTTGGTTCGCGCCGCGCCGGAAAACAAGGCCCCAAAAAGTTGAGAGAACTTTTCAAACCTGAGTCCACCTGCCTATTGACCCACATTTTCCAGGAGCTGCTTTAATTTTCTCATTTTCTGTTTAAGGCTGCTCCAATCTAAATTGCATCCTGTCCGTGTTTTTTCGCACTTTCATCTCGAATTGTTTTCGCATTTCTGAGCATCTTTCGGCCCCGTTTTCTTAACGGCCGTAAAGGACGTTTTAATGATTTTCATAGTGTGATTTTTTTTGTGTATGCCTTAAATTACTTTTATGCATTTTATTTTCACTGCTTTTATGTTGCACTATTTTTTACTAACTTTTTATCCTACTTTGTTCAGCTTACAGAAATAGTTTGTTCGCGAAATTTTAATGGATTAAAGTGAAACTCGAACAACAAATTCTGGAGCTTAACAGCAAAAGCTTTTATATATTTAAATTCAGTGAACATTTGCAAGGATTTATCAATTAAGTATCAAAGACTTTTTCCACACTAATTTCAGTCCCAACCCATTAAAATGGACCCTTCCACACTTGCACGTGCCGCTGCAAATCCAAAGAGCCATAAACTCTATTAAAATTCCCCACTTACACAATGGCCAAAAAGCCAACCCCGATTCCTGCCAGACCACACAAGAAAACCTAAGAGGAAAACCTAAGAAAAGCGACCACTTGACAATACAAAGGATAATTAAATAAACAATGAATAAAAAAGGTCTAAATGAAAGCGAGAAAATTCAAATTGAAAAAATAAATCCACCCAAAAAAAAAAGGGGCAAATTCACAGCACTTTCCCGTAAAGCCGTAGAAAATCATTGAAGAACATAAAAGCGGCGTAATGAATAAAGAACTTACTTGAGAGCTGTGAGGCCGAGACAGAAAATTCTTAAGACAAAACGAAAAAGGGTTTTTTAATATGTATTAAATGCACTAGAGAATAATCAAGTAGTAGACTGGCACATATCCTGTAAACAACGATATTAATATTGAGTTCTGTCAGAAACAAAAGGGTTTCACTGCGATTTACTCTGCTCCCAGTATTTTTATGCCTTCATTTTACCTATGCCTTATAAACAATTCAACCGGTATTTAACATTCAATTACACATTCAATTTATTTATTCAATGTATGCAGCAGTTGTGAAAGCGGCAAAAGCTAATTAATATTTTGGCTTGAACATATTGAGTTAAGTCGGCATCCTCTGGGTCAGCAAAATGTTGCCGGAAAAACTTCAACTTGCCCTTTATAAATGTCAATCATATATTTTTGAAAGAATCACTTCCCGTGTTATGTTATTAGCTTTATCTGTTATGACTTTATCACAATTAAGACCTAACAGAAAAGTGAAAGAGCAAGAAATGATCGTAATTGGAACGATAAAGCCCCATTCGAACTACGTCTGGAATAAAATCCTTATTGTCAACTATAAATGTGACGTCCAGCTTGATGACCTGAGCGAGTTCCTCATAAGCCTTGGTGCAATTGCAATCCTGAATCTAGTCCCTGGCCATATAATGTGATTTTGAATTGATAACAATATTGTATATTTGATAAATACGTGTGATATACATATATTTATGCCTTGGCCTTATAAACATTATCCTTTAAACCATTAATGATATTCAGTATAATTATTGTTATTGTTCTTATGTACTCGAAACTAATATACAAATTAATTGTGATAAGGGGCGAATCAGATTAAGGTCGTGATAAAAAAAGTAATAGTTTTGTTAGGTCGAATATAAATCATTGATTGATAAAAGCATTTTCAGAGCTTGAGTTCAAAGCTTAATAAACAATCGTTATAATTATACATTTTGAGCATAAACTGTACTTAATAATTGATTCTCTAATAATATAAATTCCTTTTTTTAGTAGTTTTCTTCCATATAAATTTTTCAAAATTAAAAAAAAAATGTCTGAAAATAATTGAAGGTATTTCTTAATAGTTGAAGTATTTGACTACCAATCTGAAGTTATATACTTTATATATATTTTGTTAGTTTGGCTAAAACTGACTGAAATAGTGAAATAAAAATACATTGGATCTCCAATCTGAACACCTCACTTAAGATTTTATTTAATTTCTAGATAATTAGGAATATATTTGTTGTACATCTTTTGAAGTGTTCATTTTATTATCGTTAGCTATTTTTCAATCAAGAATGTTTTTCATCATGTTCTTTATCAAAATCCAAACTTAACAATTTTTGCTTTTACATATCTTAAAGTTTGCACTCTCTTCTCAAACGATTCAAATAGTAAACTACTCACATTATTCAACCTTGTGAGACAATCAGTTGTGGAATCATTTAAACAGTTAAACATTCCAATGTAAATGGAATGAAATTGTTTTGCGTAAAAATTGCAATCATGCGATCAAGTGGAAAAGTTTGCACAACGTGTTGCGACGTCTGCAAACTTGCAGCAGCAGTTAAAGTTGCAACTGTTGTTGCTGTTGCGGCACAAATTATAAGGAAGGAGCGCAAATGTAGGCCCGGTCCGGGACAAAGCTGCAGGGCAGAAAAAAAAAACACAGAAATCAGGGATACGCCTAAAATGGCGGCGGCGGCGGCGGAGTCGCCGACGTCGTCGTCAAAAGCGGAAACAGACGACGTCACCATTGTCATGAAAGCGGTGCAACTTTTTGTGGCACATAGGAAAGCTGGGAAGGGGGAAAGAGAATCCATTGCCCCGCAGGCGACACGACGCGACATCAGACGGAGACGGAGTTGGAGTTTGAGTTGGAGACAGAGACGAATTACAGACATTCCTGATAATAATGTTCATGGCTGACTAAGGGAAACTGGAGCTGGACCTAAACTTAAAGTTGTTGAGGAAAAGCCGCTCAATTCAGCCAACTTGATCTTGGCCAAAACGGCATACCAGCAATCACTTTTCAAACCGCCAAGTATTCAATATCTAATGGCCGCTTTTCAGACAATCACTTTTCAATCAGTTTCATTTTCACACACAATTTTCTTAACCATTTTTTGCCCTTTTATCTATTTCGGCTCTCGTATTCGTCTTCCTGACGCTGATTTTTCAATGGCCAGCCAAAGTGCAAAATGTTGTAAGTTAAATGGAAACAATAATGGGCTTACTCCCATTCGGATTCAACATTCCCATTCCCGTTCCCAAAATCAATCCCAATTCCCGTTCTCATCGTCGTTTTTATTTCGATTCGCATCCATATGAAAAAATCATTCGTTTTTTCGTGCATTTTCTTGGCTTTCCTTTGCCAATTTTTTTTCGTTCACTTTTCTCTGTATGTGTGTGTGTGTGTGTGTGTGTGTTCTGGCCAAGTTGGCCACTTGCCTTGTTGCATGCAACAACTGTTTAATTTGACAGATGAATTGACTTTCATTGTTTGATCCCTGCAGGTGAAAGGGTTGCTTGGTTTCTCAGTTGAAACGCTGGCTTTAATTAAATCCCCAACTGCAGTGGCAAACTTTTCGCATTGGCCCCTTGAAAGTAGGCCCTAACCATAAGACATAAAAGCAAAAACCGATGCTCCATAACAAAGTCAACCACAGCAAAACCACTAACAGCAACAACAACAACAACAACAACAACATGAACATGGACAACAGACTGTAAAGAAATAGTTTGTGCAAACTATTTGCCAGCCGCCATTTTCATATGCAGCGGCGCAAGTTGAGCCATAATTTTATGCCACAGCAGGAAAACTTGTGCGGTTGGGTGCCGACCCACTCTGGCGCCACCCGGGAGCCACCCTGGAGCCACGCCTAATAATAAGAAATTAGAACTTACGACAGCCACTAAGTCTGTCCGAAGCAGCAAGCGGCAAACTATAATCGCCTTGTACGAGGACTCTCGCCAGGAACTTAAAGCCAACCGCAGAGCGGGCTGTTGTCGTCTTAGCACCTGCCCAGGACTCAGGACTCAGGACTCAGGACTCGGGACAAGTCTCAGCGATGACATTGTGCCGAACATTGCGGATTTTTGCTGTCTCCTGGCGATGGCAAGCTTCTGGGCCGAATGTATTAGTTCCTTTTGGCTGCAATTGATTTTGGGCCAGCCTAAGTCTAACCAATAATCGTAACGTAATCATGTCATACTCCCTTCAACTGTATGTTGATCCTGTTTTCATTAAACTATCTCTCTCTCTCTCTCTCTCGGTCTCTCTCTCTCTCTCTCTTTTTAACTGTGTCTGTTGACAGGGTATAACTTCTTCTGGTTGTCAGTTTCATTTCTTGCGGGTTTTTCCCACAACGCAGCAGCGCATTATTTAGGATTTACCTTTATGTTGTTGTCAACGTTGGCATTGTTGTTGTTGTTGGTGTTGGCTCCTTTTGCTAACTGCACTCGCACATCAGTCTAGGACTAGGACGAGGCTCGAGCCGAGGCTGCCCTGGCTGCCTTGGTTGCCTGGTGATGAGAAAATGCGGGGCTCGTGTGACATTTTCATTATCGTTGTGGGATATGCGCTTTTCCTATGGCCCGGCTCCTTCTGCTCGGGCTGGGCTGTTGTGACAGCGACAGCCAGATAAGGTTACAAAATTATTAGTTGGAATTTACAATGCTCCAGTTGTGTGTATTTGTGTGTATTTGTGTGTGTGTGTGTGTGTGTGTTTGTGGCCAATAGCTATAGAGCTACACCTCGAAGGACACGAGGCGTTGAGTAAGTGTTTCCTTAGGAGCTGCCTTTAAAGTTCACAACTAACTTTGCAATGCAGTCGAATATATTATCCATTGAACATTTGCCCAATTTAATAATCGAAAAAACCTCCAGACTTTGAAAGCTTTTGTGCATTATTCTCTGCCGAGCTCAAAGTTCAAAAGATTAACACAAATTCGACAAATAATGAAAGCATAATGAAACAGCAGCAGCAGCAGCGGCGGCAGCAGCGAGTCCTTGCGACAGGAGCCAAAGAGAGGAGCGATATTTTCCTTTATCATCATATAAATTCCACTTTTGCCGCCGCCTCGCTGATAAAAATGGGCAAAGGACTCGAAGCGCTCACAGCTCGAAGATGGGCTAAAGAAAAATGCAAGCAGGAATTTGAAAATTTCAATTACGCGTGCAATGAAAATTACGAAAACCCACAAAAGTCATTTTTCTTGATCGATTTTTTTGCTCTCTTTCTTTCTTTCGCTTTCCTTCTGGCCTCAAAAGCAAACGCAGCCAAACAATGCGAACAGCGAGCTGGAAAAAGGGGGTGGGGAAAGGAAAGGGGGGGGGGGACAGAATTGAAGTTGGAGTTGGGATACACAACCTGGGCTGGGCTGGCCTGCGGGAGGGGTGGGGTGGGTGGTCGATAGCGGCGGGCGCGACGTTCGCGACCTGCAAAAGTAGAAAAAGCAATTTCGAAATCCCAAAGAAATTGCAAAATTCCAGGCGGGCGACGAAATAAGGGGGACACAGGATGCGCCAGGACGATGATAGCACTCAACCGCCAGAGTGGTGCACCTGCAATTGCCGCAGCTATCAGCAGTGGGGTTAACTAAGCGCCGGACGGCGCCAAAGGGTTAACACCAAAGCGGAACTGGGCGCCCAACGACCAAGCAGTCTCATTGTTTGTGTTGACATTTGCCAGCCATGTGACAGCCAAGTAAGCCATCCTTGCTGCAGGACCTGCAGGAGCTGCCGGAGCTGCAGCAGCTGCAGCAACGTCTTCTGCTGCTTAATGTCAGCTTCTTGTTGTAGATTTTCTTTAGCCAGCCATAATATTTTCATTTCGCTTTTCACTCCTGCTGCTGCTGCTGCTGTTCCTCCTCCTGCTGCTGGTGAAAACACTTTTCATTATTTAGTTTTTCATATTTCACATTTTTTATTTGGAGCTGCCCTGGGACAGCTGATGAGGTCATTGCAAATCTCTGCTCGAGTGCAGCCAGCTGAATTAGCCAGCTCAAATGTTGGCCAAGAGGAAGTCTGATTCATGTGGAAATATGCTGTAAATATTTCGACCAAAAGCTTTTCGTGGAAATCAACAGCAAGCCAAACAAAACGTATCGAAAGTATCTCAATTAATTTGCTAATTTATATTTGTGTAAACAAATATTTCGAACTTACGTCAATCGACCGAACAGCAACAATTGTTTATAAATAGTCTCGTTTTGTCTAAAAGAGTTGAACGCGATAAGAAAAGTGGGGAAAACGAATGAATTGAATGCAACTGGGAGAGGCAGCAATACAGATACTACGAATGCGAGACATGCCACAACAGAAAACAGAAAAAAAAAAAACAACAAACTGGACTTACAACAGGGGCATTCATTTGTGCAGAGTGGGCTTTAAAGGGGCACGGCCGTTGGGGCACGATTAAATCTTTCGACGCCTCGCAACTGACTCATTCGACTCACAGCTGCTGCTGCTGCTCGAAACGAAACCAAAAATATATTCAAGAGAAAATTTATTCAAGACTGATCAAAGTTTGAATGCCCTAACTTTTCTTTAGAAAAGTTGAATGCAACTGAATTTTAATATTATTATATATTGAATGGATTGGGAGCCTGTCAATAGTTGAGCTTAGTTCAAATTCCGTTTGCTTGACATACCTTGAATACCCTTTGCAAGTGTATTCATAAATTTTGCTAGCCTTATATTGAATACCTTTACTAAACTTAAGAAAAGTTTTATTCAAAAAAATTTCTGCTCAATTTGTAGAATACAATTCCAATAAAATTAATATTAACAGTATCATTAACACTAACATTTACATTAACATTAAAATTGTCAAAGTATCCTTTTAAAAGTGTATATATTAATAACAAGAGCTACATGAAAGAATACTCTCCTAAGATTAAATACCCTTACTATATGTATAATGTAAACACATCTGATTGTGACTTTGTCATCTGCTTAATTTACTTCAAATGTCTTATACTATATATAGTTAAACTATCCTTTTCAAGAGTGTTTATATAAACAACTAAATAAATATTCAACTATTTTTATGAATACCTTGGCAATAAATTTATTTATGATATAATAATTTACCATATTTGTAAAAGAAGATAGTAAAAGAAAAGTCTTCAGCTGTGAGTAAATAACTTTTACTTTCCTTTTGAAATGAAAAAAAAAATTAAATAATATTTTAGTTATTATTATTAGAACTGAAGATATATATTTAAAATGGAGTTTTGAATCAAAAAAACAACTAAAAATGAAAATAAGTTTAATAAAAAAAACTAATTGGCTTAATAAATACAACATTATTTTTAATCAATTGTAACCAAATAAAATGATGAATGCATTTTATTTTTCTCAACTGCTTTTCATGCTTCTTAACATAGTCAAAGTAACCTTTTGTAAGTGTATAGGAAACAACAACAACTGCAAGCAGAAACAAGATGTTGAATTCATATTCAAATTTGTAGAACGTGCAATGAATTCGAAAAATGAAAATGAAAATGAGTAAACAAACCGCATGAGGCATAAGGCGATTGCTGTTTGTTGTTGTTGTTGTTGTTGCTGGGGGTCAAGCGAAAACTTGCCAGCTTAGTCATATATATATATATACACATATATATATATATATAAATATTCCAGTCGCACAAAACTGAAGAAAAGAGGCTGCTGAGTTTGACCTGCCATCAAATTGATAACCTCCATGGGCGCGGTAAAAAAAAAAGCAGAGAAAAAATCCAGACGGCGACAACTCTGTGGAGCAGATAACCTTTGCATTGGGTTCCCTCATTTCCCCATTGCTCAGTTTTTTTTTTTTATGATTCTCGTTCATAGTTTAAGAGCGCGCTCGTAAAAGACAAAGCCAAAGTGCTTTTGGTTTTGAAATGCATTCTACTTATGATAAGTTCTATTTAAATTAATTTTTACCATTGGCTGCTTAAGTTCAGACGATAATTAAGCCCCAAGGCTCAAGTTGGCGTCGTTTATGGCCCGCTTTGATTCGATTCGAGCTGGTCGGAAAATCTGAAGCTGGCCATTGTTTGCAGATCTCAGTCAAATGCAGTCGCCAACAAAATTATTTGCATTGCAAATGAAAATCTGCAGGCAAGGCAAATTTCTTGTGCCAGCGACATATAAGGTAAATAAATTTTGCGAACAATGCGGCAAGCAATTGATATACCAATTACCCAACTAGCCAAGTTAAGCTGCAGCAGCAACTGCAAACCAGAAACTCAACTCTGTCTCGAATCTCATTTTGGGAAATGAGCAACATTAGAAGGTACTTACTAACAGTTGGTTGGGGTCAAGTCGAGTGTGAGGCTTTTTGGGCCTTGGTTAATTGCGAATATCGAAAATATTATTTACCAACGTTGGTCAAGCTTGGCCAATTGGCAAATGGCAAAGTCGTCGTACCCGATCTTTTACTTTTTAGCATTTAATAAGCAAGTTGAGTGTCTGCGATTTGGAGTCTGCGATATGATGGCCCAAGCCCCGGTCAGCAAAGTTTAAGCCCGACTCCAGCTGCGTTCGCATTCTTCGTAATGAGCCATTATGGTTTCCATGCGATGTTTATGGCCAGCTGCAGTTGCTGGCATTTTGGCCATATTTGTCGCCTGCACAAGGCACACGGGGCCAACATTTGTTCTCTTGCCTTGTGCGTACTTGGCTTAAAGCAAATACGTGGCTTTTATTACACTTTTGTTGTTGCGTTTTAATGACGAGATTTGCCAAACGAACTTGTCTCAATATAAGATCTTATATGGCTTGAAGATCAATTAATATATTACTTGCAAAACTTTATCCAATCATTTAAAGTCTTATTAAATTTTTATAAATCTGTCTTTAATATACTATATTATTATTTTAAGTTAGATTAATATTCTAATAACTCATTCTTACTTATTTTTACTTACAGGTGAGTCCAGTCTAAAGACACCATTAAAGTAATCTTAAGTATGTGCTTAACTGAAGGGTAAGCTTGATATTTATAGATTTCCATATATATTTATTACTGATACAACTACTTATAGAGCATATTAATGTCCTCTAAATGCATTCATCCCCTTGCCTCGTAATGAACTTGTTGTTTATGTACAATAAACGATAAGAAAACTTCTTTATTTTATTGCTGACTTTAATAGCTACAAGGCTGATAATGGGCAATGATACATAGAGAAAACACTTAGAAAATGATTTCACTTACTTTTGAACAAAAATAGCTTTCCAAATGCAATGAAGTGCAAATTGATTTCTATAGTAGTTCAACTTTTATGAGCGTAATTAAACTAAGCGGGAAGATTAAGTTATTTAAAAGAAAATTTTAATGATATTTTATATAGTTCATAATGAACCTCTGCATAAAATTTTTATTTGACGATATAGTATCATTAAATTTTGAAATACAATGTTTTTAAGCCAAATTTATTGCAAAAGCTGTTTTTTAAATCAATACAAGTTTAACAATTTTGGGGATATCTTTTGGCTCTATGAAGCTTTAGTCACATAAGAAATTAACTAAATAAATGAATAGGTTTCGCTTAAATAATTACTTAGCCCAATTGTTTATTTATTGTTTGTTTATTCTCAGCTGAACTTTAAAGTGACTTAATTTAAATTTTCAAGTATCATAAAAAGCCTTATTAGAGAAATAAACAATAATATAATATCTAATATTATATTGTCAAATATAAGTATATAAATATGCAAATACAATGCAATAACTCTACAATATTATAATTCTAACTATTAAATGTTAAAAGGCAAATATAACCAACAATTGAAAATATCCTCATTTGATATCTTTTTTGATTTCTTGATAACTCTATGCAAAAATATTATTGTTGATTTTTAATGTAATGTAAAAAAATATTTATATGCACTATAGTTATTAAAGTTTTTTATAAAACTCTTTGGCACCAACTTACTTCTTAGGATTTTGTCTAGAAGAGACTAAAACTGTCTTTATTTCCGTTAACAGCTCAAACAAGTAAGGCTTTGTTTTAAAACTTTAATAAATACATATTAAATTTTTTAATGGAATTTATGTTTTTATATGCTGTGTACTGAGCTTAAAAAAGAATTCCTACCTTTATTTAATAGTGTACAATGTTAAGCTTTTGAAAACCTATAGTTTAAGAATTGAGTCAATCGATCAGTCAGTAAATCAGAGAAAACATTCTCTATAAAGGTTAATTTAAAAAAACCCACAACGAAAGTGCAAGTAATCCCAAGTTGCTCGATTGTTGTTTTAAAAGTTAAAAGTCAATTGCAAAGCTCTCCGAATAAGTTTCTTTCAGCGTGGGAGCATTCAAAATAAACTCAAAGGTTGGGTCGCTTTAACTAAACGATTTAATCGGAAAAACATTGTGCTCGAAAAACTGAAAAACTGAAAATGACGAGCCATAATACATATGAACATATATTTGATCACAGATAGGGTCTATAGGTAGTGGAAAAACAAGAAAAATGCAGCTTTGTACTTCAGCAATTACGGCCCAGTCTGAAAGACATTTGTCAATGGCTTGAACTGACCCAAAGAAAACGGTTAGACTCCAAAACAAAGATGATGTTTATCGGCAAAAGCCATTGTCTTCTCTTCGGTGGCTTTGTTTCTGTTGAGTTTTGCTCGTTACACGAAATGCGTCAAATGACAAATGATTTTAAATTTATGAACGCATTGTACCCAAACACACACACACACACACAAACACACACACAATTGAGTTTAGCATAAGCAAAAGTGAAAATTTTGTGACATGTCTCAGTTTAGTTTTATTTGGGGCCAAGAATCATGATTAATCATGGAAAATTTAAAACTATTTGAAAAAACTTTCCCGTTTATTGATTGAATTTCTCTTATATGTATATATATATATGTGCTATATATATGCGATTGTTTGTTGGCTGCTTCAATTTGCGTAAATTCATATAAAAGTTACAATAATTTACAATTCGTTGCGCAAATTTGCAGTTGCCTTTTTCGGGCGCCCAATAACAACAACAACAACAACAACGACAACGACAACAACAATTGCAAATAAACAAGCCAACGCTTTACACACACATTAAACTATCAAAATAAACAGCAATGCAGTTTGTGATGGAGGCGGCGGTGGGCGTGGCAGTGGAGGCTTTAACTTAACATTGAACGCATATTAATCAAGTGCATAATTTGCTGCGCTTACGATAAAAACTTGGCAAATATAAAATGCAAACAAAATTGGGGGGCGTTCTTGTGGGTGGGCGTGGCCGTCGGCCATTGCAGTTGTTGCCATATTTGCTGGTTAACCATTGAAGAGCCATTTTCAAAGCGGCCCAAAAATGTGCGTTGTGGCCGCCGACACACACACACACACACACACACAACACACACACAACACAACACACATATACAGTGTGTGTATTTGCTGATGTTTATTTTAGAGTTGATTTTGAAGTGAACAGTTTACTTAATGCACGCAACGCAATGCAACGCAAATGCAAATGCAAATTACGCATACGCCAGAGTTGCCAGCGTTTGCGGTAAGCCGACAAAGTCCCCCAACATCAGCAGCACCACCAGCACCACCAATGCAACCACCCAAAACTCAGGCACTCGCAATTTCTCCCATTTAACACGCTTCATGTATTGCCCAAAAACATTTCATGCCAATAATTTTCGATAAATGCCACGCCCACACACACACACGCACACACACAGAGATACATACTCGCACACACTCACACACACACACACACACACTCGAACCGTAGCATTTGCGTCTGGCCGCCTCTTCAGCGTTAAATTGGAAGCACTTTAGATTCACATTCAATTAATTAATTTAAGCAAATTGTTTGCTTCAAATTAATTGAATTTGCATTTAATTTGTGCTCACGAGAGACAACAACAACAATAAAGCCAGCTCGTCAATGGGTCAATCCGTCAGCTAGTCAGTTTTGGCAGTAGTTAGGCAATCCCTCCCTCCCCCTTTTTGGCCACGTCTGCCAATTAATTACCAATATACGCCATGGGATACGCTCAGCTACTCAATGCTCTGCTTTGCTCTGCTAACCAACATTTAATTTATTAACTAACTTCACTTGTGCGGAATAAAACAAGAGCAACAACAACACCAACAACAACAACAACAACAGCAACAACAACAAACTCCAAAGTTGGCTGCCTTTTGCTATAATTTTGATAATGTGAAAGGGCCCGCAAAATATTCCATCTGAGTGCGCACTTTGCCCAGGAACCCAAGCAAAGTGAAGTGGGGACTGTGGAGCGAGCATCTCCAAAAGGGGGTGTTAAGTGTATTTGCATATGCGAAATAAACTAAATACATATAAAGTTGTATATGCACATATTATATTAACATACATATATATATATATATATAGAACACTCGTGAATTCAAATTAATGTACAAGTCTGTTGAATTAATATTTAACATAAAGATGCAGTGTCCTTAAGGTTTTGGATTTAAAGATAACTTTTTTAATAAACCCGTCAGGGCTGGAATATTTTTAAGTTAACTTAAATAAAACAGATTTTGTGTTGGAAAATACTAAAATAAATTTTACATATACGTTAGGGGCTGCTGAGGGCTAACTAAAAACACTTGTAAAATAAAATATTTATACATTTTTATAATTGAATTAAAAACTTTTTTTTTAATAAAAAAAATGATTTTGAGCTTAGACAAGACAAATTCTTAAAGTTCTTAGATTTTGCAGAATATTTTAGACAACTGATGGTTTTTTAAATGTACTTTATTTTATTTTTAACTATCTCTCATAAAGTTATTATCTATTGTTGTATTAATATATAAGGATGCGTTGTTTTGCTATGCTTATGTTTTATTGAAAATATTAAATATATATTAATTATTATTATTTATTTTTAACTACCTATAATAGAGATATTATATATTGTAATTCCATTTTCATTGTTGCAACTGACACGATGTTAGAGATTTTTTAATAATAGGAGAATTGGCAGCCTTTGCCATATGATGACCTAATTAAGTTCTGTTAATTTGTGCAAATCAGTTTTAATTAGGGTTAAATTAATTAATTAATCAATATTAACATAGGAGAAAGTCAAAGATACATAAGCATTTCATAGATATTCCTTAATATTTTTGACAAATTTTACTGATTCAGTTAAATGTGAATATTCCTGTTCTAAATGAGTTTGTTGAAAACTGTCGGTGTAAATACATTTGTAAACATAAAACACATCTATTTATAAACTCCAAAAAGTTCCCAAATGAATACCATAACTTAAATGAACTACAAAAATCAAGGAAAGCACAAATATAGTTTTTAAAATATGTTCATATATAAAACCACGAAAGTTCAAGCATGAAAAAAAGTATTTTATATTCGATTTCAATGTAGCTGGTACATTTGTCAGATTTTTTATATAACAAATACTACAAACACTTTTGGAACGTAAATTTTATATTTTATAAATATGGTTAATTTCGACATCCCAAAAAATATGTTATCTCTTTAATATTTTATTTACGTTTAAGACTAACTTAACTTACCAATTAATTTTATAAAAGCTGTTATTTAACCGTTACTTATTCACTCATTATTGAGAAACGTATGTTTAAAAAAGAATTGTCTCTTTTCTGTGTATTCAACCGTTAATTCAGGCTCTTCCTGACTAAGAAAAAGCATATATTTAACCGTTATGTCTGCAAGCAGATCTAAAAAGCAACTGTTTTTATATTTTTAAGCGTCAAATGCAAAAGCATTAGATAATACTGCAAAATTTCGTATTTATTTCATCATGCTAAAAAATGAGAAAATGACAAAAGAAAAGCGGAAAAGTCGTGTGGCGACAATCAGCGTATAAGCATAATGATAATACGTACATAAGTACATATAATAATTGTTATTAATTTTAAGCCAATTAGGCGGGACAAGTGGCTCGAAAGCGACATATATAAAAAAAAAAGAGACGAATAATTTGCGCTTTTCACACTAATTAAATGCGAATGAGACGAGCTGACAACGGAAAATGAATTGCACAGAGACAAGAAGAAAGAGAGATAGAGAGAAAGAGAGAGAGAGAGCGAGATGGCATGCTACACAACTGATTAAAAATGTAAATTTTAATTCAATTTCGCCAGCGAATAAAGAAATAAAAAACAAAAAAACTAGTAGCTCTATAAGTGGTTTATTGTGAGCCAGCAGCCGTCGCACAGGACACGCAGGACATGGTTGGCAACTGGAAAAATGGAAAATGCAGCTACTAAGACAGACGGGCCAACTGACGCGACAAAGTTTGCCGCAAGGCAGCGAAAAGCAAGAGGAAAAGCGCCAAAGAAAAGCGCATAAGAAAAGCCGTAGCTGATAAAGTAGCTTGCTGCGGGCCAATCAGATGGGTGTGGAAAAAGTTGCGCGTAAGAGACGAGAAAAATCTTAAGACAAATACAATTTAATTCTATATCTGACAAATAAAACAATAGATTCCCTTGGCGATTCTTACTCTCAAAGAGTTCGGCGCTTAAATGTATTTTTTATAAATGTATTATCCCAAATTCCAATTTAAAAAACTCGCATTCTTAATTGGGATTTATTATTTAGTCAAGTGTAGGTTTCTTTATATTTAATCGAATATTTCGTCAGTTGACTCGGTGCGAAAACTTAAAATGTTATCTCGAATTGTAATTTTTATATATATTGGCTATAAAGCACATATTTCCTTTATTCGGGAATATTACATCAGAATTAGCTAAGGTTCTTATATAAACTATATAAACACACTCATCTATAAATATAATTAATTAATTATTATTGTATTGTTTATTATTTTTCGCTTCAACTAAGACAAACACAACATCCATACACAAGTATGGGAATCGAATCCAGATTCTCCTTTCTGAATAGTCCCAAGTAAAACACTTACTTAATTAGGACTGTGTATTAAATTGATTCAAAGTTTATTTCTGTGTGCAGACTTAGATTCTTGTGAATTTAATTTTGATTTAGTTTCGGAATTAACTCAAAGCCATTTTACAAGGAAAATTGTTTCCTAAGGCTAAAGATAGTTATTTTAGGTTATTTAATAATTAATTAAATTTGTATTAACCTGGAGAAAAGGAGAGCTTGTAGATGCTTACATAAGACAGATTTAGGGCTTTTTTTAAATAAATATAAATAAATAAATAAATTAAATAAATATAAATATTTTTTTACCCCGAAATAGAGTGCTAAAAAATATTTATAAAATACGTGATAATAACAAAAAAAAAAAGTTGCTGACTGCTCAATACTCTTACACAGTGTATAAATTTTTTTTTTTATACCCAGCTATTATTTGTACATGTTCAAATTTAAGAAGAAAATAACTTTATAATTAATCTAAGCAAGGACGAAACTCAGTTCCCATCGCCAATTTAATTTGTTTGTTCGAACTTCAATAATCTTAATTTTACTACTTTGACAATACTTTGAAGCGGACATTTCCCATTGCCTTAGTAGTCAGTCTATATTTAGTTGTAGTTAACATAATTGTCAAATTTAGTCGGGTTTAATTCTCCTGTTATTATATATACAATATATACAATAACTTAAATTAAACTTGTTGGCTAACTTTCAAATTCAGCTAAGTCTATTTATACTAAGAGTTTGATTTTAAATCGAAAAGTGTGTAAAGAATTCTATTTAAAAAAAATTAGATATGATTTCATATGTAATATCATAAGGGAGTTTTTTTAAGCACTGACCAACTTTCTTATGACCGATTAAAAGCAGTTTGATGGAGCTGGCTCTAATGCAACTGGCGGCCAAGTTTGCACAATTTCCGCTAAGACAACTCTGCGTCGACCCAAAAGGGTCTCAAAAAAGCATAAGCATAAGCTCGCCCAAAAAGGTTTGGCCCCAACAAAGCTGTGAACTGTCCTGCAGGACATCAGCTGCCGCCGCGCGTCCTTGCGACGCTAAGTGAAATGAATCTGCAATTCTATTCCAGGCTCCTTTTTTTTCTGTAGGACGCTGATGCTGATGATGCCGGAGCGAGTTAGCCAGGTGTGGATTTAATGCCATTTTGCCGTGCGCTTTTTGCCATCTCGGCTGCCGAAACACTTTTCCTCTTTAGCCACAAGCCAAGGGCAGCAAAAAAGGCAAAAAGAAAAGTGTGTGGAGTGTAACAGATCCAGCGGCAAATGCAAATAACTCGCGGGTTTTTCCTTTCCTTGTGGCAAATGCTGCGGGTAATCAACAAGCGTTTATGGATGCCACAGCTCCTGCCACAGTTCCTGCCACAGCTCCTGCCACAGCTCCTGCCACAGCTCCTGCCACAGCTCCTGCTCCTGTTGATGAACTTGTTGATGATCGCCGTTGCAGTTGCAACAGTCGCTGCTCGTTTTTTGATGAACAGCGCAAAGAAAAAAAGAAATGTGAAGAGTGGCAAATGGAAAATGTAGAAAAAGGCATTGCTTGATTTTTAAGGGAAACTTAAGTGAGCAGCGTTTCAGAGCTTCGGCTGACAGCTGACCAATGGCGCCTTGTTAGCCATTAGCATTGGATTTGCATAAATATCCTGGCACAGGAAGAAGCGCGAAATAAACAAATTAAATTGCAATTAGAAACGAAGCGAGAAAAACAAAGTGAACATTTTAATGGAATATGAAAAAGATTTCGCACTTCACAAATGTGAACGAAAGTGGAGGAAGGATGTGAACAAAAGGACGACTTGTGTAAGCAGCCAGCTCAATTGCTGTTTGATGTCACTCGTATAACAATTACAAAATATATCGATATATGTACAAACATACATACACACACACACTCACACATGTAAATACATATGTACATATATGCTTCCTGCCAATGCTGCGAGTGCATCCTGGCAGGACGAGGCAGCTGCTAAATCGAATTGCTTATCACCTTTTTGGCCCTGACAGACATCATCATTCGATACGTCGACGACACATTCGTTAAAGTTCTTAGCCAGGACACTTTCCACTTTCCACTCCTTGCAAAACCCTTTTGGCATTTTAGCATATATGCTTGTATGTGTATATGCCGATGTGTGTGTGTGTGTGTGCAGCTGCGTCGTTAGCAGCGGAAGGAGAAGAAGCAGAAGAAGTCGCCCCATGCCCCGCTAAATATTTGCAACGATTCGATTGTCGGGCCAAAGGCAACCTCCAATTGGGTTTTGGTTCTGTGCGTTATTATTATTTCTGATATATGCGGTCTTACTTTGCGGTTGTCACTCGGTTGCGCTGTCACCGCCGACAAGGACGACGAGGAGGACTCCGGTCCTGCGGTCTTCGCTTCATGTGTCATGGTTACATGCAAATGAAGCGTGAGTTCTTCCAAAAGGTGTTGAAAACGGCTGCCAAATGTGTGTGTGTACATGTGTCTGTGTGTGTGTGTGTGTGGCAACAGCAACAACAAGAACAACATCTGGTCTGGCATTGAGTTTGGTAAAGTCACCTACGCGTCTGCATCTGCATAATTTTATGCCAAAACCATTTCAACTTTTATTTTTTTGAATTTTCTATCTTTTGTTGACAGCCAACGACGATCAATGGATGAAAGTGTGTGTGCGAGTGTGTGTGTGTTGGGTGTTCTCCAATTTCTAGAACATGCTGTCGAAATTGTTTCGTAATTGCAATGTTGACAGCACCCCACGTGAGGTCCTTGCAGGAAGTTTCTCTAGCAGACTTATGTAGATATATTTACACTTGAAGAATTGTAGAATTGTCAAATTGTAGAATTTGGGGAATGGCGGCTAATTGAATGAATGGCATGAATGGATTCCTTGCCATTTCATGTGGAATCCTTCGCCGCATCACTTTGTCAATTTGTCTGCGCCACAAAATTGCTAAAATGCGACCCAGACATTAACGTGTTTCAAACATTTTCACGCTTGCAGCCAAATAAACCGACACACTTGCCAACTAGAGCTGGCCGCGTGTCGTGTCGTGACACGATGTTCAACACGACTATTTGGGAAAATTTTGAAGATTCCTGATTCAAAAGCCGAATACTTTAAAATAAATTCTAATTTATGCAATTACTTAAATCGTTCTTTTATAAATCGCAGTTGATCACACTTTTTATTTATTAAATAGTTATCTTAATAGCTGATTACTATTTAAGTGATTTGTCATATATAGAACCTCAGTTTGCTTATTAACAAATCCTGCTTATGATTAGATCCTTGGTTCTTTACTTATTTATAAGAAAGATTAGAAACATATAATAAAATATAAAAATAAAAAATCTAGAATCTAAAATCTAAAATCAAAAATGCGCAAAATTTTTAAAATCAAAAACAAAATATGTCAAATTAAATGGGGACATTAATAACTTATATCTTCTTTTCATTAATAGAAGTTTATCACACATTTTTTTAAACTTTGTTGGTAACTCAAATGCTGTTAAGAATTTTATGATTTTAATAAATGCCTCTTGGTTTAATTACAGATTAGATTTTAAATTATAATAAGTCATTTTAAACAAAATCTTGCATTAAAAATATTAACAATTAAATACTATGTAGTATTTATAAGAATTTCTAAAATAAACAAGATCTTCCTTTTTATAGATACATATATAGTTTGTGGCTTCCTTTAATATATTTAGATAAGTTAACCAGATTTTCCACATTGATTAGGTTAAAACCTTGGTCAAATTCTTTTCAATTTAAAAGAATAATGTGTTTGTCTATTTATTAAAAGTCACATGTGATCGATAAATAAGTTCTGGTTTCAACAACGTCCCTTCGTTAGCCTAAGCTTCACATCATTAAGCCCAGCATTGGGTTTGAACCTTGGTTTCTCACATTCCTTTAATCTTTATAAATGTTTATAAGAATGAATTAAAACCATATAATTTTTATCTATTTGTAACTCTGTTTTTTACTTATTTTTAATTATATTTTTAATTGAGGAGGATAATATTTATATTTCATAATTTATTTGTTTGGATTTGAAGTTGTTGTTTTAGTATATAGATAAATAAAGATAAAGAGATAAGTATATAGATAGACAGAGAGATTCATAAAGATATATATAAATATATACAGATAGATGGATAAGTAAAGACATATGGATAGATAGATAGAGTGGCAGATACATATACAGCTAGATGGGTAGATAAGTAGATTGAAAGATATATATATATATTTAAATTGATGAAACACGGATGCATAAAGAAATAAATAGATAAATAATATTATATAAATATAGATTGATATAAAACTAGTTAGATAGAAATGTAGATAGATTAATATATAAAGATATATTTGAGCAGCTATTTTATGCAAATATTCGATTTCAAGCTTTAGTAACTTTCCAATCTCGTTCTTAAATCTTTCTTGTCACGCGCTCATCGCTAACTTTCAGTTCGAGCGCCAACTTTAGTTCCTCGGAAAACCCACCCAGTCAGTGAAAAGACCACACATGTGCGTAATTTTCTTTACGAGCAGTTTCAGGCTGTCTGAAGGCTGCAGCGACAACTAGAAAATTCAAAATTTGAAAATATGGAAATGCAGTTGCGGCTGCTTCTTCTTACCAGAGCCATGCTAACGTTTGGGGTGCCGTAATTCGATTAACACCTTGGTCGGCGACTCCGGCCGTTTAATTGGCCAACAGCGTCAATGATGGGACGAGTTGAGGCAAACTCAGTTGAGGCAGCAGCAGCAGCAACTGCAGCAGCAGCAGCAGAAACAGCAGCAGCAACTGCAGCAGCATCTGCATCCACATTTTAAGACTGCGGCTTATTAGGTGCGGAAATCTTTATTGATGGATGCGTTGTTTGTTTTGTTTTGTTGGGTTGGGTTTGGTTTTGGCGCCCGCAGCATCTTCGTATAATATTCTCAATTGGGGCGCGACTCGTAATTCTTTCAAGCGGCTATCGTCCTTTGGCTAAGTGGCAGCTGTGGAAGGCTGGCAACATGTTTATGCCCCGATATCTAATTGTTGACGATTTTCACAATCAACTGGAGAAGTTACTGACCTACTAGCTGCACATCCTTTGCAGGCTTTTGTCGATGTTTCAACTTCATTTGCAGCTTCACAAATTGCATTGCGAGCTAATGGAAAAAAAGGGGGCGGCATGACGAGCTGGGGGGCGGGGTCAGCGTGCAAAGAGCGAGAGAAAATCCCCTTTAATTAGTTCGCCTTTCGTTTAATGCAATCGCGAAAATATTTTTTAATTTAAAACGCGTAATTCAATATCTCGCGTAATTTTATTTCCTTTACTAGCAGGCAGGACGAAGCGGGGGGGGGGGGCGTGGCAGGGACAAAGTGCCTGCCAGTCATTGTCAGCCATCTTTACGCGCTATCCTTTTGCCGCGTGTCCTGTTCATTGCATTTTTGCGTACAGTTCGATCGATGCATATATATAAATATATATACATATATATATACAAACATATATACATATATATGTATGTGGCAACAAAACCAATAAGGAGAGCAAAATGAGCCGCCCCAAAAATGACCTGCATTCCATTGGATGACGTTGCCTCTTTTTGTTGTTTTGTTTTCTTTATTTTGAAGTGAAAATTGACGCAGGAAATGCCGCAACGTTTGGTTGCGAGTTCAAAGCTGCTGCTGATTTCAGGTCAAGAGTTAAGCAACAACAGCAACAATTTCGGGGCAACTTGTTGCCCTCTCGCTTGCACTAGCGTGCTTCCTTTTAAGTGCTGATCAAATTTCCTGGTTTGCAGCTTTAAGCGCACTGCTGTTTGTCCTTAAACAGGATACCAAGTGTGGGGGAGAGAGTGCGAAAGTAATTGCAAAATGAAGCTGAAATGCAACAAATGTGCACAAAGTCTGTTGCAAGGACAACTAAAGAGGAAGCCCTTGTTTTTGTAAATAGAAACTTGAGCTTTGGCACAAAACGGGAAGTCAATTTGGTAACAACTTTTTTTGTAAAAAAAAAAAAACAAAAATTATTGCTTCGATTGCAAAAGGAAAAAACGTTATTCCATACTAGGACAAAAAAAATGCAGCTAAAGCAAAGTTTTTTTTTTTACATATTTAATATTTAATTGACTTTAATTCTAAAATAGTTACATATAAATAATAATTGGTTTGGTTTCCCCACACTTCACTCATAATTTGCAATTATATTTTAACAAATATTTGTTGCTTATATATTTTAATTAATTGCAATTCAATCGGTCTAGCATTTTTTCTTTGTTGTTTATTGGAGACTTGAAATTGTTTTGCCTAACAAATGCCGCAATCCTAATTAAAGTGTAGAGCATTAAAAAGGATATAGATATTAAAAAAATGTTGTTTAAAGTTAATACCTTTATATCGGCTTTTCAATTCGCTGTTCGTTCATATTGATTCGTTAAAAAAGTGAGATTATAATTTAGATTTGATAGAAATCATTAAAATCATTTTGGTTGAATTACTTATATTTAAAAAACTTTATTTAATAAGCACACTTTTATTCGCTATATATGTATAAGCCATAGCCATTTGTATTTATGACTTCCATATATTTATAAATATATATTGAACGGACTTTTCTCATTACACTTAATTAAAATAATTATAATTGACACATTTGTTTAAAAAAATTGTAATTGACATATTTTTTAATTTCAGAAGCAAAATGTTCTTTACCATTTTAAAATTATAAATCATGTGTTATTTATTTTTACGCCATTTTTCTTTAAAATTAAAAATCCATTATTTCTTCAACCTTTTTATTATTATGATTAACTTTTCACTTTGCAATTGAATTGCGGAAAACAAAATACTTTGGAATGACTTAAGTAATAATGGAGAACATAATAATGTATCAAATAATATAATTTAAAAATATATAGCAAATTCGTATTTAATGCATCCAAATCCTGATCAATAAATGCCCAAACATTTATATATGTCTCTTAAAGGATATATTCCCTTTTGCTCAAGTTATGTTATTTTTGCTTAGATTAATTAATTTTTTGAGTATTATTATTCCAGTATTTAGAATGATTTAATATAACATTTGCAGCAAAAAAAAACGTTCTCATTGTATTATTTATCATTCTGATAAATTGGGAAAAATTTTAACCAAGTAAAGCTCTTAAGCTCAAGAGCAAATAAACAAACAAAACAAAAGTGCATTTAAATACTTTTTTTACATGGTGGTAATATATAATTTATGTATATATATGTATGTTTTTGATAAGTTATCTAGAGTACGCGTTAAGCTTTTAAAAAAGTATTTAAGCTATATAAGTTAACAGGAATTAACTATATTAAATTTGTAACTATCTCAAATATATTATTTTTGATTTATGCATTTATTTATACTTTAGAAACCTTTAGGAAAATTCTAGAAACTAAAACTAAAAAGTGTCATTTGCCAAAGACAACTTGCTGATTTTCTTAGGGTTTACTTTTTACTTTTATGCTTAGTTCACTGATTTTAATAATAATACTTTTGCATACAATTAAATTTAAAATTTAACTAAAATCATTAAATTAAGCATCAAAAGAAATTTTTAGGATTTTAATTTAACTATCGGAGGACACAGTCGTATATCAAAAATAAGAGACACGATAAGCGTTTGTTTTAAGCGGAAATTAACGGTATATGTATTTCACAATGTTACTTAATAATACGATAAGTTTTATGAATGAGCTCTGGCTCATAAGATTGTTGTGAGGAACGAACAAAACAGGAACTAGATTCAAAACAACTATATATTTATATATAATGTAAGTACTTATATATGTACATACATACTTATATATCAGTAACCAGACATTTAATTTTAATAACCATGTACTATAATATAATATAATATAATTTAATATAATCTAATATAATATAATTAAAAGGTTTCTAATAGAGCTTTTGATGTTTCTTATTTGTGAAATATATACTAACTAATAGATTATATACTATATATACAATAAATCCAATTCGGTGACTCTCAGTAAACTTTATTAATACTATTTAGCATATTTATCAACCTGAAAGATTGGGGCAGATAAAGACTTTAGATAGATATGAGCTTATGAAAAATTAAATTAATTAAGAAAATTCTTACACTGAAATACTTTTTACTGTTATTATTAATAATATTCTAAAACGATTTTCTTTTTCGGTTATATAAGTTAATTAGTTTATGTGCGATTTTCAGAATAGTTTAATTCTTTTTTAAGTCGAAGCTATCTGAAGTTTGAATATAAAAATAATATCTAAATTTATATGCCCTGTGAGCTCTATTAATACCCCAAAGCTTACTTATCATCATGTAGGAATTCGGCAGAAATATAGAAAATACAATCAAAAAATGGAAGAAAGTTCTTCTTAACGATATTTGATTATTTTTCGATGAGTTAAAGTTAAAAGAGATTTTTATTTGTTGTGTAAATTTATAGGAATCTAATCTTTTCTAAAGCCAAAGTTTTCCAATTTGTGTTATCAAAAGGAGCTGCCAACTAACTTGCTGTTTCTTCAATCCTGCGTTTAATTGGTATATAATCTATATTATCAATACAATTTTCGTTCTCCCTGTGACCTTTATTAATGGGAACGTGCCTCAACTCTGGTTTTATTTTTTTCTTTTGTGGCAAGATTTGCAAATGTGTCAGTTGCAAGTCTTGAGCCTGATTCCTTTTTCAGCTCGTCTAGTCTGGGTTCGTCTTTTAAATGTTCGACATTTTTGCGCACAACACAGGAAATTGACTTTTCATCGACAGCACAGCGTGAAATGAAAGACAGAGAGAGAGAGAGAGAGAGAGAGAGTGGAAAATGCAATGGGAAATCCTACGCAAATCGTTTCAGTTGCAGGCGCGTCGAACGGCGTTGCCACATTCCGTGGCAAGAATGTCTTCTTCGTCTTCTTCTTGTTTGCGTCTTCTGCTTTTCATGCTTCAAAGCTGTCAAAAAAGCTTCAGCAACAACTTCCGCTACATGCGGCCGAGAATTGGCCCCCAAAACCTGAGCGCAAAGTTAAGCCATTAGCGAAATGTCCTTTACTTTGCTTATAACGCAATTTTCTGCTGCTTTCTGTTTTTGGCCCCGTCCATTGTCTGTTGCTTCGTTAGCCAGACTTTTCGGACACACACACACACACAAACACACACTGTGTGTGTGCCCCGTGTTGCTTTTGGTGCTTTGCTGCTCTAAATGACAACTTCACTGTCAGCATTTTAAACTTCTGCACCTCCTTCGTCCTTCGTCCTTCGTCCTGTGCCCTGCCCTGTTGTGAATCTGCGTTGGCCATTTTTCGGCTGCTAAGCAAAGTTTTTCGGCTGCATTGTGTCCAGAACGCGTTTGGGCCAAAAACTTTGCTGCAACGTTAATGAAGTTGAAGAATTTTTTTGTTTTGCCTTTATTTCCTTTTTGTGTGGCAGGATGCTTTTTGTGAGGCAGATCTATAGGTGTAATTAAGTGGACGCATTTCCATTCACTTAATCCAATTTCATTGAATTACGGCTAATTTGAATTTGTATCTTGTACCTTACTTAAAATCTATCAATTTCCAGCTAATAACAATTGTAGTTAAAGGAAACAGGATGAAACATGTTTAATTTAACAGCACCATACTATGTTAACATTATAACAGTGTCGAAATAAATTGCCGCAAGCAGCGTCTGTTATTACAGCACTATTAACTGGCACTGTTAAGCTCAGCATGGCAGCAGATCAAACTGAACGAAACTGTTACTTGCAGCGCGTAACGCGGTAGCGGTCATATATGTACAGTATCAACCCCCAAGCACATAAGAGGTAGTATATAAAGTATTTCCCCTGCGCTGGCTGCAAGCTTTGCCAAAACTTGAACGCACTTTTTAACCTTCAAAACGCATCAACAGAGTTTCGTTGAGCGTTTGCAGATTGGGGTCGGCGCGGCAGCGCTGTTAGTAAATCGGCAGCGACGCGACGTCATGCGCATAGTATTCTCAACCGAGGGACGAGTAGTCAAACGAGTTAAGCAACAACAATGCACACAGCATTATAGCCCTCCCACGACACTTGCGCTCTGCGCTGCTCTCAGCTGCTGTGAACAGAAAAACTGAGCGAAGTCTGCACGCTCGCACGAGAGCGCGTTCTCATACTCCGACGCGCTCTCTTGTTCGCTCTCATAGTTGCCTGCATACAGAAAAATGTTGCTCGGAGCAAGTTAGTTTCAAATCGTCGCTCGTTGAATTCACATCGCATCCAAGCCGACCCGCACGCCACGCGGCCGTCGCGCAACAAACGACCGTCGAACTCGACGTTCAAATTGAAGTTGATGCGTAAAGCGTAAACCGTAAAGCAAAAGCAAAGGAAACGAGAATTACACAAAAAATTTACCGCCTGCTCCGCGCGCACCTGTGTGTTTAAGTTTCCTCGTCTTGTTCTCGAGTCTGCCTGTCAGATTCGTGGTCTTCTATCCTTTTTTTTTCAAGTTTGTCGCGTTTTATCACGTGTGTTTTTTGTTTCAATTGTTTTAGTGCAACAAGAAAATTGGCCACACAAATTTACAAAACCAAAATCAATTTTTAAATATTTGTGAATTGCTGCTATTTTTTTTTTAATACTTACCAACATAAGTATAGGACAAGTGCCGCAAGTTAATGAGACATCACAATGTGCCCAAACTAAAAGAAGTTAATTGCAACTCTAATAACAAGAATACAAATCACAACAAAAAGAAATTGCAAATAAGCTGAAATCGAAGTGCAAGTGAGAGGTCGCCTCAAACGGTAAACGGTTGCGATAACTTACTTAACTTAAGCGGGAGTGCAGCTTCTTCTTCACGCTCTTCGCTCTACTCTACTCTACCCACCGCGTCCATCTCTTTCGTCTGTCTATCTGTAGTGAGTGTCGGCTTTCCGGGCCCGCAAACAGCCGCCAAAATTAAGTTCTCAAAGCAAAGCCAACACCACGCATTCCGTCACACGGACAGCTTGTACGACGGTGGCACCGACACCGACGACGACGAATGTCCTTTGGAGTCGGCCACAATGAATCCCTACGAGTTTGAGTCCACGCTCGATTGCCGCGACGCGGGCGGCGGCCCCTGCCCCGGCACCCTGCCTATGACCGGCCGCCACACCGCCGCCGGCGTCGGCGCCGGCCTCCCACTGCACAGCACGCAAACGCTCCAGCATCAAAACCAACAGAATTTACAAGCGGCCGCCGCAGCCGCCGCCGCCGCCGCCGCGGCCGCTCAGCAGACCTCGCACTACGACTACGAGTATCAGCACTTGCCGCACCGTCCGCCGGATAACACCGCCAACTCGACGGCCCAGCGCACACACGGCAGACAAGGTGAGTTTCCCTACGATCAGCAAGTGCAGCAGAAAGTGTTGCACTCCCATTATTGGATGAGCAAAAAAAGTTTGCTTTCATATTCAAATATTTGGGCTTGAAAATAAGTTTCAATTGAATTTACGTTCAATTACCGCAATCGAAGCACATTTTTTACTCAGCCATTTGTGCTTGGAAAAATGTGGAAAATTTCTTTAATTGATAATTTTAAAAAGATTTGCAACACTCCAACGATTTATTTTGTATAAGTCAGTTAACTTTAATAAAGTTAAAAGGCACGGTTTACATTGAATTCCATTGTGGTTATGCTTTTTAATTTAATTTAATTAAATAAATGCTTTACATTGAACAGCACGAGAAATTGATTCAATAAACAGTGCAATTCATTTAAAACTGGAAAGAATTTAAAAGTTGCACAAATAATGTGTGTGTTTTTTTTTTGGCTTAATAATATAATAATGAGGAGTGGATTTTATATCAAAATTGTTGTCATTTTAAGCAGTTTTTATTATTTCTTTTTAAAAGAATCTCTTTAAATTGCAATTCGCTTTTTCGTTTGGTTTAAAATTAAATCCTTTGAGTTTGTTAGATTTTATTCATAAATTCAAAATTCTCTACAAATAACATTTTAGTTTCCTGGTGTTAAAACTTAAAGGCTAACTGTTTCTTTGGCCAATAACTGTCAGAAGTTTAGGTTCGTGTGAAGTGTGAATTTTTCATTATTTTAAGATTTTCTTGTATGTGGGATTATTTGCATTATGTTCTGTGTGGTTTATTTTGCCAAAGCTTTGTGCAAGGCTTACAAAACGAAACTTAAACTTGGCTTAGTTTACATTCAGTGCTTAGTAGTGGGATCAGTAAAATTTTAGATCTAACCATAATAAATATTATATGGCGTATATTACATTGTTGCTGTGAGGCTTTTGACCATGTCCATGTCGGAAAAATTTATGTTGTTTTTTTGCCAAGACATAATTCGTTTTTTCTGCTTTTGTGGTTGTTTTCTTGTGTGTTAAGTTTCCTATATTTTTTTTAAACAACTTAAAGCTTGATACTGATTTTTATATTTATTGCTGTTTAGTAATTGTGCTTTAAAATATTGCAGGCGTTGAGTTATAAGAATGTAGCGTATTCTTATTAAATGTTGTCATTACCTGGAATCCCAAAATGAGTCAATTGAATTTCGAATAAATATAGTTAAAGTGTTTGTTAAGCTATTTTTGTATAAAGCTGCTTATAAAATTGCTGTTATTTCACTGGCAGATATACATATATCACTTAAAATATACAAAACTAATTAAATATTCTGTTAAAACTATTGTGAAACATCTATAAAATTATATTATTGTAATTTTGAAAAACGTTGTTAAAGAAAAGAGTTCATTGTATAAAATAAAAAGTGATTTCATTGTTTATAGCAGAGTGCGAAATTTATAATATGTGTAAATTTCAATAGGCCTTAAAGCAATTAAAATCATTACTTTTAAAGTATTAAGCCACAAAAAACATAAACGAATGTTATTTCAATATACAGTTTTTGAAGAGAATGTTATAATTTTAATTTTCGTGCGATTATTTCTAAATTGCAGAATCAATTTAAACCGGAAAAATGCAAATTTTTTCAAATTAATTGCAAATTCGAATGATTCTGAAAATTTAAAATATATATCATTTTTAAGCCGATTATTGTTCAGCTGCATAAAATATTAACACAGCAAGTATTTTTGAAAAGTCTGAACGATAATTAATTTTAGTGGAGTTCAATTGAAAACCTGGCTAGCAAAATATCTAATGGTGTTTGGCTTAGCTTGTGATTTGGCTAATGAATTGTACTAATCTAACTAAGACCTTCAAGCGATTTGGGAGTTGAATTCAATTCACAATAGTTGCGAGCTTAGATGGAAATTCAATAATGATTTGTACTCAGAGAAAAGCCAGTTAAGCTGTGTGCCGCGAAAAACTTGCGAAGCCACTGAGCTGGCAAATGAAAATTGCGGCGCTCATTTTCATTTGCATTCTCATAACCCCGTGAAAAACTTGCGACAACTTTGAACAAATTAGCGGCGCTTATCGCGCAAACATTTTGCATAAATTAAACAAATTAGTGAAAAGCCACGTTGAGCTGGGAAAGTGAAATTCGACATTCGACGGTTGGGATGACATTGAGAATGGGTTTGGGATTTGAAATTGAGAGCGCTCCCCATGATTTTTCCGGCTGAGCGCATTCGGCGTCGGGCTTTTCATTATTTGTCTTATTAATAACGAAAAACAAAAAATATATGAAAGCGTCTGCGGCAACAATAGAAAAAGATCCAGCAAATTATGAAAAGCCAACTTCCCATTTCGCTCGTCCCAATCCCAATCCCAAATCCAATTCCAGTCCCAGTCCCATTCCCATTCCCATTTTAAAGAATTCCAAATGCGACGCCTGCGGCTATGGAGAGGAAAACCTCGAAAAACTCTCGAGTTGGGTTTCGAGCCTGGCGTTTGGTTACAATTGTCGGCGCAGCCCTCTATGTCCTAGTTGTCCTTTGGGTTTTTGTTTGTTTGCTGCCTCCTCGCTGCCTGCAACTCAAAGTAGGTACGTCGACTCTTTGGTTTTCCTCCCCTTCCCTTTTCCATTGCCGTTTTCCACTATCTCTTTGCCTCTTTGTTTGTCGCTGCGGCAAATTAAATTTAAGCCGCTGCCTGTCACATGAAATCCCAGCAACAGCCTTCACTTATCTATTTTTTTCTCTCCTCACATAACTCTTTTATATACTGACTATATTTCTAAAAGATTCCTTCTTTATTTGAGATTTTTCCGTCTCTTATAAATAAGTGTTGCCTTTACATGTATTTGTTTTATACATAATTTGATTAATCTGCAATGGTTTTTGGTATGGTATTTAAAAGCATGATGGCAAACTAATTAATTATTGTTTTCTAATTCAAATACGAAAATGGTATTGAATTTGGCATTCAAAATGTTTAAAAACAAACTTATTTTTAAAAATATTTTATATATTTTTCACTTATTTAAACATTATTTGTGAAAGAATTTTTTTTATAAGTTAACTTCTTTTCAAATTTAACTTATGTCTTCGAATGTAATTTTTACATCAACATTTTCAAGTTATGCAAACTTTGAAGGCTTTGTTTGAAAGTTACAAAAATTTATTCATTTCAAACGCAAAAGAATTTTATTTATTAAAGTAATCGATTAGCGGTAATTGAAATAAAAGCAATTTAAATATTGTTTTAGATATTTTAATAATCTCTTTGCGTATATTTCTTATGATAAATAAAATGCACACCATTGTTTTTTTATAAACGTCCATTTATAAGCAAGAACATTTTATAAACAATATGTTGTTCTCTTGACCAAATCCCAAACTCGAAGCCACAAAATATGAGAAGAAGATGAATAAATTTTTATTATTTCCGACCTCCGATGATTTAACTTTTGGCCACGCTTGCACACAAGGTTTTCTCTTTCACACACACATACACTCACCCACCCACCCACACATCCATACATACGTCAAATTTACATAACTTTATTTCTGGCATTTCCTCTTTACTGCATCTACTTCGCTCGTGGCTGGCGTTATAAAAACAATTGCTGAACAATTGAAGTCTGAAACGAATTACACATAAAATCAAACAAAGGCAAAGAGAGCGCGGAGGGGCAAAGACCACGCAAAAGGGAAGAGCAGAGAATAGCAAGAAAAAGAAGAAGAATAAGACGACTTCTATGCTGCATACATGTGTGTGTGTGAAGGGGAAAGGGCGAGAGAGGTCGCATTCGATCTACCTGCAGAACTTGAGTGGGAAGGGGAGAATGCCGCAAAACAAAATTGTAAATTTACAACAAAAACACAGAAATAAATTTCGTAACTGCAAGCAATAAATTACAAAACAGCTACTGCTACAACAACACAAGCAACAACAACAACAACGATGACGACTTTCGGCACTTCACTTTTGGCGAATGAAATAAAATTCAATAAAATTTGTGGGTCCGGAAGGGGGGCGCGGCTCGTAAATTTTGCACCACTTCAGCGGGCAAGCTGGCAAAAGGCAACAATAACAACAACAACAACAACATCATCATCAGTCCCTACCAAGTCCACCCACTCCCTCCTTGTAGCATGTCATAAAAAAAAATTGCTGGGCCTTCTTTTGGCTTCTGCGATTTTTTTGGTTTGTTTTTTTTTTTTATGGTGGCATAAAAATTCGTAGAGAATAGAAAATGAGAAAAATTCTGCTCCTGCTTGGCAGCTGTTGATGTGTGAAAATTTTGCAAAAAAGCAAAACAACCAAAAGAACAAAAACAAAAAATAAGAAGCGCAAAGTCAAAAGCGTATTAATAATTTGTATATGTTTATTTATGGCTCCCGATTTGCATCACTGGCGCTATTTATGTTTTTTTTTTTCAGCCAGATCCAAATTAACCAAATTAGCCAAACAACTTGCAAACACTTTGGTTTATTAAAAACCAAATTCAACAAGGTCGCATCAGACATTGGAAACACTTACAAAATAATATAAAAATACACATTTACTTGCTACACATTTTCTCACACTGATTTTTCCAGCTGCGCAACACAAAAAATATGTATTTGTTTATGCCGCGCCTGATTAGTTTATGATCCCACAGACCCGAGAGCGGCTAATAAGGCCGCTCCCCCACATGTTGTTGGTGGCTGCCGCTGCTGATCCACCTTTGGCCCAGTCGGTTAGCGGCTCTTGAGTAGCCACTTGGCCACTTCACCAGCAGCCTACGGCCTTGTTTATTTTTATTACTTTTTGGTTTTTTTTTCTGTGCGAATTTTCTGTAGTTTTTTCGATACGATTCTTATGCGTTTTTGGTATTTGAATTAGGTTGATTTGTAATACCCTGTCCAACACGTTTGATCAAATGGGCATACTCAGTAAATGAATCACTTTAGACTGGAACAAAGTGAGATCTTTTACACGGTATCTTTTAGAGTGCCACACAATCGATTGTTTTGTTTATTGTATTTTACTTGTTTTGTATAAACACACAAGTTGTTGAGTTGTTTAGATTTTGTGCAGTAATTATTGCTGGCGGGTGCGGTCGTTTCAAGGGAGTTGCTGCTGTTTTGCATTTGTTTAATGTGGTAGCCGCAGAATTTTGTTTCTTTTCTTGCTATCGCATCGCATGTTTCAATAGTTTTACGGTTGATGTAGTGTTATTATGGCTGGCCACGTATTCCACTTGTTTTAATTGTTGCCTATTTTTGGATAGCCTTCGAGAAATCGCATAGTTTCCCCTGATGCGTCATATACACAGATATGCAACTTAAAAACCGAACTGGGCCTTAGACATTTCCATTATATTGCCAACAAACGAAAGGGTTTCTTTGTTTTGTATATATATATATATATAATATTTCGCTTACCTGCCTATTGAGAACTGCAAATATACTAAATACGCATGTAATATGTAGTTAAATATATTTCGCAAGTAGTATTTATGTTCATGGCCTTCGGCGAAACTATTGAAAAGCCTGCTTATCACAGATTGCTCAGCTCTGGTCTGAATGATCGTCCGCCCGAGAGCAGCTTAGTCCTGCTGCCTGCACGACTTAGCCGCACTTGGCGCTAAGCTGCTCAACGGCTAATCCCTAAAATCAACCTTGGTGGCGTGTCTTAGGCTGGCCTCAATGATGCCGTAAGCACAGCTGTCATATTAGGGCCAGTTAGATGATGGCAACTGAAATACATTACAATTGCCCGTTTTACATAACTCCCCCCAGTCCCAGCCAACCCAACTTCTCCTACCCCTCCACCCCACCCCCCTGGGGACATCAATGGCAGCTACATTTGTAAAATGTCTGCAACGATTTTCGCATCTTTTTGCCGTTGTTTTTTTTTTATTTATTTTGGTTTTTTTTCTGAAGAGCTGCGGAAACTGTCAATGACAGAAGCTGACTAGGCGCCGGCAAGCGAAATTCCAACTTATTACTTCCTGACAGCTGTCAAAAAATATGCAAACACCCAACAACAACAACAATAACAACAAAGCAGCAACAACTAGAAATATGCAAAACTATGCGTCGAATTGTGCGCAGAATTATGTAAATCAAAGCGATTTGTAGCAGGCCAAAAAGGAGTAGAAAAAGGTAGCAAAAAAAAAATTGACAGCGGCATAGACGGGATATTCAAAATGTCAGGGGCATACACCGAAAACGAGAACCAAAAAAAAAAAGGGAAAAAGGAAAAGCCGACAGGGAATAAGGGAGGAAAACACAGAGAAAAATGCTGGGAAAATTACGCGTAAACAGCAGGAGGCCCAAAAACGAACGCCCTTTTTGTCTACAGCAATTTTTGCAACACACAAAAGGACTTATAAAAAGGATACGCGCACACAGGGATAGACACACATAACAGAGCCATGCACTCGACCTGGCCCACAGGACGATAATGATGCGCAGGACAACCGCAAATGAGCAATACTCGAGTCGGGCCTAAAAGATAAATTAGCACCGACAATTTGTTAGTTTGTCTGCTTCGATGGAGGAGTTTGTGCATTGACCTTATATACCGTTTCGACCTGCTGCAAAGGTGTTTCTACGTGCCTTGGATGCAGTTGCAACGGGTCGTTAATGTCGCTTTGTCATTACGGGATTAGTCGAGAACATAATTCCCAAGCACCCCTCTCTATTTCTCTGTCTTTTTCTCTCTCTCACTCCCTCTGTTCAGGCTTGCCACATTTCGTTTGGTGTGGCACGCCTGAATGGCGTTTCAAGGGTCTGTCGCTTGGGGCAGAGGAAAGGATAAAGAGCCGTTCACTCGTTCATATTATAATTTGATTTTTGGTTGCGCCAAAGCCGCTTAGACCTTAATATTATTAGTCCAAGTCATACGCTTGGGGTATTCGATTTTGTATACAAAATTAATGCTGACTTAGTGCTAGATACACTTTTTTCTAAAATTGAATTGGGACACAGACGCCTTGTGGTTCTTTTTTTTATTGTTGAAATATCTGCCACCGGATGTCACAGCCTCTATATATATTTCGGTGATAGCTCCAAAAACAAAATTGTTGTCGCAACAGCTTTACAATCTACGGCATTAGTCATCGCGTGTTGGGAAAGAAACCAAAAAAAAAGAAAAAAAGTACAAAGTAAGGATTTTTTATGACTTGTGCACATTGTCTGAACTTGCTGACAGAATGTCTGACTTGATGATTGTTTACAGTAATTGCAGCAGCAATTGCTGCGAATTTCCCTTAAGGACTCCCAGCCAGAAGCACGCAAAACCCATAAAAATATGTGCGAGTGTTTTTATTGTCGAACATTAAATTTATTATTTTTTATAGAATGTTTCACAACTGAATGCAAATTCTGAGTTATTCACTGGCTTTTACGAGCGTTCAACATTTTGCTTATTTTTAATTGCATTAAGCGACGTATTTCTAAAAGCTGAAGCTGCGAAAGGAGTTTCTAGTCGGGTCATAAAAATAATGCTCCTTATATGGGGGGGGGGGGGGGGGTTTTTAAGAAATCGTGTAAAAACTATGTGTAATGACACAAATTTCAGTTGTAACAGTTAGGTTTCTTTTTTCTTTTTTATAGGGTCTTTTTCAGTTGCATTCGGGCTAATGACTGTTGACAGTTCGAGATGCGTGAGCTGATGATCTTGGGAGGTCTTTTCATTCTCTCTCTGTGTGCGTGTGTGTTTGTGTGTGTTTCCAAATAATTCTCTATTCGTGACTCTTTATCTTGGGCAGCTGTACTCTGCCCCTTTCCGCCCATTCATGTGGTCTCTGACTGCTATCGCTAATAAAATATCTGCCCCGCTATAAATACTCGAACTCAAATGAAACTCGGTCCAGAAGCCGCTTCTCAACTGCGGGCTCTGAAAGATTTCATTTATCAGCAAACGTCGACGGAAGCTCTCAATGGCAGATACTATAGGGAAAGACGCGAGTGAGGAGAACTTTTGACCGATATATTTCATATACTTATACATACAAATATACAAGTAAATGTTTATATGGTCAGCGGGCAGCCGGCGCAGTAATAAATCCAACAAATAATAAAAGTACAGAATGAAAAGAGCAACAAAAAAAAAAGAACACACGCTTTTAATACTCGGAAATCTGTGCACCTTAAAGCGGCTTAGAGGACGAAATTAGGCAACAGATAAGAGGACACACTGGACGACAGCTGTTGGTCCACTAAAAAGGCAAAGCAAAATGTGGCCACTAATAAAATTTGGCGCTGCGTGTTCGCTAGATAAACAAAAACAAAACGAAAACAAAAGCACAACAAAACAGAAGGACCAAACTGGATCCTGTACGCCTTCCCCTTTCCCCCTTTTCCCTTCCCGCTTCCCACGGCGCTTGGACATTTCATCATTAGAGGCGAACGATAAAAATAGCAACTGAGAAACAAGAAGAAAAGCTCATTCCATGGGCTTATCAGTTAGGGAAAATCCAACGCAGCCACGTTGACAACTGCACGAGATGAGCGAGGGCGAGAGAGACAGAGAGAGAAAGAGGGAGTGCGAGAAATCAGTGAAAATCATTTTCATTTTTATGGGAAAACAGCGGAAAGATGCTGGGAGAAGAGAAAAAAAATACAGAAGAGGATGCGAAGAAGACGAAACGACACAAAACAAAACAATAAAATAAAATTTAAGATACATTCGAGACCAAAACAAATAGGCAGCGAAATAGGCGCACACACTACGAAAAAAAGGGAAAGAGCAAAGGCAGGAAAATGGAAAATGTGTTTGGCTTGCTTTTAGTCGATGTTTTTGTTGATGTTGTTGTTGTTGTTGCTGTTGCTGCTTCTGAGGCTGAGGCATTAAAATTGTGCGCGCCGAGTGGAAACAATGTCGCAGCTGTACAAAATAGAAGAGAGAGCGAGGGAGAGACCAAAAGGCAGACAAACATCAAATTCAAGAGCATAGCCCACAGGATGTCTGTGTGTGTGTGTGTGTGTGTATGTGGAAAACTTGTCTAGTTCTTTTTATGACTGAAGACACTTAAAGTAGTTTATATGCGAGAAATATAGGGGAAAATGCGCTAGATGAGCACTTCAGACAGATGGGATACTGGATAGTCGGGATAGTTGGCCAGGAAGTGGTTTCGACGAAGCGATCAAATAGATAAAATGAACCAATGAACAAATCGATGGATCTAACTAATGGCTATAGTTAGAGGCGTGTCTTTTAGATACATTTCGCCATTCCATAACGACAAGCTCGACTAATGGAAGTTTTACGATAGTTACGCATTATGACAGCGGCGAGAGTGCAACATCTATTTTTATGAACAGGCAAAAGTATCTTTCACTTCATGTGCATAGATACAAGATACATGCGGGGAGTGTTGCGGCAATAACAACAATAACAACAACAACAGCAACAACCACATTTTTAGCACATTTTCAGCATATCAACTTACAATGGACGCGACACGCAGGACGATACGCATCAGGTTACAACAGGGACCGGCTGGTCCTTATTTGGCCGCTCGCATTTTATGCATATCGTATAACGCATAAACTGCTTGCAGACGTCTTTTTCGCCCACCCTCGTCGCGGCCTAATGAAAGGCCGTTAGTGTTGTCCTGAGACCGGCTGAAAAATGCGGGAGCAAACATTCGAGAGTCGTAAAAAAAATATAATAATAGTGTCTCGCAAACAAAAAATAAAGAAAGAAAAACCGAAAACAGGTCTTAAATTGAGCCACACCGGTCTAGCGACGCTCTCTCTTTCGCACCCTCGTTCTATCTCACTCCCACACACTGGCTGGCTATCAAAGTGTAAATGTTACCTAATGTTTTTATTTGATTAGCGTTCGCTACGTGCCGCATTTGTTTCTCGACCTGTATTTGTGTGCGTGTGAGTGTGTGTGCGTGTGTTGCTTACAGAAAAGCAGAAAAAAGAAAATCTTGTGCATTTTCCTTGGAATTTGTCTTCTGGCCTGTTCAGTTGATGAGATTTCTTCCTCTTCGCTGAGCTGCTGCTGCGCCAAGATTAATTGTGTGCGCGTAAATTTTTTAATTTCGTGGAAATAATGTTGAGCGCTGGAATTTCATTTCGTTAGCCCCAAAGTCCAGACTCTGGACAGTGGGTAATTTGTTTGTGATTTGCATGCCTGAGAATACCTTTTTTTTCTAGGTTTTTTTTTTGTTTGTTTGTTTGATCAACTTAGTTTTAAGCGCTTTGAAGTCGATTTTATCATATTTTTTGTACCTTCCTTATAAATAATAAGTATTTTCGATTCCTGTGAGTTGTTAAGTCAGGGTTGTTTGTTGCAAACTAACTTTAAGTTGACTAGTTTTGTTGCAGCCAGTTAAAATAACAGGTAAAATCGGATTGCTTTGCTTTCAATTTAAAACTATTTTAAAGGTACCAAAAGAAATATATGTAAAAATAAATTCTGTCAGTTTAACACATCAGGAAATATTTTATCACAGAATTAAATTGATGGAAGTTTAAAGATTATATTTCCTGTTTAAGGCAGGAGAACAAAAAAAAAAACCAACTAAAAAACTTTATAAATAAAGTATTCTGTAAAAAAGGATTGCAGCAGTGTTATAATATTTAAAGTAGAACTTTCTCAAATGCAACAAACTTTTAACTAAACATATTTACTTTAAACTCATATTTGAAAGTTAAAAAAAATAATTTAAAAAAATGTTTTTATTACAAAAAAGTTGTCCAGAGATTTTTGTACAATTTAAGATTTTTTTAAAAATTTTAAATTTGTAATTTGTAATTTGTAACTTAAATTAACTTTTATATATAGCACTATTAAAAAATAATAAAAATAATGAGTTTTTAGTAAAATACTTAGCTTTGCGATTAAAGTAGTTTAAATAGTTTAAAAAAATGTATTTCCCTTTGGGTAATATAATAAACAGAAAAATGAATTTTATAATTTAAAAAACTTACATCTTCTGCTTTAAACAAACATTGTTTGGCCACTTTAAGGCGTGTTAATGCTTATTTGAAGTTTAAGTGCTTCAATTGTAGTTTATGTGTTGAGTTTTATATATATGAGAGAAGCTTTTTCAAAGCAGCTGCAACCGAAATGCAGAAGGAAAGTGAAAAACTCACATCGTACGAAAACAGAAGCAGGAGTAGGGGAAGGAGTAGGAGAAGAAGAAGAAGAGGAGCAAAGGCAATGGTTGGCTGCCTTAATTGTGTCAGCCTCGAGAAAAGGCTCAACTGGAAAGTGAAATGTTTGCACTTATTGCTCTACCTACGAAAAATGCTCGTATTGTTGTATTATGCCAAAGTCTTTTCATTGCGGAGAGCCTTTTCTTCGTTTCGCTCGTCTGTGCTTTATTGCACTGCAATTTATTTGATGTGCTGCCTCACACAAATTACGCATACGCCACGTTCACGGCTCAGATTCACCTCCACGTGTGTGTGCGCCTGTCTGATTGTGTGCTTGTGTGTATGTGTGTGTGTACCGACAAAAGCAGAGAAAAACTCTTAAGGTAACAGCAACAGCAAAGGCATGGAACAAAAAGCGAGCGTTGAGGCCTCGGAAAAGTTTGAGCCCTGCCGCAAGACGGATAATAAGAGTAAGCAAATAAAACTCGAGGCTTCAGGTTTTTTCTGCAGCAAGGACTTATGTGCACAATTCCTGCTGCCTTTATTTTCTTTTATTCTGACGAAATAATTTACTTAAACTCTTGCTTCACTTCGACTTCAATTCCCAATGCGTTGGGCAAAAAAAAGAAAGAAATGTATTTGATTGCTTGAGAAAGTTTTTGGGGCCAACTATTTTGGGGGCGTTTCATAGACTCGTTTCCACTTGAAACTGTTACACAATGAAATGCTTTAGTTGATTTTTTTTCCTCCAGTCGGAGCAGCAGTTGGGAAAGTTTTTTGTCGGAAAATAGAAAATTTTGTGCTGACAGTTGTCATTTGATTGTTTTCATTTCATTTTTGGCCATCAATAAGTGGAAATATAATAACTTCAGAGCAAGCACGAGATCTCTGTTTGCGTTGTGTGCTTTATGTTTGCCCATCGGTCGGTTCGCACAGATTGCACCCGTTCCGATTCGCATCCTGACATTCTGCTGTCAGTTTTATTTATTTTATTTATTTTTTTTTTTTTTGTTTGGCATGTGTGTGACAGTAATCATGTTCAATCATGTTTTGTTGGCACAGAGTTGGACCTCGCTCTAGCTCTGACGTTGACGTTGGACGGCGGCGGCACTCGAAACTTGTTTTGTGCCATCTCTGTATGGTTAATGGCACAAAGACTTCATTAGGAACAACGGACAACGGACAATGAAAGGTTCTGTTTGTACGCACAGTGTACAGTTTACACTGTACAGAATATTTCAACACGACTGCAGCTTCTCTCGCAGCTTTGATGATGAATTGAAAGTAAAATATATTCCAGAAGCGGCAGCAGCCGGCACTTTTAATAAATTCAGAAAAACAGGCAGCATAAAAAAAAATGTAATAAAATATTAATGAAATTCCAAACACCTCTCGTGTGTAGACTCGGGCCTCCCTCCCTGGGCAGGAGCTGGTAAAGTTCGAGCTTTTCTACGGGCGCCTTGAGAGCAATTTTTAGTTGCGTTGTTTTCGCTAACAAAGCACGCACCGGACGAGGCTGCAGAGTCAGTCGTCGCTGCCAGAGACAGACACACAGACGCACAGTCGGACACCACTTCCGGCAACGTGGCAGCCACACAAATAGACAGACAGACAGCCAGCCAGAATGAGAGAGAGAGGGAGAGGCAGAGGGAGAGGGAGAGATGTCAGGTTCTTTGGCCATATTTTCGCACCTCGGAGCCGGAGACGTTGGCGTTGGCGTTGGCGTTGGCAGGTAAGCGTCACAGAGGGCCATAAAATGTAGCCGTTAGGAGTGCGAGAGATTAGCGGCAAGAACGTCCAGTTATCCAGCCAGTGGGTGGCCAAAAGTGGGCAGCTTTGTTAGCTGCTATAAAGAATTTGCCTGCGCTTGTTAGCTGGGCTTAAAGCGGCACAAGTGTGTTACCCTTCAAAGCCTTTTCGCACATGTGTTTTGGCAAACTTAATAGAATTTTTGCATTTGGCAGCAAGCGAATTCCTTGACAGCCAAACAATGCAACAAAAATCTTGCGGTTAAGCACGAAAAAGAACACACACAAAACTGCAATTGAAGAAACATCCGGACAGGCTTTCACCTCTTAGTTGCTTTCAGTCGCCTTCCCCGAGCAAGTTCTATGCCAAATTGAATTTGCCCGAAACTACAAAACAAAAGGCGGGGGCCACAAAAGTAGACGAAATTGATTTTAAAAAGCAAGCTGAGGAGCAGCTCGCACCAAGTATGGGGCATACAATGGGAGAAGGACCAGGACCAGGGACAGGGGGTTGGGGATGGGGTTGGGGTTGGGGATGGAGTTGGGGTATGGGTTTAGGGCTGCAGCTGGGAAACTAACGCGGTTAGGGGTTGCCTGCTGCGGCGGCACGAAAAACAAATTAAAGTAAATTCCCCAATTTCATTTTGCGGCAACAAAGTACAAAAAAAATAACGAACAAGCTTCTGAATTGAATGAAAACGGGAGGAAACGCAACGAACTAAACAATTGCATTTGTTATGTGATTCGGGCGAGCAAATGGAAATTGAAATTGGCTGAAACTGGGACTGCGGCTGTTGCCTTTGGCGTTGCCTTTTCTACAAACGCAAATTTAACAGAGAGAGAGAGAGAGAGAGAGAAAGAGGCAGCCAAATTCCCACATTTTGCATTGGGGCCTTGAAATGTCCTTGAGCATAAAGTTTGTCACCACCAGAACAATAATATAAAAAGTTTTGACGATGATCATAAATCAGCAAAAAGAGTAAACAACAACAAAAAGAAATCTAATCGTGAATAATACCCACGCCTTCGTTTTCATTATGACAATAGCAACTTTTGCTTAGCCAGCCAACATTTGCCTAATGGGCTTTAACCGCCAGGACAACGGAATGTTGCCATGCATTTTCATAAGCAGCCAAGCCTTAAATTTGTCCAAAAGTTGCCGCTTCGTCCTGAACTATAAACTACAACTAACTTTCGACTTTTACTTTGGCGCTTTAATAAAGTGTGAAAATGTGCAAAGAGCAACAGAACCCGGGAATGTAAGAACGAAGACGAAACTAACTTGGCCTTAAGTTTACCCCTGAAAATCGATACGTGAGATTGCCCCAAGCAGATTGCCGGACTACAACGAAAAACTTAAGGATAGGGATAGAGGCGATGGTTTCTTCTCTGATGCGGCGGCGTATTTCATAAATTTTTCAACGCTTAAAAATGTTATTTATATTTCATGGCATGGCGAAAAGAAACTTTGGCGCAGCACGAACGACTACAAATCGTGCGTACACCAAGACAAATCCAACTTGGCCAAAAAAAAAACAAACAAAGATGGGGGGGGGTTTAGGGCGACGGGGAACGCGAAGATGGCAGGCATATAAAAAGTGGCAGTGAGTACAACTTTTACACTTGGCCATGTTGTGTGTCGTCCACGTCGCTTTACGGCTTCGTTTATTACGTGTGAAAAGGCGACAAGGATTGCGGTAGGCGGCAGCGGGCGGCATTAGCTAGCGAGTCCTGCGACAGTTGCTCGACGTGCCAAACATAAAGTTGAGGCAGGCAGGCAGCCAGGCAGCCAGGATACGGACAAGGACACGTGCGAATGGCCAAGCTGCGCCTAAATGCGATCGTCAATAGAGTTCCGAGTTTCGAATTTCGAGTATTGAATATATGGGCTACAAATTTTACGACTTTACACTTGGCTGGCGAATAAACTGGGATTGGTTTCTCGGTGCAGCCAAAAGCGTGACATTCGCCAAAGGACACTTCATTTGATGGGTTCAGCAAGTCTGCTTTGACGTTAGCCTTCACAATAATATATAACCAGAAATTATATGGCATAAAAATAGAACAAGCTTCATAAATCATAAGCACTTCCGTAGTCCCTCAAGGACTACCACTCTGTGTTGGGCCGGGGGCGGCGCCATGACAATAGTTGACAGTTTACCACCTGCGCATTTTCCAACGGCGACCTAAGTCAACA
The DNA here is from genome assembly GCA_004143845.1 of Drosophila lacertosa. Classification (NCBI taxonomy): domain Eukaryota; kingdom Metazoa; phylum Arthropoda; class Insecta; order Diptera; family Drosophilidae; genus Drosophila; species Drosophila lacertosa. The sequence goes on from SCDZ01000109.1 coordinate 138,745, forward strand.
ATTAACTCTGACATGCAACGGAGTTTGAGAATGCTAATAAATTTATTGTTGTACAAATTTGTTAAACAACTTTAACTTAATTATACAATTTACGCGAACAAATGAAACGAAAACTGTCCGGGGGCACTTGTCGCGTGTGCCCCTCTCCCTCCCACGCCCCGCGTCACACATATGTGTGTGTGTGTGTGTGTGTATGTGTGTGTGTGAAGTCTATAATTAGCGTCTGGCAGCTTTCCGCTGTGAGCTGGCTGTAAGTGTTAATTGAATAGGAAGACGGAGAACGGGGAAAAGTCTGCCCTGGAATTGGCCTGGTCAGCGGTCAGTTGAACGTCTAGCGCATAATTGATGTTTGCTCATTTCGTCTGGTCTTGTTACTGTTTATTGCCCGTTTATTGATTTATGCAATTTCGCTGACACATCAATTAAAGTGCCAAAAACTGTGGGCAAAGATCGCGCTAATTGAAATTTGCGGTTGCCAGCAAGTTATAAAGATGTTAACTTTGCATATCCTCAACGCTCATATCATATCCTTTTCACCATTAACAAGTGTATTCGTTGTCAAACAAATAAATTTATGAATGCAGCTTCTGTTCCAGGGCCAGCATAAGTCGATTCATAAAGAAAATAAATAAAAATTAACATAGACAACACTGTCGCCCCAAATAAACCCACATACATATATGTAAATAAACTGAAATGAAATGAAATGAAGACAGCGATATTTTGCAACATTTTCTTTGACATTTTATTTGATTTTGGCGCGTTGAAAAATATGTGTTTTTCTTTTGCTATGAAAATATATATGAAAATAAGAGACACATGTAAATCAAAGCGAATTCTGTTCAGTTCAAATTTAATGAAGCGTAAATAAATAAAAAAATGTATTCTATTTGTTTTGACTAACTTGTGATATCTGTTTTTCTATATTCATTAATTGAAGATATCACAATTTCCTACTACGCATTCAAACATTTAGCAAGAGACGAAAACTGACTTCTTGGCTGCGACATTAAATGTGTCTCAATGTACACCTCAGGCAAGACACGTGTACGACACGAGTGTGTGTTTGTGTGTGGGGTGTGTGGGGTGTGTGTTTCACAATATGCAAATTGCTATAGAAAATGAGAGCAGACACATGCACAAGCTTTAAAAGGCTGCTTTAAATAGAGAAGTGAGAAGTGAGCCAAATAATTGCGACTTTCACTGAGTGGTGAGTGGAAAGCAAGAACAACATTTTTGCAGCAAAATGAAAATCTGACTGATGTCAGTGTTGTTATTGTTGTTGTTGTGTTGTGTGTGGCAATTTAATAAACATAATGATGAGAGCATGGTATGACGATGATGAAGTTGCCTTCGCTGCGTGACAAAATGACATTTTGCTACCAGTTTCAGACATGCCACACCCACACACCCCCACAGCCACCCAGAAGTGTTCCCTTCAGGCTGGTCGGTTGGTTGACTTGGTCGCTTGGTCGCCCAGGTTCAGGTTCAGGCTTCGGGCTTAGGTAATGAAGCAACTGGCAATGAAGCAAAAGAAGTTTCAGCAGCGTAGGTTGTTATTTTAAAATTTAAATTTCTGTATAAATATGTTCACGCACACACAAACACACACACACACTGTATGTGTATTTGTTGGTGCATAAGAATGCCCCAGAGTCGTCGACGTCATTAAAAGCCAAAAGGCGGCGACGACGTCGTCGAGAAAAACTCACTTAAAATTTCAGCGCACGTGAAGAAGCCGACAGGGAGAAATTGAGGAAGGGAACAAAAGTGGCGAAAGGGACCGGAGGGGGAAGGACAGAGGAGAGAGGGGCCCGGGAAGAGAAGGCGCGTGAGTTTTTGTATTTTTGCTGCTTCTGGTGTTGTGTTGTTTCTTGGTGGCTTCTTTGTCCTTGGTTAACGGTAAAAACCAGCAAAGTTGCCTGCATATTTATTCTTTTTGTTGTTTTAATTTGTAGACGCTTTTTGTTGGCCTTAAGACTGAAATTTAAATATGAGTTCGTCGTGTGGCCAAAAGGCATTTTTTTTGGTACAATATTTAAGTAAATTGCCAAAATCGATGCGCACAACAGAAATGATCAATTTGCGATCCACAAAAGATCTTGTTCAGCAAAGAACTTAAGTTCCACATGCAAGTGGAAATTACAATTTGAATAATCGACAGGAATATTCAATTAGCGATCCACAAAAGATCATATAACTTACCTTCCACCTACAAGTGGATGGTGTGTGTGTTCAGACTTTTGGGTTCCATATTTTCCAATTGCGACTTTAGTTTGTGTTCAACGTTTGTCTTGCGAAGATCTCTGAAATTGTCAGAGGAGCAAATATAAAAAACATTTTAAATATCATGTTTAGCAGAAATGCGTTCGCTCAAGCCAAATTGATTGTGGTCTTAAAAAGTGTGCTTAACTTGTGGCAGAAAGTTCGATACTGGGAAAGTCTATTGAAAAATACAAAAGAAGCGATCTGGCATTTGGAATTAGATCGATTTGGGTGAGTGCTATGACATCATTGTCCAAGTGGTCTTTGTACTCGTTGTTGTTCTACTTTTGGACCCTGACCTTGGACAGTGCTCTGCTCAAGTTGCCGCAAAGGGTGAATCATATACGTATGTACATCATCCAGATCATACGATGCTAAAGTTGTCACGTACACACAAACTTTGGCATTTCGTTTGCTTATTGCCCACAAAATGGAATAGGATCAGCATTGTGCTGGAGAGGCTTTTAGCAGAGTGCAAACAATAAATCCATTGTGGCCAAAGTGAAATCAGGCTCAGCCACTTGATTGCCAACTTGGCATATTCCTTTACCCCCCAAGTTCCAACTTCAAACACTTGAGACGTCGACGGGCGGGGCTAAGACTCAGACTGCGTATGAAAGTAAAATGTTAATCAAGCTGATTGAGTTGTCGAGCGGCCCAAATGGAAGTCTAATTTTAGGCGCTAAAGGCTTCTTTTGGCGTATCTGCTGAAACAACAGCAACAACAGCAACAACAATGAACAAACAGACAAACGGAAAAGCTCAAACGCTTATTAACATTTCCATTGGTGCAGAAAAGCCAAACATAAAGGGGAATGGAAAAAAGAACAGATGAAAATGAAGGCTCAAGGTGCAAAAACCGACAATAAATATGCGTTAACTTCGAATAGAGACAATGCCCCCAGCCAGGCGATAAAAGCGGGGTCTAAAAACAGCCAGGGAGCGTGTGCAAAAACATGCAAATCCCCAAACAAACAATTTTAGCTAAGGGCATAAATGGAGGGCTGGGAGAGCGCTTAAGTGGCACCCTGATGAAGACAGCATAAGCAAAAAGAAAAAATCGATGCGGTGACATAAAGATGAAAGCTTTGGAAAAGGGCTGTGCACACATTCGTGGATTCGGGGCAGGAGCGTCGTTATTGTTTTTACTTTTAATAAAAAAGCCATAGACGTAGACGTGGCAAGCAGCCACTTTGGCCCAGGATGTGCCGACAAACAGCTGTGCAGGGAACTCTCCTCCTCCCCCTCCCCCTCCCCCTCCCCCCCGGGGAGCTCCAGTTGCGATTAGTGGGTAAGAGAAGTTGTTGCAAACCTAATCACATGACTGCGATCACCCCAAAACAATTGAAGACGTCAACACGCACACACACACACACACACTCACTCACGTATGTTGTCAGGCATCCCCCCACCAACCTAAAACCATTTCAATGTGCCTAAAAATATGCTTTATGCCATCTACAAACTGTTGTTTACACAAGCATATAATGAGGAAGCGAGACGCGACAGGCGGCGACGGCGGCCATGTTGGTTTTTCCTTCTTGTTTTTCTTTGCATAATCTTTGGCGCTTAATAATGTTTTTAGCAAGCGGCAAGCGGCAAACGGCAAACGGTAAAAACGACATTTCAGCTGGCGACACTCGCGCGTCACACGCAAACTTGCGGCTCGTGATGATTTCTTTTTGCCAGCCTCACCCTAAGTCCTTTTCCCCTACTCCTCGAAGAGTACCCACACTTTCCTTGTACCTTGTGACGTGTGCGGGCAAGTTTGTTATTTTCTTATTTTTTTTTTTGTACTTGCTGCTGCTGCTTTGTTGCTGCTTGGCGCTTCGTCCTCTTTGGGGGTTGCTGACTAAACGCACCATTAGTCTTTGGAAATAGCTTAGAGCGAAATTTACATTATTAAGCTTTGGCTGGCCAAGAATTGGGCAGGAGCTTTGCTTTTTCATTTCCGTCGTCAGTCGCCATTTTGGGTTTGGGGGTTTGCCTCATTTGTGCGGCTGCCGCGATAACAGCCACTAACGGCACTTCAGCAGCAACGTTAATGCAGCATTATTACGCAACGCAATGTCAATATTTGTTTGTTTGTTTGTTTTTTTTTTTTACATTTTTGTGCAACTGTTTTGACGACGGTCCTTCGAGCGGAGGAGGACTGTGAAAATTAAATAATATTGGCAACCCTAAATAAGCTGTGGGAGCTTTAACACTCTAATTTGGGGCACACTAAACGTTTGGGTCAACAACGAATGGGGGCCAATAGGTCAGCAATTTGCAATTCTTCCATTGCGTCCATTAACCAATCAAGTTTTACTTACATTTTCCTTCTTCTTCTTCTACTTGCAGGTACGTACAAACATACTTAACTCAACGCCAAGTAAGACATGAAATCATAAGCTCTTATCTCAAATGCAGATCAAGAGACTTTCACTCTCTAAACGCTGATCTTAATGGGCATAGGGTAATTGGTATACAATAGGAGCTGCAGTCTCCACCAATTAGCATTAGAGCAAAGAAATCGTGGCCCCATGAAGATGCGCCGTTTAGGTTTAATTGTAGAAAGCGAACGTCGAGCAGCGAACAAAAGACAAACAATTAGCGATTTTTTTTTTGTGTTTTTTTTCTTATTTTTCATAACGAACAAATGGCCCCAAACGAAAATATGATTTAGTATTTGCCTCTTGCGTCTTTGAACCCATTCCATGGCAACGTTTTGGGTCATCAGAAAGCAGTCGCCACATCTATTGTCTGATTATTAAACCATCAAATAGAGCTCAGCCGCAAATATGGCAAAAGCGGCTCAGAATCAACAACAACATCTTAACCACACAACACTGACAGAGAGATAGAGAGAGAGAGAGAGAGATGCTGCCACAGACTAATTAATCATTTGGCGAAGTCGCGCCAAATAGTTGGGAGGTTTATTGGGTTGCCCCCTTAAATGGAAATTAAATTGCTCGGCAATTGCACTCAACTCAAGACAGACAGAGCCCGCTTCCTCCTGGTCGAGTGTCGGGCAAATTTGCGCCATTAATTCTCATAAATGAATCAGGAGCCATGTGGGCCTCTAATCGAATTGGGGTTTAATGAAAATGAGCAAAAGACGCAGATAACATGATTAGCAGCAATAGATAGATAGATCGATAGATAGATAGATAGATAGATAGATAGATACTGCTGCATTTGAAGTTGAAGTTTGAGTAGGTGTCGATGCGTGGTATAAATTTAAGCTCCTTCCTAGAATATATATATTTATATATATATATATGTATATGTGTATTCACAACTCCAGAGTGCCTGCAAATAACTCAATCAATCAGCGCGCTTTTAAATTCAAGTGCCATAAAGAACCAAACAAAAACAAAAACAAAAACGAAAGCCAAAGCAAAGCATTTAAACAAGCCATAAAAATCGAGCGACCGCAAACGCAAAACAAACAACGAGAAAAATTGTGCTAAATTTTATTTTATTTATTTATTTTGTTGCCGCTCTTGCTGCTTGCTGCTGCTGCTTGCTGCGGCAAGCCAGAACAAATCGCAGCTGGGAAGTGCGAGTTGAGAAATAATTCATCAAAGAGCCAAAAATTTTCTGAGATATTAATCAGCGCTAAGGGTAAGGGGCTGGGACAGGAAAGGGGGCAGGGAAGGAGGGCAACACATGTGGCCATGGCAAAGTAAATTTTTTCTTTTTGTTGGCGGCGCATTTCAAAGCGACCCCCAATACTGACCCCTTACCCCCCGTTCACGGGGGGCTCTATCTGTTGTGTTTATAGACCAAGTAAATCAGAAGAGCTCGTTCAGCCCACGCAGATCTCGAGATCTCTAGGTTTACGTGGGGGTAAACCACTTGTAAACAATTAAAGACTTTTGACATTATTTTTTGTTAATGCTGCGCGTTGTCAAGAATTCTGGTTTGGCCCCTGGTCATTAAACATATTTAGGGGCAATAAAGTTGTCAATTTTGCCTGCCTGCCAGAGTGAAAGGCAACTCGTGGCTAGTGTGGCAATCAACCGGGGCAGATGCTCAGGTAGTTGACATGGTTTCGATGGCTCTACGATTTTGATGAGGCTGAGAAATGCTGAGAATCATGTAAATGAAATGTGAGCTTAGCTGAGAATGAAAGATATATGTTGCCATTAGAAGCACATTAAGAAACTCTAGTTAGCTATCGGATGGCTTGTTAATTTGCATATACATATGTATGTATCTGTCAACTAGGACGTGTGAAAGGCAACTCTCTAAACATTTCTCATTGCTGAAACAGCAAGAAATATTACCAAGACTTCAATCAATTCAATTCAATATCACCAACACCTGCAGCGTCGAAAAATACACAAAAAACTATATGGAAAATTGAAGTGTTTCAACCGTTAAATAAAACCAAACTATTGATTTGCAACAACAACAACAATGGCCAATGGGTCGATTGCATAAAAATCAAGTGCCAAAGCAATAACAAAATGGAAAAACAACGAAATATGAAAGTGTATAGAGTAAAGTAAAAGAAGAAGAAAACAAACAATCAAAACAAAAATTGAAAGTGCCGCCCATTTAAGGTGAGGCCGGGAATCAAATACAAAAAAACGTTTACAGGGAATCAATTAAAAGTCAGCCATTAACTCTACAGTAAACATTCAAGCGACATTTCAAGGTTTCAAGTGCATTAAACGCCAACGAGCTGTCAATGCGAGAAATGGTCACAAAAAAACTTAAATCAAAAGCAATCAAATTGACAAAACGTCAGTGTAATAAAGCGTTGATAAACCGCACCAGAGCGAAGGGGAAACAATGAAGAGCAGAAATTGATTAGCCAGACTCGGGGCAAGAAAACAGAAAAGAGGCAACGACAAAACCACGAAAACCAAACCGAAACACGCGCTCAGCAAAAGTGGTTGGGACCAGACCAGACAGAGCTGAAGTTGAAGTTGAAGTTGGAGTTGGGGCTGGAGTTGGGGCTGGGCCAGCAAATTGCACACGATTCACGATGCGTTGCGGGCTGATCGCTGATCGGTTGATCAGTGGATCGAAGGCAGGGGGCAAGGAGCGGGACGGCATTCAGACACGTTTGTTGCGTCGGCAGCGCTGCTCAACCAATTTACAATTTAATAGCGCGCCACAAAATCGAACGATCGATCGGGAATGAAAAGCGAAGAAAAGAGCTGCAAGATGATCACTGATCATTGATTGTTTGAGGCCTCGAATGTAACTGCTTTTGGTTGAAGGTGTAGATACTTTTTATTTTTTTGTCCGTTCGTTCGCTCGTTCAAGTGAGAAACAATGACGTTCGCAATCTAATTATATCGCTCTTTAAGAGCTTGTTTATCTTGGTGGGTCTTAAATTTATCTATCCCGACTAGACTTTCAAATTGTGCATCAAGTTTTTTAATCTTTAACCCAAGTAATTTTCATTTCAACTCCATAGACCCTATAGACTCGCTGCGGTCAGTTAATGTCAGTCAGCACTGTACCCCTTCCCCCTCCACCCTTCCCCACACTTTGCGCTTTTCCTTTTGCCTTCTGCTGATGCGTGCTTTTCCACGGCTTTTGTCTGACTTCGTTCTAGCCGTTCTTGGCTTGTATATTATTGTACATATTGTGGCCTATGTTGACTTTTCATTTCCTTTTCTCATCAGTTGATTGTTAAAATTGTTGATGGTACTCGTTGTTGTTGTTGTTGTTGTTGTTATTGTTGGTGTTGTTGTTGTTCGAGCACGACGATTGCCCACAGCAGCAGCTGCTTTTGCCCCTTGCAAGATTGCCGCATACCGATGCCCAATTCTTACTTGCCCGAGCCAAAGCCAAAGCCAAAGCTGAAGCCGAAGCCGGAGCCAGAGAGCAGGAGCTCAAGCCCACTTGCAATATATGTATTTGCTGTGCTTATTTATGTGCGCGACCTTATAAGGCGAAATAGCCAAAGAGCAGGCACCGACTTCAGCTAGCTGGCATCCATGGCCGCTTTTGGCCATGTTTGAGCCTGGCTGGCTGGTTGGTTGGCTGGTTGGCGAGTCTGGGATCGGCACAGGTACACACGATTTGGGGCCTGAACGCTTCTTTGCGCCTTTGGGCCAAACGTTTTTGGTTACAAAGCGATTGCTTTTTATTGGTATTGCTCTTTGCTGCCGCTGGTTCTTTGTGCCGTAGTTGCCTCATAATTTGTGCTGACCGTTTAGGCATGCGTAATTTTCGGCCCTGTTGTCACTTTTGTTGTTATGGCCTAGACCCTATATTTGGGTACGGCCCGAAATCAATGTGTCAGCAAGGCACTTTTTATTGCCCGATCGTGTTAGCTGCATATCAATGGGCCAGACCTTAACTCAGACCTTAAGCTTCGATTGCACTTTACACAATTTGCGTATTTTCTTGAATATCGAATATACATATATTCGATCAAGGAACTTACTTAATTTCAAGTCATTTGTCATTGGGTCATTGCAGTTCCCACTACTACTTTATTAACTTGCCTTAACCTATCCGAAAAAGCACTTAACGCTCAGCTGGTCATACATCACAGCCATTTGAAAGTGTGCGACTCCAAAAACTTTGCCAGCAGCCAATGGGTTTGACAGCCGCCTCCTTCGACTAATGATTTAAAGTTGCTTTTACTACCAACCATCGACTGGCAACTGCCAACTCGTAGACTAATGTTCTAATTAACCATATGCTACATCATTAACTGCAGGCGGAACCCTAACCCGGTCTCCACTCGCAGACCTAATTCGTAGCTCGAAGATCCAAAACAGAGTCGCCCGTTGCCCGTCGCCCATTGCCTGTCGCCCGTCGCCGCTGCGTCGTCAGGTTCCTTCTGCGAAAATTGCGAATCATTCTTCATGCTGTCAAAATGTCTGACAGCTAATCAGCAATAACTGTCATTTAGCAAATAGTTGCTCATATTTGCACTTAAGCAAATAACCAGAGAACGAATCCACACAAACACACACACGCAAGCGAGAATGAGAGGGAGTAAAAAAGAGAGAGAGAGAGAGCGAGAGAGGGAGACACAACGCACTCGACACTGACACTGACAGGGCCTTGGTAATGGGCCCTGGACATGGATGGACAGGCATAACTTGGCAGCCGAGGGAGACAGCGCGCGGGATAGCCGAGAAGCTATCGAGGGCCTCTACCGTAATGTCTCATTGTAACACTTCCGTTAAAATCGCGTCGTCGTCGTCGTCGTCTAACTGTGACTCATGTCCATAACAGTCAATAAACATAAACATGGCTCGGTACATGGGGCTAAATGAATGATGGACATCGAGTGGCTTTTGGTGCCGTTGCCGTTGTCGGTGCCGTTGTCGGTGCCGCTGCTAAACCCAATACCCTGCACCCTGCAACCGGCAAACTGGGAAACTGGCAAACTGGCAACCGGCAAACTGGCAACCGGCGCTCTTGATGGTCGTCCAAAGCACATCATTAGCCCAAAAATAGTCATCGTCGATGCTGGCTGGCCTGACTCTGGCTCTGACTCTGACTCTGACTCTGACTCTGACTGTTACTGTGACTGTGACTCTTGAGGATGCCCCCATGTGCCCATTTCGTTGATTTCCTAGGAAATGAGCTGCTTAAATGTTTAGCAAAACAGTAAAGCGGTGTACATTTCCTAGGACCAGGAGCTGTGTGCAACTAAAAACAGCACACTCTTCCCAGCTATTAACCTTTATGTTGCTGCTCACAAAACCTGCACATGGGATCATCAGCATCCTCATCATCATCATCATCATCATCATCCACATCGACAACCGCAAGCTCAGGCGAAGGCTGCGCAGTTCTCCACAGTTCTCTGTAAGTTTTCTGGAGTTTTGTGATATATGCGACGCACGCCGGCGAGAGAAAAGCACAAAATGTGAAACAAAAAGTTACAAATAGTGCAAAAGTAAGAGCCAAAAAAAAAATATATAAAAAAAAAATTAAATAAAAAATTGCACAGACATATGTTGGCATTAGATCCCCTACAGCAAAAGATTCCATTAGTTCGCATAGTTAACCCAAAATTGCCTAAAATCGTAAACTTTATCATCTGTAGAATACTCTGACACATTATTTGCTTGTGATTAACACAGATTCAGTTTGAGCAGTTTTCAAATGTTGAGTGTAGGGTATACGGAAAAAGAACTCTGTAACTCTGGCAGTTTATCTCAAGTCATACATCAGACTTTTGGTCTACGCTGCATTTGCCGGTGGAGGAGGTTACTCTGCTTTTGGTATTCAGGCTCCGTTGATGGCACACGATGTCGACGCGATGGCAGCAGCTGCAGATGCAACTGAGCTGTGTTTTGTGGCTGCCTTAGCAACGCTTAAGCAGCACCGCATGTGATTACCCAGCAGTTAGTCTTGCTGCAGCGCCAGTTGCAAGTTGCCAGTTGCCAGTTGCCAGTGCATCAACATCAGCATTCCAAGCTGTTTGCCACAGTCTCCTCTCGCCATAAGCTGCTAAATTGCCGCTGTGCGGCAAATAGAATTTTAAGCTCGCCTCCGAGTCGTCTCCTGCACTCTGTCTGTTGATTGACCTTAAAGCTTGAACCTGGCGACTCCACACGACCGACTAACTGTACCCGTCCATAACACTTGACTTGGTATATTGGTATACTGGTATACTGGTATATTGATATACCTGTCTGCATGCTTTGCGTCCGCGTCGTGTTGCGCTTTAATTCACTTATAATTTCGCATACCCCTTCATATACATCTCTCACATTTCATTTGATTGCCGAACCAGCCACGTTTTGTTGGACTCTCCACGCACCAAAAGCAGCACAGCCAGCCTTGATTACAGACTTTCCGACTCTGGCCAGCAGTGCGTGTTTATCTATGATGTGGGAAAATAATATTTTCATTGATGTTTTCCCCAGCAAATCGGTTCAGTTTAGTTTTATGAATGCTTACCCCTCAAATTAAAGTTGCCTGCGAATCAAATATTCATAGCTGGCTTCTCTTAAGTTAAAGCCAGCATTATTCAGCGATTAGTATTTCTTCTTTGCCTTGGGCTTTTGTAGGAGAATAGAATTTAGCTGCTGCCCTCATTGAAATTATACCATCATTTGAACTGTTAATGGCTATTTTCAAATTATAATTAATTGTTCGATATTATTCATATTTGCACACTAAACTAAACAAACAAAAGTTTTCGTCATTGATTTATGGGCAAAAACAGGCTGAACAAAGCCACATTTTCTTTTATAAAAGCAAAGAATAACAATTCATATTAAAGTATTATTATTCACCAGCAGTATTTAAAATGTCAAAAGTAACATGAAATATGTTGAATCTGCATAGTACATGAAATGTTGTTATTGTTTTTTTTTTTATGATTGATCGTTTTGCTTAAAGAGCAACTTAAACAAGAGAGACAGGCCCATTTTTGGGGTTGGGGGCAACATAGGGTTAAACATTTACACATGGTGCAATGTCATAAAGAGTTATTATTAATTCGGGGTTGGGTTGCCTGGCATTAAAACTGTGACAAGCTGCAGCACATGTTGTTGTTGTTGTTGTTGTTGTTGTGATCGATGTTATTTCATGAAGTGATGCTGCACTTTATTAACCATAAAGCTGACATTCCACAAATGCATATTATTTTTTCTTTTTTTTTTGCGATCAAGCAGATGTGTAAAATGCCAAAAAGAAGTGCATTTTTTTTTTGATTTATACCTTTGTGAGTGATGTTAATAAACACCCCATCGCAAAAGCGCCGATCATTTCACATTGTAAGCTGTCATAAAAATGACAGATCGCCTCAAAGGAGGCCGATGAAGTGTTCAAAAATGGTTGACAGACTTCGAGGCTGGGGCTAACTTAAGATGAGTTTCCTGATTGCTTTGGCAGAAAGTTTTTAAATGCTTTCAAAATAAAGAGAAAAAAAAATGAAAACAAAAATAAGTTAATTCTCGTTTTGTGCGTTTGTGTGTGAAATTTAATTAAAAAATTCTTTACTATGCATAAATTTGCCTTTTGTTTTGCCGGCAATGAGGAAAGCGAAAAACGAAAAACCAAAAACGAAAATGCGAAAGATAGAATGAAAGTCGTGAAAGCGCACGATGAAGAAGAAGAAAATGGACGATGTTATTGTTTGTTGCCAGCAATAAAAACGTCATCATGGCAATGCGCTCTGCTGAGTCCTGAGTCCTGTGTCCTGAGTCCCGAGTCCTGAGTCCTTCGACCATTTTGCATTTCATCCGCTCACACACACACACACACACATAAATTACAGCATACTATTTTAACGCATTATTTTTACAATAACAACGGAATAAACCGGCAAGGCGGATGGCAAAAGTGTTGCTACACTCAAACACAGGGAAAAAGGACACCCTCCTCCAACACCCACACACACACAATGATATAAATTAAATTAAAAACGCTTTTCTTCTCTCGTTCTCTCGGTTTGACATTTCTCTCTTGCTTAATTGCTTTGTTAATTAAATGTGTTAAGCCATATAAAAAAGAAAAGGATATGCAAGCGCGACAAGCGTGCGCGCTTATGCAAAGGACATTAAGTTGACAACAACAACTTTGAGCCACTAATATGAAATACATTTGTGCCGTAAATTAACGTTGTAATTGCCAAGCAAACCTAGGGTTGAACCCAACTAAATTGGATGTTAATTTCCTTTGCCAATGCAAACGAGCGAATGATGTAAACCGATGTGCATATAAACAACTAAGCTAATGAGTCAACTGTCTGATGGTTACTTAAAAGAAATATAGAAAGTGGTCTTGCCGTAGTTAACTTTAACAATTTTACAGCAGACTTAATCATCTTACGCAATATGAAGCTTACTTTTTTGCCAACTTCCAAAATAACAGCCTGTTAACAACATCAAAGATGACGACGACAACTTACCACAGGCAATTACACGCAGCTGTCGTTGCCCATAACTAACGCTTTTGGCTAAGACAACTAAACTTTAAACAACAACAAAAAAATGTGGCCTGCACCCAAAAGACAACAACTGCAACTGCAACTACAACTGCAATATATATGCCACATTGTCAACATGAACAAACTCTTGCCAAATAGCAACAAAAACAACAAGTAAAGATAGGAAAAAAAGCAACAGTGTCGGAGTTTTGTGGCAAATATTGTTGCGACTGCGCAGCACAACTCAGAAAGGTAAACAGGCAGACAATTGCAATTGCAATTGCAACTGCAACTGCAACTGGAATTGCAGCAGCGAGCTGCAACTTAATTAGGCATTCAGACTGGGCTCCGCGCAGGCGCCACACTTGTGACTGTGACTGTGACTGGGGCGAAATGTTAATTTGCTTCAACGGACTGACAAACGACTGACAGTTGTTGATGAAAACGAAGACAGAGGCCGAAGGCGCACAAAAAGTATCTTCGTTTTGGGTGTTCCCAACTACTTGTGTGGTGGGTGAAAAGCAGCCAAGTGGAAAAAGCGGCAGCAGTAGCATTAAAAGAAAACAGATGCAAAGTCAAAACAGATGATGAATTGGCATGCAAAAACTTGGCTAAACAAACTGTATATTAATAGAGCGCAAATCTTATGCGATGACTAATTCGCAGTGGCCCAAAGCCCAACACGAGGCCTGGCCTGGCCTCGCACTTGGGGAGGGGCAGGTTTGGGCTTGCCTCCCCTGCCTGCCGACATGTTGCAAATTCTCTCTCAGCCATCAGTAGCATAACTCATTATTTAATGTCAAATCTGGTCGATAGTTGTTGTTGCCGCTTTTGCAGCCGGGGCATGTCGTGCGTGTGTGTGGCAGAGGCAACTACAAATGTCAACAGCTTTGCAGTGGAAAGTCAAAGACAGCGAAATCGATGCAACGTCGCGAGGCAGGCTTCGCTTTAGCCTCCTTCTCCTCCTCCTTCTCCGCCTCCTGACTGCTGCCTAATGACATTTACACGCATGCAAACACACATAAATCATTTGCGTTTGTCAGTTCTGACAGCAGCCACCAAAGAAAACAAAAAACAAAAAAAAAAATACCATCGAAATTTTTGAAGAATTCACGTTATAAAAGAGAGCAGCCCCCGCCCCCGCCCCCAAAAGGAAACTCGCATCCAGCACGGGGTCGGAGGATTTGGGATTGAGGATTGAGTGTAGACAATCGATTCGCATTGCTTAATCAGTCATATTCATATTTGCTTCGAGTCCGCAGTTTGTGGCACTGTCTGCTGATGAGGACAGTGCCGAATGCATTGGCCACGGCTTGTCAGGGTTCTTGGAAGCATTCAGGTAAATTCTCTTTCGATTTTTATCGCCGCTCCGTGCCGAAAGTGAAAACCAATTTTTTCTATATTTTTATTTCTTTTTTTCTTTTTCTTTAAGTGTCGGTTACAATCGTAGCTCATTTCTGATGATATCTCTTTTGTTCTACAGATATATACTTAAATGTGTATGTAAAGTTGACCCCTCACCGATTTCGAACTATTTTTTAGACACTATATAATGAAGTATTTAAAGTTATACATTAAAAGTGAACAAACATTTTATATACCTTTTTTAGACACTTAGAGGTGCCAGAAAACTTTTGGCAGTATATTTTCCTGTCATGGATATAAATTGGAAAATATAGAGATAGATACTATATGTATATATATAAATAGCTGTTAAGATATACATATATCATCATATATAAATATTTATTAAAAAAACCATAACATGACTAAGGAAATTATATTAATTTCATGGTCTGCCTGGCAAAATAAAACTTCTCTTAATTCAAATGAACACATTTAAGGTGATATTAAATTGAAGATTTTTAGCTTGAGTAATGAATACCACAAAACTCTCTTTAGAAGGAAAGCTGACAAAGGCTCGTGAAGAGTATAATTTGACTATTCCATCCAACTGGGTCAGCTGCCAAAACACATCAAGAAATTGGATGTCAGCCCATCCCCGTAAAGGCCTATGAAAAGTGTCCATGTACATATGTAATCTATAGATATATATATATATTTGTACAAGACTTTGTGTTTAGGTAGTAGGTGGTATGATGGTATTGTGAGAGCTGCCAAGGCTTTATATTTCGTAAATGATGCGAATTCATGTTGGCATTGACAAAGCCAAAACTAAACATTAGATCTTCTGGCTTGCCTCCATGCCACGCAGCGCCAGCTGCTGTCAGGCCGTAAGAAAAGTGTTGGAAAAACAAGCAAGGGCAAACAAACAAAACAAACTCGCCACACAATGTTGCCTTTTGTTGTTGCTGCTGCAAGTCAACAACTGACACAATGGAAACTGTCAACGTCACTCGTCGTCGATCCCTTACGTTGCCTCATTCGCTGGTCTCGCTTTAAACAAAAAAAAAAAACAAAAAACAACAAAAAATTAACACAAAAATGCCGCACACATGCGGCTTAAAGCCAACTTCCTCCAACTTCTCCCCCTGGTTGGCGCAGAATATTTGTAATATTTTGCATATTTTCATATTCTCTCGGACAAGCGGCGAGCATCATATTTCCACAGAAAAACCGCAACCCTCCCGGCGTGTAATAAAAGAAAAGGGGTTGGCCGAAAAGGAGAAATGTATATGATTTTGAAAATTGAAATTGAAATTGAAATGCTTAACAGTCGGGCCGCAAATGCTGCGGATTATGTTTGGGCTTCCGGTCCGAGTCTATTGCTGCTGTTCCATTGTCTATGGCCTAATGTCATTAGCCACAACTGTCAGCACAGTCGTCGCCACATGTCTTCATAATTAAATGCGCCGCCGCCAGTCGATAATACTTAACAAATTTAGTGATTACGAGCCCCCTTCCAAGCCCAACCCTGCCCGAATGTTGACCCACCCCAACACAGACATTCAGCGTACACTCAATAAAAAATAATTAATTGCACTTTTTGGCACACAGTGCTGCCCATATGTTCACACCCCGACCAATGGGCAGAGTTGCCACCCTGCTGGACCATTTGCTGCTGCACAATGTGCAACTATTGCAACAGCGCAAACAGCAGCAACCAAGATATACACGATATGTTTATGGCGTTGACAAATAATGTCGTTTTTATGACGCAGCTGCAACAACAACAACAACAACAACAGCAACTCTAGCTATGTCCCGTTATTGGCGTTGATAATGCAATTTAGATGCCGTGGGTCTAATGACCTGTGCCACAAGACTACAGTGAGAAGGCAGCTGAAGTGCGACGGACAGAGATAGACAGTTTAATATTGTTGCTGCTGTTGTTGCTGGAGGAGGGCTTAATGACTTTTTACTTGATGCTATTGAACGCACAACTTTGCCCCGTCTTTCCCTATTATTATTATTACTATTATTATGTATTTTTTTTTTCTTTTTATTTTTGGCAATTTTGCTTTGTTGTTGACCATTTAATGCCTCATAAAGTTTTAATTTAACAAAAAGGTCGTTACTTTTTTTTCTATTGTCGTCGCTTGGTTCCTGCTATTGCATTTTCTTTTGTTGTTGTTGTTGTTGTTGTTGGCATCTTCTCTTTGGCTTTTGTTCTCGCTTTTGGGGGCTGTCAAAATGACAGTTGTTGAGGTAATTTCCCATAGCAAATGAAGCCCCCGGATGTAAAAGGCTAATGAAATGTTTAGTTCTTAAGAAATGTTTAATAACTGTTCTAATCATAATTCTTAACTTATTCTCTTTGCAGGTATGTTAAAACTAAATCTAAGCCCATAGAGTATATGTATATTGTGAGTATAAATTATAAATATATTTCGTGATCTCTCTCAGCCGATCTTTGGGTAAACAATCCACACATATTAAACACATTTAATTTACACTCAAATTGTCAAAATATTTATTCAGAGGGATCCGGTTCCTGGTGTGCAGGTACCAAGCGGATCTCTTTATCGTCCGGCATTATCGTTGTGAACAAATGATTGAGACGAATGAAATGACAAAATGTTAAAAATAGACAAAAGGCGACGTGAGTTCCTCCGGGGGTCTAGACAATGAATTAGTCATTTATAGCACGTAGTCGAGGAAGGGAGCACATTGTGCGTGGGGTCGCAACTGGCACTTCAATAAGAGAGAGAGAGAGAGAGCTACAGAGAGAGAGAAAGAGGGAGAGAGAGAGAGGGAAACCAAAAGGGCTGAGGGCTTGAGCATAAATTTAAGCGCTATAATTAATAATCATTTAGAAATGCAGCTAACAGCAACTTTTGCCGTTGTCAGTCAGCCAAGAAAGCTGCTGCCAAAGCCACTAATCCCCGACGGAGGCGACCAGAGCCTGGTCGTTGTCAACGCAGCTGCTTGAGGTTTCCTCCATGATATATGAGCGCTACTTATGTGTGCGTGTGTCTGTGGGTGTATGTGTGTGTCTGCTAATGCCATATTTAGACCAAAAGGATTAGCACAAGATACAAATGTATCTCAAGCTAAATACCAAATAAATTACCCAAAAAAAATAAAATAATGTTGCAGTTGTACTCGAAGGCGGAAGTCGTCGCCCAAGCTGACAAACTAGCGGCAATTAAATAGGAGACTGAGGCGACATTTTAGTTAAGGTTTTTGCCTATGTCTGTTCAAGTTCAACCTTTCAAAAAGTGGCTTCAAAATGATAATCACTCGTTGTCGAAAGCGATTTACAAGCCATATCTCTCTCTCTCTCTCTCGCTCTCTCTCTCTCTTTTTGTCTGTCTACTGTGCTGCTTCCTCATTTCTTAAGTCCAACACAAATTATGGGTTAGTGTTAGGAGCCATGCTGTCCCGCTCCAGGCAATGCAGCAGAGACACGAAATCTTTTTTCTGGGCAGGCAGCCAAAAAAGCAACTTTAGGGGCAGCAGCATCCCAAGCAGCTTCATGAATGAAACAATAGCCGAAGCCGAAGCCGAAGACAAAGACAAAGACTCGAGGTCAGAGGAACGGGTTGTCTGCGTTTCAAGTGCCCAGTTGGCTGCAGAGCCGGCCACTTAGAAGTTTACCCGTTTCGCTGTTTCCCTGTTATTGTTATGTCTGTGCGTTTGTGTGTGTGTTTATACATTTTTCGGTAGCCGCAGGAAAAGTGCATAACATGCTGCACACATTTCGTCTCCCACCCCTCATCTCATCTGTGTAACCCCAAATTGCGACCAGCCCTGGGGCAAAAAGGCAGCGAAGTCTTCGCCGCAGCTACTTTGCTTATGCACTTAAATTTTTTACTGCCGGCGGGAGTAGCCGCAGCGGCAGCAGATACAAACTACTTTCAATTTGTAATTTGTGGCTGTGGCCACGAGAGGTGAGGGACGGAAGAAAAGAAAGGAGCCCAGTCTAGGTGTGAAGGAAAATTAAAAATGTAATACACTAATCAGTTTAGTGTTTGTAAGTGCACAAAAATGTGGCCAAGAATTGAAGCTGAGACAAGATTAACTGCGCCCTTGACAACATAATCTATATTGAGTTGAGAGAGCTTTAAATTTTGTGCGGCATGTGGCATGTGGAATACAGTGGGCTGGGGCATGCAACTAAACAATGCGAACTAGTTGAATAAATATGCTGCCTAAGTCACAATTCACTTAAAATGTCATTAGCCTAAGACTTTGGCCGTGAATTGACGACGAGTCCAAGCAAAAGCCGCAGGCTGCCCAAAACTGAAATTCAAATTCAAATTCAAATTCAAATGCAGGAGGCAACTTATGAAATATGCATGGCTATCCAAAAGTGGCACGCCCCTCGATAAATCAGAATACAATACATATTAAGTGGCTGGGACAAAGCAAAACGAAACAAAACAAAATGTAACATAACGTAACGTAACGTAAGGTTTTACAACCTTGACCTGTGACCCGAACCTCGGGCAGAATAGATTTGGAATTGAAATTGGAATTGGCGATTGCAATTGCTGTGAAATTTTGCCCCTTGGCGCGGGGGCATGCCACCGAATTTATGGATTTTAATTAATTTGCAAGCACTTCCACGCTGAAAACGCTGCCGCCGCTGCTGCTGCTGCTGCTGCCGCTGCCGCTGCTGGTACTGCTGCTGTCCTAGCCAAGTCCTCGTCGGCCCGTCTGTAATAAGAAATTCAATTTCCGCTGCCTCATAATTATTTTCTTTCAATTTCAAAACAGACGCCGTCGCTCGAGCTCCCATGAATTATGGCCGACGGCTATGAGGCTGAAACCAAGGCGCCACCCACGCATACATTAGCCCTGGCTCTGGCCCTGGAGCTGGAACTGGAGTTGAAATCCAGCTGCATAATTAGTGCGAGCCATGCAAAAACTATGTGCTGCATAAATAGTTTTTGGAGAATTTATGGACTTGCTAAAAAAAAAAAAAGGGAAAAGACAGAGACCGAAAGTCGAGACAGAGAAAAAAGTAAAGCAAGAAGGGAACTCAAAGAAAAAAATTTAAACAAAAGGCAAAAAAGTATATAAACTAAGCGGCGACGACGACGACGACGGCGACTGTTGCGTGCATTGAATACAAAATTAGGCAGGAGCTGAACTCAAACTCAAATACAAGCCAGCCTTAAACAAATCTCTGCGTCTGCGTTGCAATGAAACTCAGAGAGGCAGAGTTGTGCCTTGCATAAGGATTCGCGGTTGATAATTTGTTAAACTTACGCAGATTGAATGAGTTGCATGAGTCTCTTATTTATCTCTCTCTCTACCTCTTTCTCTCTCTCTCTCTCTCTCTCTCTCTCTCTCTCTCTGTCTCTCTTGAGAGTCGCAGTTTCTCAATTGGTCAGTCGACACACTGCCCTTGCACTGTGCTTAATTGAGGGGAATTAATTATTTATTTAAATTGCCTGACGCGACTTCGCTGGCAGCGAAGCATTTGCAACATTATTTGATAACATGTTTTGTCCGTTCCCCTCTTCCCCGTTTTATTTATTTATATTTTTCTTTTTCTTTTTTTTTTGCCTTTTTTTGCTGCATCACGCACATGCCGTGATTTTAATGCTCTGCGATTTTTTGCGTGTATTGCGAACATTTCTCTTGAGTCAGGCACGCAACGTTCCAGCCGGGCCAAGAAGATCCAATCGAAACGAACTTTGTCTTTGGCTTTAAATGTCGCATGTCAACGTTGTCATGTTGACCACTTTTTTTTCCTCTTTCTTTGCTTTGCTTTAGCCGCTTCTCGCGTGGGCGTTGGCTGATGAGCGAAAATTGCTTGTTTTGCATTGGCCTACAAATAGCGGGGAAGGGGGAGGTGATGGAAAGGGTTTTCAGTGACTTTAATTGCAGCTGCTTAGAAAAACTAGATAGGAAGAGGTGCAGAGGGTGAGGTCCATGTTGCTGCAATTTGCGTTGGCTGCGTAGGTGTCGCCGCCGCTTGCGTGTGCTGCACCCAACAACAACAACAACAACATTAAAAACAACAACAAAAACAACAATCAGCCAAGTCTTTGCCCAGCATCGCATCTCGCCCATTTGAGGTGCGGTGTTTGCCTTGGATTGAGCAATTTATATATGGGAAAGAAGCAGAAGAAGGCAGCGCGAGTAAAATAATATTGTACAGAAAAACGAGGCAAAAAGAAAACTGAAATAACACTTCATTAGTAAGGGGCATGCAACGTGGGCTGCAATTTTATCGAAATAAAAACAAAACTGGCAAAAAAAAAACTTACTAAAGTTTTAATGAGCTGCGCACTGAGCTGAAGATGGTGTGAGAGTATGTGTATGTGCCTATAGATGTGTTGTTAGCCGAAGATTGAAGCAAGGCAATCATACGATCCTAAGAAGGGGGCGTGGCAGGCCAACATGATGATGAATGTGCTTTGTCAAGTTTATGACGAATTCGAGCCGAAAAGGGTTACTCTATGAAATTGCGTAGCCATTGTTTTTTATGCCAGCCAGCGAAAAAGTCATTTGGCCAAGTCGTAACGCGCACAATGCAACCCACACACACACTAACACACACACACACACAGGGACCCTTTTGTATGAGGACGCCGAAAGGGAGCCAACGCAACTATAATCAAAGAGAACTGTGTAGCTTAAGGCAAGTACACAATGCGACGTCGGTGAAGGGGTGGAAGAGGGAATGTGGTGCGGGGAGCGGAAAACAAAACTAAACTGTGGCAAGAAACGCAATTTCCCAAAAAGCGAAGCCAAGAAAAAGCCAAACGAAAAAGCGTTGGCTTATTGGCCCCATCGGTCGCTTGGTTCGTTCTTGTTGTTGCTGTTGTTGTTGCTATTGCTGTTGCCTATCAGCCTGGTCAGGCCAAAACCGAGACAGGCTTTGGCTAGAGCCAAACAAGGCCTTGCTACGTACGCTACGTACGTTATAAGGCAGAAGAAGAAGCACAACAGCCAAATGGCAAATGCCAAACAGCAAAGCCAACTCTCCAACGGGTTGCATCGATTGGGTTCCTCGTTGGGTTCCTTACTTACTTATTTTTTTTTTTTTTAGCCTGTCTTGCAATTTAACAAGCAGGCAGATTGTAATCGATTGTTGTTGTTGTTGCTGTTGTTGCTGCCCGTAGGGAGAACCGTTAGGCGGCCCACGCGCTTCACATATTAGCAAGCAAAATTGTAATAGATTTTACTTAATTTATTATAAACACAACGGTTTCGGGTAATTTCTGCCTAGAACTCTTATCTTGCATCCAATTTAGCTGCCATTAGCCTGTCGCCATTCGGCATGTCTCATAATTCTCGCGTATATTATATTTGCCGCTTTTCAGTTCTTCAGTTTTTCCACCTACGTGACGCCTTGAAGGAGACGTTAATAGTTGGCACAGCGGCACAAAAACATTCCATTGGTTACATTGGCCTCTTCTTCTCCCGCTGCTTCTTCTTCTTCTTCGTCTTCCGCGTCTGTTACTTTTACGGGCTTTTAAATTTTTGCCCCCCTCCCATTGGGCCGTCTTGTAAGTGCTGTATTTATTTTAATTTTTATGTGCGTTGTGCGCGAAGAAAAAAAGGAAAAGAACACAAAAAAAAATTTAATTTTTCCTGCTTTACGTTTTTAATGTCGTTCAACTTTGGTTCAATTTTAGTCGTATATATGTATGTACAATTTTTGTGGTACGTGCCTGGAAAGGTTAAGGCCGGAATTTGGCTTCATTCGTGTTTATCTCCGTGTTTTTTTATGACCCTATGCTCCCAAATTTAATGACAACTCACTTACATGGTTATCTAACCCAAAAGGCAGAAGCCGCATATTAGTGGGAGATGTCTTTGGGCTTTTGATTGAAGCTTACTTACAGTCGATTCCTAATTAAAATTTTATAGCAGCTGTTCTTATTTCTACATCTATGTATATATATGCACAATTCCTGAACGCAATTTAATATTAGATCGATAAGTGAGTAGGGTGAATCTGAATCGATTTAGGACCTTATTTTCGCACTCTTTTCGCTGGCATTCCATACGCGCAGGCATTTTCCATAATGCTTTTGGCACAATTTATTGACTATATTTTGTTAGCGGCAAAAGGAGTTGCCCTACCAACAACCAACACAACCGCCGCCTCCTCCCACAGCCCCCTCCCCCTCCCTCTCCCCTCACCCTCTTTCACCACATATTCTCCTTTTTCATATGCGTGCCCATTACGGGCTGCCAGCTAGATAAACGAGCCATGTGGGTGTTGCTAGGCTCTGGGCAAGAAGAGGAAGAACAAAAAGAAGAAGAAGAAGAAGGGCGCTGATGTGCGTGTTTTGTGCAAAGGATTTTTGTGGCCTCCAAGCTTTGCCAGCTTTGTCTGTAGTTTTTGTTGTCGATATCCAAATTGCCATGTGTGCCAAAACACCGTCGAAGTCGGGGTGAAAAAGGCTGCCAAAATAGAAGAAATATGAAGAAGAAGAAGGCGAAAAAAAAACTATGAAAATGAAAACCTATAATGGCTCGTTGGGTTCGTGGCGACAACGCGTACCAAGCACCTCCTCCCCAAAACGCCTCCGCTCATTACCGTTGGAGCTGGGCTTCGTGCGTTGTGACGGTCGGAAAATTGCGTGTGTGCCCATTGGAAATTTGGTGAAAACGGGCATGAAAAACTGTTATAGCGGCAGCTTTCCCATGCTGCCTGGCCCATGAGTACCTGGGCCAATTCTAATATCATAGCTGCTATCTTTACCCGGGTCCCCAACTGCTATTTTCTTTTAGTTTTAGTTTTCATTCCCTGGGCGCATTTCGTGTAATGAACTTAACTATGTAGCTTAGTGTGTGTGTGTGTGTGAAAATGTATTTTAAATGCGTTTTTTTTTTTAACTTATTGACGTCTGTTGCTGTTCGGCCCCCAAATTGCTTTTGCAATAGTTACCCAAAAGTTGTTTGTTGTGCAAAATAATTGGCACTGAATTGGAAGCCTCGATCCAAAGCCAAACTATCTATTAACGTGTGGGCGTGTGTAGGTGTGTGAGTGTGTCTTGTGTGTGTGTTGTGTGTTGCTTATAGCTTGAAAATCACACTTGATGCCAACTAATTTGTGTTTTATAGGCTTATAGATGGTGCTAGTTGTACTAAACAGAACCAAGAGCTTTATCTATTTTGAGGATTTCTTCTTTTTAATGTATGTTTGAGCTTATCACTATTTAAATTGGGATTTATGATTGTATCTTATGTCATAAGATATGCTTTTAAAAAAAATTATACTTTTCATGGTTATAAAAACAAATTTTCAATAATTTGTATAAACTTTACTTTTCTTATATTTATTAAGCAATTATCTCAAGTTTTCCCTTAAACTCTAGTTGATTTTGGGAGACCCAAATAGACAAAATTTATTATATTTCACGTATCAACAATACCTAGCTAAGTTAAATCATCATGAGACCAAAACGAGCGGAAAACCAAAATTTAACTTTATTAAATGGTATTGAAAATAATATTAATTGAAACTTCATAAATAAGAATAACTTATTTAACGATTTAAATTGCAGGAAAAACTGTAAATTTGTTCTTAGTATTTGTTTGGTTTTATTAAAAAATGATTTAAATTATATTTTATACTTGTTAACAAAAAAAAAACCAATTCATTATTTTATTACCATTTTAAAAATAATAGAGCCAGAGAGCCAAATAATAAAATATATTGAATATAATCACAATATTTATTATAATTCTAAGTCCATGATATTTGGTCTATAGGTTTAAGTTTTCTTAAGCTGTCATAAAATATAACATTACCATTAATTAAATTATTAATATTATGTAACTCCATTGAATCTTCATTTATTTAATTAGTCTTTCTCTCTCTCTTCCTTTTGCAGGTACGTTTATTGATAATCTCCAAATTAAAATTTAAAGTTTGTATATGTGAGTACCATGTGCTATTAGGCAACTTTATCAAATCCCAGTGGGGCGAGGATGTTCCAAGACTCCACAGTCCCCAGATATAAACCAGCGCCCAACTAAGTAATGCAATCACATTAAAAAGATTCGCCTATAAAAAGTGCTGCAGTCGCAAATGTAATCAATGTAACTACAACTTGTTTGACAGCTCTTAGCATAAATACTTGACAACAGCGAAACGACTAGCCAAGAGCCAAGAGCCAAGAGCCTAGTCCGCGGCCAGGTCCCAGGTACGAGTCCAGGAGCGGCGTTGACAGGCGCTAGATGTGGGAGGGGGAGGGGGGGGGGGGGGGATAGGCAAACGACATAAATACAAAACCCTTGGCAGAAGTTGAAATCAATACGAATGCGGCAGGCGAAACATTTCTTACTTTGGCACATTTAACGAGTGTTTTGTGCACACTTGAGTGCTGGGACAGATGCAGACAGAAAGCAGAAACAGAAACGCAGATACAATTGTATCTGCAGTTAGCCGGCAGAGTGGCAGCGTCATTATCAACACAATCATCATCATCGGTATTATGATTATTGTTTTATATATTCGTCGATGCTCGAGTTGATGCGCCAACGTCTGGGAATGGACCCAGTACAGACGGACAGACAAACAGACATAGTCTGTCCTTTTGATCTTTTGTCTTTTGCAATTACAATTATATTTTATTTGCCCGAGTTGTCACAAGAGACACGACTTCTTCTTCTACTTCTTCCACTCTTGGCGGCCTTTTGTCTTCCTAATAGCCCTTTGAAAATCAATTACGACTGCGACTCATAACCGGGCCACAGCTCAACCTCGGCCCCTGCCTTAATATTATGTCAATAATTTATTTAGTTTTTATTTGTACCTGCTCTGATTGGGCTCAGTCGTCGAGTCCACATTGTGTTGCAGCTGCACAAGCGAGCGGCACGTACACGGCCTGGACACATGTTCTAGCAGGAATTCTACATTGGAAATGACATCAATTCTCGAGTGTATCGCGGCCAATGCATTTCTGCAGATGCTTTGCCACAATTTGTTCGACTTGGCCGCGGAAACTGTTGGCCAGTTTATGACTTTGCCACAATTGTAATTTGTAATTCTTCTATTGGCTTCCATTCGGTTTAGAATTCCTCGGTGTATTGCAACAGTAATTTTCTTAAGTTCTGTCTCAGAATTGACTTTTAAAACAAAATAAAACGCAGCGAGAGATTATCCAAGACCAAAAGTCAAAAGGCGTTAAAGCACGCAAACAGGATTCCACTTAAGACTTCAAATATATAGTCGTATATATAAAAATGTATATATATATATATATATATATATATATATATATATATATATATATAACCAACAATACAAAGGTGGAAAATTGAGAAAATTGTTTACGGGTGCCGCACTTGCGAACAGCCAAAGAAAATTCCACAAGTACCTTTGTGACTGCTTTATGGGTGGGCGTAGAATGTGTGGCAAGTAAAATATGTATGCAGACATATAGAGCATGAAATTGATATATATGTATCTATATATATTTTTTTTTTAAAGTGTCGCTTTTCTTTTTGCTGCAACAATTGGAGGTTATATATATACATATATGTATATACAGACAACAACTAAGTAAAAGCTCAAAAAGCCATTCCCATGACTTGTTTAATACTCCGCTCTCAAATGTTTAATTAAAAATGCAGTCGTAAATAAATGTAAATCTTTTGAAGTGATCCTTCGACAACTAACTGACCCCAAGAAAATTTCTTTCTTTCAGCTGACCTCTTGACCAACGCAGCAAAGCAGCTTCCAGCGTAGTTTTCTCTAAGAAATATGTATATATTTCTCAGGTTCCCCCCTATGCTGGCCAGCAAACCAGTTTTCTACTCGGCAACAATGGCTAGAGACTATTTTGTATTTGCCCCGTCTGCCTGCCTGTCTATAAGCTTCAATATCCATAAATGTCCAATGTGTTGTTGTGGTTGTTCTTGTTGTTGTTGGTCATGACTTTGGCTGGGTTGCTTCATTCTTTCAATCTTAGTTGTTGTCGCTGTTGCTTTGCTTTGGTTTGGGTCCAGTTTTCCAGTTATCCAGTTGGGAGCTCAAGTTGCCGTCGCCGTCTTCTTCAAGATTTTTATCGGGTTCTACTTAAGTGATTGTCAGTCAGTCATTGGCTTGGCTTGGTCCAAGCCGCTAAAGGAACGTTTGGCCGTGTCTGGTCTGGTCTGGTCTGTTCTGGCCTGGTCGTCTGGGCAACGTTGCTGCTGCTTTTGGCAGCAATTTATTTAAAGCCTTGTATGAAATTTGCCCGCTTTGGCTCGTCAATGCCTTATTAAAACGTTGAGCTCGTTGGGATCAGGATCATCAGCAAAAGGCGAATGCCGCTGATAAGCCCAATGCGACTTCCTCTGTCGATAAGCTAAAAGCGATCGACGTTGCAGCTTTTATGGCAACACCCCCCAAAACGAGTGGGAGTTCGCTGCCTGCCATAGACCCGATGAGCAGTTTAATTAGGTTTCAGCCAAGTGTGAGAAGAGAGCTCTTGCCGCTTTCGTCAGGCGCAAACTGGAAATCGTGCAAGCGTGTGCAGCTCACGTTGCCAGCAAAACTGCAAGAATTTGTCAAGTGCCAACAAATACACACACCAGCACACATGCACACGAACATTAAGAGCTATAAAAACCCCTTAAAAATGTTATACAAACAAACGCACACTCACTCGCACACACACACACACAGCTACGACCCACTTGAAGCTCTCTCTCGCACATTGCGTATACGTCCCGTGCACTATTTATGCGCATTTTTCATAGAAAACCTTTCGTTATGAAGCTCTTTTTTTTTTGGTTTGGTTTGTGAGGTCCCATTTCGTTTTTACTATTTTATTTATAATATTATTTAATTTTCTTGCCGTCTCTGAGGTCCTTTTGCCCAGACTCCTTCACCCATTCAGTGTTTGTGTGTGTGTTAATTCTATTGAAATGCTGTCAAGCTCACAACTAAAACCAACGCACAAAATACCCACTGAAGTGGTTGTGTGCGTGTGTGTGGCTTTGTGCTCTCATGTGTTTACATGCCTGTAAATACACACACTCACTCACACACACAAGCACACGAAATGGCAAAAGGACCCTGCCGCTAAAAATGAGCAAAAATCACACAGGAAACACATGCGTACTAATTTTTCAAATTAGTTTTAGTTTTTGGGACCAAAAAACCAAATTAAATAAGTTGAAAAGTAGCCAAAGGCTGTGCACAGCCGCCCCATACTCTGTTTAAAGCCAAGAACAGTTGAAACCTTTATTTATGTGTTTTTATGAACATGCTCAAATAAACCAATATACTCATTTTGACGTTGGGCACAGTGTATAAAAAGAAAATTCTAATATATGTATATGCGTGATATGTATAAATGGCAAGTAACAACAAAAGCAACAACATAAACAACAACAACAACAACAACAACAAAAGCACTCGACTTGAAATTCTTTTACCACATTTGGTAAATTTGAATTTACGTTCACAGTGTGTGTGTGTGTGTGTGGTTAGCTTTTTGGCCAACTACTAGCTTTTATTTGCAGTTTCAGTGTGTGTGGACGAATAGCATTTGGTTAGTTAGTTTTGCAATATGCAGACATGTTTTGATTAATTTAATTACATTTCGCATCCAACATAAAAACGCAATTTCAACTCATCTTTAAATTGGTCCTCTATATACTATTTCGTATACTCTGACTTTACAGGCAATGCCAGGGGGGGGGGGGGGGGGGGGGGGGGGGGGGCATAAGTGTCGAGAACTTTATACATTTGCACGTAAAGTTTCATTCATTTTACACAAAGTGTTTGCTCTTCTCTTTTTAACTTTGGAAAAGCTGCCGAGCTGCTTGTCTGTCCATTTTTCCACTCTGTGTGCTCTTTGCCAAGCCGTAACATTTTTGTGGCACAAAACTTTACGGCACACACAAAAAACTAAATTAGTAAATTATAAGCCGCTCAAAATTAATTGCAAAAAAATATTTACACACACGCGCAGCACTCGAAACTTGCAGCAGCAGCTGCCAAAATGGAGTTTTAAAATTCTTACACACACACATATATGAAGATGAAGAGAGGCGTGTGTGTGTGTGTCTGTGAGAGTGTGTGTGGATGCAGCGAACTGCATGAAAAGTAAGGCAAAGTAGTTTGGGTAGGAAATTCTAAGTGGAAAATGGAACCCCAATCTTCCACCCTCATTGGATGGTGTTGTCTGGCGGATAGTTTGTTGTATTTACAGCGCAAACCACTTGAAAAAATATTTTTTAATTAAATTACAAAATTGCTAAAGAGTTGCTTTCGCTTGTTGTTGGTTGCTGGTTGTTGGTTGTTGGTTGGGTTGCCTGGTTGTGAGAAAAAGTAGCAAATGTGCAGTTACTAAGGGCAGCAAAAACCGCAAAGCAGCACAATAATGCGCAGCTCCATTGAAGTCCAGCTGAGCTGCCGACTTTTACATTTACATAGACCAAAGTTTTTAATTCAATATAAGTATATAAGTATATACATATGTACATATATATACATATTTGTGAACTAATGATAGAGGCTTGGGGGCCACGATTAATCTGCAGCTGTAAATAATGCCCAAACCATTATTAAACCATAAGTACTGTTGCTGCCACTTACTGCAAATGGCAAGTGTAGCTGTAAACTGTAAATTGTAAACTGTAAACTGTAACTGCAGCAACTGATCCGACACCTTGCAGCTTGCAGCTGGCAACAAATGTTTATTTTAATAACCTCTTTTCGCGCTTCGTCTTTGCCGCAGTGTAAATTTAAATACACCCCACCGAACAAAAGTCGCGTCCTGTCGTCCTGCCGGACACTTGGTGCAGTTTTAAGTGTTTCGCCACCCTGTCGACTTTTGTCGTTGACGTCTCCTTTTGGCGTCGCTTGCCTGCCAGATTTCCCACTTTTTTTCACTTTTCCCCCCGAGTTTCCAACGAGCTGCACAATTTTGTGCCACTGACGCCATTTTGCAGTGCGCGGGTGCGGAAAATGTAGGTGAATGCACCGCGCCAGGAGGCGCCCAACGGGCTTCTTTTTTTGTGTCCGCCAGCTGCGCCATTTTCTATTATTTGCGGCTACTTTTCAGCTCGGCCGTTGACTTTACCAAGCCACTGTGCATATTTAAAAGGTGCAGCTGGAAATGTGAGGAAAAGTGAGAGAACTACCGAAGATCAAATGAAAGTTTCTTACAGAATTTTAAGTTAAGTGCTTCAATGGTCAACTATATATAACTATAAGGAAAGGCCTCGCTGTTGCTTAATGAGTATTATTTAATCATATGTTTTTATAGTATATGTTTATTCCACAAAAAAAAATCAAATAATTATCTTAAATATGCATATTTATTTGATTTTTTGCCTCAAGGCTAAAATTGTCAAATTATTTTTGACACTTGGCTGCTGGTCTTTTGTTATTTATAGATAGCGTGATCGACGTGATTTGCATTTGTAATCTTTGATTTGACACTGAACTGACAAATCTTCAATAATAATATTAAGCATTTGATAACTTTAATTGCTCAAGTCTCTAAATTGGCTTACGGTAAAGTTGTCTGGTTGGAAATGATGATAATTTAACAAAACTGCAGTCAGTAACATGTACCCCGAACATCATTCAACATGCAACATGCAGCGTGCAACATGCCACAACGACAGCAACAGCAACAGCAACAACTACAAAACTGAAGCTGGCTTTGTTTTGAGTTTCGTTAGCCGTAGTTATTGTTATCTTTATATATGTGTGCCACATTCCGTTTTGTTTATAAATATTTCATTTTGTGGCAAACAATGCGAGTATGACTAAAAACAACGCCAGCCACTTCCGCATTTCAGCTAATGCAGCAATCTCCCTCTCCCTCTGCCTCGCCCTCTTTATCCCTGCCCCATCTCGCTCTCTCGTGCAACAGACGCTTCCGCATGCTGTGTGTCTCCTCGTGCTCTGAGGCCGACGACGACTTGTGCACTTGTGCCCCAGTCTTGAACCCAGTCCGAGTCCGATTCCCTGTCTATTTTGTTTATTGAAGTCGCGCGACTTCTGCGGTTGACGAATTCAAGTGGGGCAAGAACTACGCTGGGTTGTGTTTGGCTTTTAAAAGATGTGAGAGGGGCAACAAGATTTTGTAATTTTCCATCTGCTGACATATGTAGTTCATTAGTTGCCCGTTTGCTTTAGCTGTTCTTGTTGTATGTTTTTGCATATGAATCGTACACAAGATTTGAATTAGTGCTGTCAAATCTTTGTCATACATCAACGAGAATGACAAGCTGAGCACGGACAGTTGGGCGGAGAGTTCATATGCCACTCAATCAAAGCATTTGCCGAGAATAGCTTTAAAACAATTGCAACATACTGCCACTTGCCACTTGCTGCAAGCTGATGATGATGATGATGATGATCACGATAACGATGATAATAATAATTGTGACGATAGTTTGTAACTCTGGTCTAGTTTTACCCAAAAGTGCTCAGGCCAATTGCCACTGTCCAACGCAGGGCACGAGAATTGATTGATTAGCAGAAGCTGATGCGGATTCTGGCCATGCAATATTCATAAGGGTTGCCCAACAGCCGAGTGCGTGCCAGGGCTCATTAATATTTAGCTCGCAAACGCCAAGCGACGGCTTCTGCGGCATAATTAAAAGTGACTTTTTCAGGCAACCAGCTAACCCCCCCCCCCCCCCCCCCCCCCCCCCCCCCCCCCCCCCCCCCCCCCCCCCCCCCCCCCCCCCCCCCCCCCCCCCCCCCCCCCCCCCCACCCCATGATGATGACAGTTTAGATGAATTAGTTTATTCAGTTTGTTGTTAATGCGCCTAATTAATGCCCCCAAACTTTAGCTCTGAGTTCTTCTATAACCCATTTACTCTCCCTTTCTAATTCTTTAGTTGTTGCCCAATCAATTTATAAGACATGTGTATTTTTTTCAGCTTCTTCTTATAACATCATTTGCGATTTTTGCTTTTATTGACATTTCAAAGTGCACGACATAAAAATAATATAAGCTTGAACACCATTTCTAATATGAACTGACATAAAACCTGGAAAATATCTCAGAATGCTCTGAAAATAAAATAAAATCAACTGACAGCGGGAATGTTGACGAGAATAAAGCGCATTTTAGTGCCACTTAATGCGAACATTTATTTTATTTTTTATTTATATTTATAACGCATCCCACTAATAGAACGCATTTTTCATTTTCCATTTTTCTCCCGGCAAGTGGAAATTACATCAAATATCAATTAGTTCGCTATTGGGTACGTTCGCCTGCCCTTTACCCAACTTTATGGTTACTTTATGCTTTGACCCAAATTCAGCTGGGAGTTTCAAGAGACAACCTCGCAGCATCTCAGCCTCCCAACATACATACATACATACCAACCTCCCAGTCTCTAGCTTCCAGCAGCTGGCATTGTTTTTAGTGCGTTTTCACACTCAAATTGCGCCATAAAAATTTATATTAATTTCAATATTAGGCTCATTAATGTGCCCGCCGCTGGAATCATAAATGCGCCATGAGACAAGTGAGTGAGGAGAATGAGAAGTGAAGTAAAAATGGTCTTTTACGACTTGAAGTTACCCTGTAGATACCAGATATGACCAACTAAAGCACAAAACATGGGCTTTTATGAAAATAAGCTAGGGTATTTCTTGCTCTTATAATATATCAAAATTACAAATATAGCGATATCTCTAGATATTTTATTATGTTACTCATTATTACAGGATATAAAAATGTAAAGCGCAATGATAAAGATGGAAATGTCAGAAGTTTATGAAACTTGTACAAATCGTAAATTCAAGTCTATAAATAAAATATATGTGCTCTATCGGAACAGAGAAGGCGCATCCAAAACTATTAGAGTGGTGGTACCAAGACATTTTCAAAAGAAGCGCATCAGAAATGCAAAAATAATCAGCTGAAATCGCAACGAGAACAGAACTCAACAGAAAACAGAACAGAACAGAACTCAACTGAACTGAGCTGAAAGACAATCAGGCAATCTGAGTGCAGACTGTACGCGAAGTTGACTTTGAGTGCCCTCAGCGTATTTGCGTATTATGAACTCTCCAAGCAAAAAACAGAAAGAACCGACCAGCAAGAGGAACTTCTTATACAAGTATAAAAAATTCTGCGTAATCTACATCTGGCTTAGCGACAAGCTACCCAAGCTACCCAAGCACAATGGGCCACAAGCGAAGACGGCAAATGGGAAATTGCACAGCTCATAAGCTGATGACTGTCGGCCAGTTGGGGCTGTGTGCGTTTTTTGGCATAAATTGAAATGAACTCGGCCAATTTGAGGAGAGCGGCGCCCTCGCAATTTGCATATGAAACGCAGACTTGATAGAAATTCAAATAGAAGTGCCAGCTAAAACATTTTTATCATCATTCAGCGGAAGCTGTGTCACACCAACAATTACAACAAATTAAAATGGGCGGATGCTAAGGCGTTTTAGAAAGCTTATTTCATATTATTTACTTATATTTTATTACAAAACAAAAACATACACACAATCGTTGGCAAGTGCATTGACTTCCTCTAGAATGCAGCGGCGAGCAATCGAGAAACCAGAGAGCATCGTACTTCACCTACATAAGATTTTTTTATTTTGTTTTTGTTTTTCTTGTTGTTGTTGGTTTTGTTTACTTGTAGGCGACAAAGTCAGTTTCTTGTCAGCGCTGACAAGGAGTATCGATTACATCAACGAAACTGAGTAATTGAGTGGCCAGCAGAGCAGAGTTTGGGTAGAAGCTAAAAGCACGCAGGGTAACTAAAGTTACTGATGTGTAGTAAGAGTAGAAAAAACAAAAAAAAAAAAAAAAACAACGATGACTGATAGAGCAGAGAGTGTGTGTATAAAGTAAAGAATGGAACAATTATCGTGGTTATTTAAGTACATTGTGAATGGGAGAGTTCAAGCTAAATATATAAACTATAGTATGCACTTAATTTTTTTATACTCATCTTGTGCTTTTCTTTATGCTCTTCTCGTTCTAGGTATGTTTAATTAAGTGACATGTGAAAAGGCACAAATTTATCGTAGTGTACATCATTTTGAATGGTCAACTTAAGAGTGCTCGATTTCATGTTAAAAACAAACTTAAAATGCATTGAAAACAAACAAGGCAAAGTTTTTTGGGTTTGAAACACCCAAACACAAACAAATGGCAAGCAAAGGACACTCGCTGAAGGTCAACTGAAGGTGCGCCCAGGCCCCAGCAAGACGAATAGCAAGAGCAACAACAAAAACAACAGTTGCCATTTTGCGGGTTCCTTTGGGCACCTTCAGCACAACCTGAAGACCAGGTGAAAGCAAATAAACGTGTGGCATTTATATTTGTGGCAGCAAAATTTATTTAGCATGCATTTACCCCGCTGAACAACGAACCCGGTTAACTGTGTGGCGAATGTTGTAAATTTTCGCTGGCATATACATGTACATTTATATGTTGTTGTATATAAACAAATGTTGTATAGAGGGCGAGAAATACGTGCGCGTTTTCAAATTGATTTTCAGCAGCGAGTGGGAAAACATCTGTTTGCGTATTTGTTGCAAGTGCTTTACAAATTACTTGACCAACATATTTTATTTGCGGCTTAATTAGTTTGAGCTTAAACAATTTCAGTATTTTAAAAACATTTTTTTTTCATATATGTATATGATTTTTTTATTTCCGCTCTTTGTTTGATTAGCTTAACTTACATCCGTTTGAGGGGCTTTGTGTGGGCGCCGCACGAGGCCAGCTTATCGAAGCAGTTGCTGCTAATGCTGCTCCCCGAAAGTCCCCGTCTAATCAGTTTGTTGAGCTCACCCCGAAAGATTTGTTGACGAGCAGTTTCATAAGCTAAAGCTTCAAGTTATTATTAATCAAGCCTTTGCGGTGCCTTTGATTTTGGGCCAAGCATTTAGCTCGGGATCACAGAGATCAGTGTCGTCTTGATTAAAAAAAGTGGAGCATGCAATTGCGTCTATATATATATATATATGTATATATTTATATATACATATAGTTGCCCCCAATTCCAGCCCCGAAACTAATAATTAAAACTTCAGGCGAAGTTGGGATTTGTCTAATTTATGTTTGTTTGGGCGTTCAATTAATAATAAAACTCTGCTTAGCGTGGGACATCAACAAAATTCAACTAATAACGACTAATAAACGCCGACGTGGGCGTGACCGATGACGGCGAGTAAAAAAAAGCTAGTTAATAAAGAAAACTAAAAATAAAACAAGTAACAAAACGACAACGACAACGACAGCAACTAGAACATGCAATTTCCAACTTGATCCCGAGACGGACATGAATCGCATTTAAAGTCGTTTAAAGGCGGGTTGAAAATACTTTTAAAAGCGATGACTAGGCACAAAAAAAAACAGCTAGATGTATTCGCTCAGTGTTGAAAGCAAAAGATTTACAAGATTTACACACGCCAACACACACACATACACACACTCACACACAGGTAAACACGCTGCTGAATGTTAAATAATAAATAGCCACAAAGAGCTAAAAGAGCCTCATATGAAAAGCAAAAAAAATAAAATACGACGGTATGCCAAAGCGTGACAAAGCACAAAAAATAAAGCGGTTTCAGACTGTGGTTTTTTTTTTTTTGGTTTTGTTTTTTGGTTAAGGCCCTGGCTCTTTGGGCCAAATAATTGGTTATGCCAAGGCGTCAATTATGTACTTCAACTAGAACAAAAAGCCCAAGCATATAAATGTTTAGCAATATCAGAAACAACTCAAATGCGACAAATAAGCCAAAAGACAAAGAAAAGAGCAATAAAAAAAATGCATTAACAAGAAGCCAGGTCAAGCATCAGAAGAGGGTACAAAACTGACAACGGAAGCCAATACGTGGAACGTAAAACGTTTTTCCGGTTATTTAAGAAAATTATAGGTTACATAAAAAACCTGACAAAGTGAATAAAAGACGAACGTGAAGACGCCCCCGACAGCCAACTCAGACAAACGGACAATTCGTCAACTATGCAAGCCTTATTTGTTTATTTATTGGCTTGCATTGCAGTTGGCTTAGTTTATTAGCCGTAAAGCAGTAAAAAAAAAAAATGGTTAACTTGAGTGTCAGTTCAGCTTGTGCGTGGGGTCAAGAGTTAAGTGAAACTCAGCGAAGCGTGCTATTCAAATACGAATACAAACACTCGCACTGTAACAATGCCACCTACAAAGCATAGCACATATTGTATATATGTTTATGAATATATTGTTGTTGTGGTTTAAATATAGCTCCGCACTGTGGAACTGCTCTAATTTTATCACATGCCACCAATCAAGGCGATCCATGGGCGTGTGCTAACGGGGTTCAAGGAGGGAGGCGTGACAAACGAAAATGGAAAAAATACACATGAAAGCCAAAATTAAGTATAGTTAACTGGAGACCAAAAAATTGGTGGAATAGCTAGAAATATTGGTAAAAATGTATTCCAAAAATTTGGTGTATTTAATGGAAAACGGGTCCAGTACGAATATCGACTGTTATTTCATATTTGTTGTGGAAAGCTGTGTATTATTTACAAGTGGTAAATCTAACCGCCCTCGCACACATGTCCAGCGGCACAGTTTTTCTCTTATTCCTATACATTTATTATTGCTTTTGTGTTTTTCTTGCTTGCAACCAACAACTGGCCAAGCGCGAAACAAAAGACAAACAATACGCAATCAGATGAGAGTTGGGGAAGGAGAACTGTAAGGGAAAGGGGAAGGGGAGGGGGAGGGGGCAACGACAACAATAAGTTGTGTGGACAACTTTTACTATAAGGATCGAAAAGTAAACCCGTAGCTGGCGCTAAATGCCGCGACTCTTCGCCTGTCAACACAATTACAAATGCACATGCGAACTAATGCAGAGAGTGGGGGGGGGGGGGGGGGGGGGGGGGGGGGGGGGGGGGGGGGGGGGGGGGGGGGGGGAGCAGTAATATGATATGCCCGATGTGCGATGGCTATCGGCGCTGATGAAATTATTTATGCCTAAGCAGACTGGCTGGACTTTGCCGGGGCTGGAGTGCTCGTAATTAGTCGTAGTTATGGCAGCCGCAAATACAAGAGACTAACCAAAAGATAGTAGCTAGACCAATACATACACATATGACAAACACACACACACACACACACACACACAATTGGTAATTGAATACCTCGGCTGTTGTTGTCGGTTGCACACATCATTGAGCCTTTAGCCGAGGAACCGCGGACCGTGCAACTCATACTACACTTAAGCCATGACTTCGACTCGGACTCGCAATCTCGCGGCTCGAACTCGGTCAAGCTGTCAATCAGCTGGCAACCGATGCGTTTCTGCCCCTTCGTGGGGCACGTGGGTGGGTGTTTGAGTTTTGAATTTCCGTTCATGCATTTTTCATGCGGCTTCGATTGTGGGCCCCCGTTGTAAATGGGGGCGTTATCAAACGATTCTCAATAATAACGAGACGCCAATATATGCTAGTATATGTATATGTTGTTAACAAATTGTTGCGTGTGTACGTGTCTGTCTCTGTCTCTGTGTGTGTGTGCGTGTGTATTTAATATAATTAGTAGTGACAACAGCGAAGCTTGAACTGTCGTACCACATATTTAGTAGTGTTGTCAGTTGTGTAATTGGTTCCGGGCCGGGGCTAACAGAAAGGGTTTCCAGCACGACTTTCAAATGACTTTCAATCGGTTGTGTTGGGTGGTTCTTAAAGGGGTAAACCAAACCACTCAACCACCCACCCAACCACCCGCAGTGTGTGTAATGTGCTTTTAATCTCACCCGGAACGGTTCTCACGCATTTTCTTACTTTCTACTTACAGCTCTCCAAATTCTGGGCAGCTCTTTTTTGTTGTGTGTCTCGTAGATTTGTACAATTTATTTGCATTAATGACACTTAATGCTCTGGTGTCTGTCTTCGCTGCAGCATCAATTTGGTGGAGCAGCCGTAAAACACATTTGCTTGCCCTCCAATGAGAAAACAATTGTTAAAACACAAACGACACACAAAAAAAAAAAAAAGAAAAAGAAAACATGTCATTAGCAGTTTCAGAGAACACAAAAGCTTATGTCTTGAAGTGTTTAAGAATTTAGAAAACGTGGGCGCTACAGATCATCCATCCAAAGAGATCCAGCATACATTCCATACCATGTGGTAGTTTTCATAAAAAGTTGAGGTCCCTTGGGTTCGATCGTCAAATGCATTTTCACAACTGTTGTTTTTACAGCTTGTATTGTTGTTTATGTTTTGTTTCTGTTTGTCTTTGGGGACAGTTGTTGGCCAGCTCTGGTGTGGATTGTTTTTACAGTTGCCACGTCGATTTTCGGAGCATGGAAATTGACTTTGGTTCCACGTTGGCGCAAACTTTTTAAACCATCCGGCAAATTAAGGGCATTAAAAAGTTCCACGAACGCACACACACATGGATTGGAATGCAAGTTTTTCAATTTTCACGTACAAGCTTAAAATGCAGCCAAAAACTTTGTACGATTAGTTGCCCATTAGGAGTGGGTGGGGGTGGGGGTGGTTGTGGGGGCATTGGTGTAGAGATGGAGATGGGGAAGATTATAGCAAAGTTCAGGCCAACTGCCAGCTGGCCAGGTGGGCGTAAGGGCGCAAACATTAATCATGGGTTGCCTGCTGTACTTTTTAAATTGCAATTGGAGTTTGTTTTTTGGCTTTGGCTTTGGCTTTAGCTTTGGCATTCGCTGTGACTGTGTCTGGAACTGGGACTGGGAATGTGACTGGGACTGTGACTGCGCCTGCCGATATCAAAGTTTTGCCTTCATTTGCATATCGCACAAAAAAGTTACGTTATCATTTTGCTGCCACTGTCGAGTCCTTTCGTGTCCTGGCCAAATCCCTATTCTGGTATCTCTATCGAAAGTCACATTGGATTAAAAAACCCAAAATGCTGCTCTCACCTCTCACCTCTCTATATCTCTCTCTCTCTTTCTGTCTCTCTTTTCTGTGTGTGTCTCGTAAAAAACGGCAAAATCAATTTAAAGTTTTGTTGCATAAATTTGCACCGCATTTTTGCCCCAACTGCAACTACGAAAAACGTAACGTAAAAGATAAAGTTCTCCGCTTTTAAACTTACTTCTTTTTCTCTCTCTCTCTTTTTTTACTCTATATCGTTGTTCTTTTCAATAAAGCAGTTTACTTGTTGTGTTCAATTTTTTTTTTGCTGCGTTGTTTAAAAATTTGTATTTTAATTAATTGATTAGACTGTTTGAAATTAGAGAATAAATTGAAGAAATTTGTTTGCTATAAGCCAATACAATATGACCATTAATTTGGCTTTAAATTCTACAGCCTGTACACGCAAACACACGCACACACACACTCCTACACACTGTTTTGGCCATACAGTAAAACAGACCGACAAACATTTTTTAATTAAACCTCAAGCAATTACAAACGCTGCAAGTCATGAGGCGGCACAAAGGGATAACACAGCGACAACAACAACAACAACAGCAGCAATAGCAATAGCAACAAGGACAACCCCAACAATGACGACAACGACACCTCACACAGTTTACACTCGAAATGACATGCAAAGAGCTGCCGCGTTGGGCAAAAGGCAAAATTTTTGGAGCCGAAAACTGCGAGGCAACAGGAGCTGCTCCATACTGTGGCTTTGTGCGGCACTAATTGATGTGCCAGCCCAACTGCTGCTGCTCCTGTCTCTAACTGTCTCGGTCTCACTCTCTCTCACTCTCTTTTAGTGCAGCTGACATAGATTTGCAAACACCAGCAGCAGCAGCAGCAGCAGCAACAATAAAGATGAAGGAGCTGCAGCTGCTGCTGCTGCAACAGCTGGCAAAGGGGAGGACTCTAGAAGAAGCTGCCACAATTTTCTAATTATTTGCAAAATTTTATGCCAACGCAAAAGGCAGCCCCCAAGTGGCAAGTGGCAACCGGCAACAAGGGGGAAGGGGGAAGGGGGAAGGTGGTGGCATAGCAAGTTTTATGCAACATTTTTGGTTGCCGTTGCCGTTGCCAGCAGCTGTTGCAGCTGTGCTGCAAACTCTACTTTCCATCGCTCTTGAAAAACTTTGCCTGCGTGTGTTTGCTAAATTTTACATTAGTTCGATTTTCATTTCATTTGCTGGCAGTTATTTTTGGTATAAATTTTTTGGAAAATGACGCCAACGTCGTCATCGTCTTTTTATCTCTGTCATTCTTTTTGGCTGTGTTTGTGCTTTGCGATGCGTGCATTTAACTTTTGCTGCATCAGCGGGCGCCCCCCCCCCCCCCCCCCTCAAAAAACTAGTGCTGCAAACGCCCCAAAAGCAATTTCCAATCACGCAAATGGGAAACGCAAAAGCAAACAAATATTAAAGTTTCTATAAAATCGACTCGAGCTTAAATTCATTCATAAATGTGCTCACAGCGATTTTCATATTTTTGAACAAAACACAAACTAAGCTGACAAATGACAATTAATTGCCAAACACAAAAACTAAGCTAAACTAAAAGAAATAAATAAGCGACAAAACGGGTTCAAGATTGCTGCCAATTGAACCAAAGAACTGGGCGTGCCCAAGAGCCAGGTAAACAAAACACACACACACATAGCAACAACAACAACAACAACAAAATTCGAAACGCAAATTGAATTCGGTGAGAAAAAGACGCAGCATTGAAAACATTAAAAAACAACAAATTGACGCTTCATTAGTTTTTAACCCAACAAAACTTTTGCGCTTGAACGAACCAAAAAACAAAACACAAACGACAAAGAAATAAATTGACAATTTAGTACTAATGTAATGTAGATACAATCAAAAAGCACATTAAGGTAACTTTATTCTATTGTTATGTGACAAAGATGAAGTCCCTGAAAGATGCCCCTTTATAAGTTCCCGTAAATCAACATCATCTTGGGCTGAGTTTGATTATCTATTTTGTGTTTTAGACTCAGATAAACTAATCTCTGTAATTCATTCTCTATTTGAAGCCTAATAACATTTGAAATTGCTGTTTGCTTTTTTTTTTTTGATAATCATAAACTAAATAGTTTATAATACAAACCAAAATTAAAGTACGTCAAATTTAAACAATTAATAACTAATAGTTAAACTATCTTATATTTAATGGTTTAGTTCATCATTCAACTTTAAAGCGTCTACTAATAATAATTCATTTTCCAATCTTTTTAACTTAACCAAATCAACCTGACTTAATATAAGTTAGTTATTGTCAATACATGAATCACAGCAGTGAAAAGTTAAGTTCAAAAACATCTTTAACAAAAATAAATTCATAATTATTGAAGTCAATTTAAGATAAATATAATAGTGTATTTTGAAGTCCTTTTAATATTTCTATTTAAGTTTATCTCAATTTCGTAAATTTATGAAAATTTAAATACTTTCCGTGTAAAACATTAATCTTAAATACTACAGCTGAAAAAGTTAAGTTAAAGCATTTCTTTGAAAACATTAGCTTTATATTTTGGAGCATTTCTCATGTTTATTGTCTTAAACGTTTCAAGTTAATGCGGCTACCGAATTGAGCTGAGCTAACTGCTAAAAGTTGATTTTCAAGTTAATTATCAGTTGGCATGTGCGGCAAGATGTTGTTGTTGTTGGTGCTGTTGTTTTTGTTGTTGCTGTTGTTGCAAATAACTAACAGGGGCAACATCAGCGGCAACAGCAAACAGCGCTGACGTTTTAATTGAGTTTGGCATCCATGGCAGCTGCGCTTTTAGCATCAGCGTCTTTTAGCCAAGTTGAAGACGCGGTTGCGTACAAGTTAAATAATTTCATTACATGGGAGAAGAACTTGGGCCTTAAGTGCTTTCAATTGCTAAGAGGAGAGGGCGCGGTGCATATTGCCGGGATGTATTCAAATCCGGAACCGCATCCATATCCAAGTGCACATGATCGACGGGGGAAAATAACGAAAATAACTGGCGATTTGCCAGTATGCACAATACAAATTAACTGGAGCAGCAATAACAATGCAAAAGCCATCAAATTGGTGCTAACTGCGCGTTGCAATCGCTCCGCGATCTCCGCCCGTCCTTCAGCCTCCAGCCTCCGGAGCCCGGAGCCCGGAGCCCGTAGCCCATAGTCCGGAGGCCAGCTTTATTGTTTGGTTTGGTTTTTGCAGCATACACATATTGCAATTTGGACGCTGAATGCTATGTTGTGTGCATTCGAAATTTCGGTTTTTATTTTTGCCCAAGCGACATTCGCTGGGGCGTCATAAAAATTGATGGATGCCCAGATGGAAAATAAAAATAAGAAGAAAAAAAAATAGGGCAAATAAAGACTCTGCTAGCTTTTGGCCCAGTTGCGACACAAATAAAGCAGATCGTCATTCAATTTGAAATACTTTATAAAGTTGTGCTCAATAAAATAATATCAAACTTGTTTCTGAGACCCTTCCAGTCATCCAAACTTAACACGTAATCCCATTTTTGGTAAGCCTGGAATGTAAACTGCAGAAATAAAATAAAAAAAAATGATAGACGCATTTCTTTTTCACACAAAATAGGCTGCTCATTGAAATAGTAGACTACGTTGACCATAAATTCGCCATTGCGCCGGCGACAAGTATTTATGGGCGCAATTGAAACTATTTCTATTTGCTGTCGTTGATTAAAAACGGAAATAGTCGATTGTCAAAAGATGAGATAACTAGTCGCCCATTAAGGAAATGTAAGAAAAATATTTGGTCAGCGGTCGCTGGGTGAAATGGGTTGTTTTTTTTTTTCTTTTGCTGGACCAGCATGAAAGCTATTGCCAAGAAAATGACGACTGCAGCTTTTCATTTCGGAAAACTGCGCCCACTCCACAATGTCACAATGACAGCGACAGTGTATTCACTGGAGATAGAAAAATGATTGTTGGCCAAAAAAAAAAAAAATAAAAAAAAGAAGCTCGTTTTCCTTTGTCATTCTTTAAGTGCGGGAAACTCTTGAAAATCAATTGCAGTTGCTAAAATTTTCTGTTCTCTTACGACTGACAGACAAATCTTTAAAAACGTTCTTAAACTCGTGAGGTCAGCGAACCGATTTTAAACGCTACACTCTTGAAGAGGAACTTGTGTTCATTTACATAACTCTTGCATTGGTTTTTTTTTGTTCATTCTAATAGTGTGATTTTTATGGTGTTTTATTAGATGCACGCCAAATGCAGTGGAAAAACTTGCTGTGAAATCTAAGGGAAAAACTCGGACACTTTTGCGATAATTTATGTAACTGTTGGTTTGTTTTTCGATGGCGATTCGGCACTTGGCAGCGAATTCGTTTGCCTTTTGTGCCAGCGCTTTGGGCAAGGGTGTGGGTCGTGGGGAAGGGGCAAGCGCCTGCGCCTAAAATGCGGCAACATTTTATGCGCTTGCTTATTTTATTGCCTTTGGCATTTTGAATGCGCAGACCCATAAACATGGTTACCAAAAAACTGCTTTTGTCGCATTTGGCGCACTTTCAAAACGGGCAGTTGATAAAAATGGAAAAGATTAGGTTAGGGGGTCAGAACGAGAGCGCTGTTAGCGGTAAACCAAAGCTGAGGTCCTTGCCACTGGCTCACTAATCGCATGCCAATTTGTGCCGCCTACTTGCAAATAAGCCAATTGCCAATTGAGTTGGTCCAGGTGGATGCGGCCCCTGACGAGGCTTATCGTCCTCGAATGCGCTCAAGTGTTCTCTTGACCGACCGCATAGACGGCGCCTTGCCTGCTGTTGGCAATAACAAGAACAAGAACAAGAACAAGGACTCAAAGCAAGCAAATAGCTTCAATTGTTTTAAGCTGCTTTCTTAATTAGACACTGTGGCTATCGGCTGCTTCAACTTCACTGACTGCCCACACAACCAGCGCCCACTAACTAACTAACGAACTTATAAACTAAACAAAGCCGCGGGCCATTGCACAGCATGAAAGGACCCGTCTTCAACTGATAATTTAGCACGTACCAGAGATGAGCAAAGACCGCACTTTGGACTCCGGACCCTGCTGGCACGTCGCTTGTTTCATAATAATCAAGTGCTGGCAATTGGCGAGCCTGTGGCATAAATGTCAACGATTTGATAATGGAACCAAAGCCGAGGCCAAAGCTGGCTGGTCGGGGATGCGTGACAAATATCTGGCTGGTCCTTGTGCACATTACTTGCCATTTGTTTTGGTTGCTTGAAAAAAAAAAGAAAGAAAAAAAAGTAAAGAAAACGAAACGAAACGAAACGGGCACGGGCAAGACAAATATTTGAAAAATTGCACATATCAAGAAAACAAAAAAAAAAAAAAAAAGCTGTTAATGCCAGCGAGGGTTGCTGCTCGGTCAACGTAGATAAATATCCTTGGAACTGGGAACCACTTCAACGGCTGTTGACGCGTGCTATCGATTTGGCCATGCCCCACAACAAATAAAACCAGCTTCGAGTTCAGCAATTGCGTTTGAATGACGGCTTATTTCGCAGCCTCTGCACTTTTCGCTCTATTTGCTTATTAAATTTGTTCAATTCATACGCAACTAGCAAACGATAAAAACAACAACAACAGCAACAACAACAAGAGTAAAAGCCACAAGCCACACCCCACGAAGCACATTTTGTAGCACATCCTTTCAATCTATTCGGATATTGTGCAAATGGATGCGTGTGAGCGTGTGTGTGTGTGTGTGTGTGTGTGTGTGTGTGTGTGTGTGTGCGCGTGTGTTTGCATTTATTTCTCGCTCTTTCATTGGCATTTATTTTTGGCACTCAATACCCACCAGCAAAAAAAAAAAAAATAAAGAGCCCGCCCTAAGTGAAGTTCGTGGCGTTGCTGGTTTGGCCTGATTTAGCTTTTATGAAGCTGACGTCCCAACGAAAAAAAATGTTCGACTACCAACGAGGGGTATATAGGTTTACAGAGTCCCCTGCAACAGTAAAACTATCACTAATTAGTTGATATACTTTATTTCGTATTTCCAAGCTAACTTGGCGCAACCCCGAAACTCATTTCATTTTTATTGCTTTCTTATGATTTTAAGTGCATAAGGATATGTATATAATACTTATATATTGCTGCAACTTATGCCATCCAATGATTTTAAGTTCTTTTCTTTAGTTGGGATTC
The DNA here is from genome assembly GCA_004143845.1 of Drosophila lacertosa. NCBI lineage: Eukaryota > Metazoa > Arthropoda > Insecta > Diptera > Drosophilidae > Drosophila > Drosophila lacertosa. The sequence goes on from SCDZ01000109.1 coordinate 183,224, forward strand.
GCCTTCACATTTTGTTGGCTTCTTTTATTATTTTTCCAACTAAATCGACTTTGCTTTTGTGCTTTCGTGTATTGTGCTATGTATACAATATGGCATTTTCTGTAAGCTCCAGATATACACACACAGTCATATGGGAGAGGACTATTCGCAGATTCTCGCTCAGCTCAGCCCCTCCACACACACACACACACACACACACACTTGCGTTTTCAATTTGTGCGCTTTAATAATTCACAATTCAATAAATGCTAACAAATTGACATTGTCCAAAATGTTGTATAGATTTTTCCTTTTTTTTTCCTTCGTTTCCTTCGGCTTTTCTTTCTCAAAACAACCCTGTAATCATGTGAGCATCTTGGGAAAGGCGACCCAAACCCACCAATTACATTGCCGGGGAATTAACTTGAGCGACTTTTATGTCAATTCAATACATTTCATTTACTCGACAATCTCTTTGTGCGCCTCTGTGTATGTGTGTTTGTGTGTGTGTGTGTGTGTATGCGTATGCGTAAGCGAGGGAGGATATTTTCTTGTCTTCTATGTAGCATATTTCCCCCCCCCCCCCTACCACTTGTAGTTTCTGCGCAAATTTTCGGAAAATTAATTTGTAATTTTAGTGAGTTGGCTGCGTCGAAGGCTGTCAACGTTTTCTGTTTTCTGTTTTCTGTTTTTTTTTTTTTTTGTGTTGCCCAGAATTCGGCAAATATCCTGCGGCGCTCACAAATTATGTGCAAATAAATTGCCATTTGTTAAGTGGCTTTGCATAAGAAGTTTGCCATCGTGGCTCCTTCGACACACACAGGACTTGTCTGTCTGTCTGTCTCAGCTTGGCATTATTGGATCGCACATGAATATGTAAGTTGGCAAATATGCCATATACACATTTGTATTAGCCATGTTCAATTTATTTCTATTAATAGTCGAGCGCCTTGCATTTTGTATGCTTTTTATCCGGCATTTCAATCGTGTATTATACAGTATTCAATATATGTGTGTGTGTGTGTGTGGGTGGGTGGAGGGGGAGGTGTGTGTCTGGGGAGATTGAAAGATTGGGGGATTGTAAGTTCGTTCAAGTTTTCTTCTTCGGTTAATTAAAGTCAATGGTAAGGTAAATCAATTGCATGAAAACTTTTATTGCAAGAACTATAACTGTCAAATGGCTTGGAAATGAAAGTTGGATTACGTCTTTGCCTAAGTGCCAAAATAGATAACTAATAATATGCGCTGTTGATTATAAAACCTTTCAGCAGCAAGCAATTTATTTTTACACCTGTAATCAGTCTTAGTCGAAATTAGCATAAATATCGCAGTTTTACACTCGTTATCTCTAACAAAAGCCAAATAATAAGCTTAACTTGTGCTATTTGAAACTCAAGAACTTCATATGTTTTAATTAATAAAACTCGTTACCAGCAACTTCTCCACGCTTCACAGCAATCACCTTTCATAGCAGAACAAAAGACCAAAAGCAACTCAAAAAAAAGTGTTTATGGCCCTACGTATTCTGCATAAAGTATAAAGAACATAATTAATTATATGGTCAGGCGTTACAAACTTCCAGCGGAGACGCAACTGAAGAAGCGTAAAAATTGTCCAAAAAAAAAAAAATATATATATATAAAGAAACAGAATTGGACAAAGAAAAAGAGAAACCAAACGTTGAACGGCATTCAGTTTTTTTTACAATCGACCAAAGCGCTAATTACAAAAATAACAACAACAGCAAAAGCAGCCGCCAACCAGAGAACTATGAATATATACATATATATCTGTATATATGTATGTATGTACATATATGTATGTATATATGAATGTGTCTATACCCAGACCGCCGCGGTGAACGCCCGTCATCAATGGTGGAGCTGGGATGAAGCGGATGGAGAGGGGTAGGTGGAGATGGAAGGGGGCTTAATGCCTTTGCCGCTCCGAAGTCATTTATATTAATTTTAATAACATTGTTAAGCCGCAATGCGCCTAGGACTTGGCCCAAACGAACTAACCAAAGTCGAAGATTCAGTCGGTCGGGTGTTAACGATGAAACACTTTTCGGCTTATGAATTTTTGAGCAGATAATCAAAGCAACGTTCGCTGTAACCACATCCAAAGCCAAAACCATAGCCATGTCCATATCCATGTCCATGTCTACGCTGCATATTAAAAACAAATTAGCGTTTTGTTGTTTTTGCTTCTAACTGAACCAAGTCCGCTGTGGATAGGGGAAGGGGAAGGGGAAGGCGAAGGCGAAGGGGAAGTTGGACAGGTCGACATTTAGTGTAAATGTGTTTTTAAACGTATTGGCATTTCAAGTTACAAGCTACGACTGGTAAATGACTAACTGCAATCTGCGTGTCAGATTTACGCATTATTTTCGATTTTTGATTATATAATAATTTGCAATAAATTTGCCAATGGCTTTGAGCTCGAGTTGCAGTTGCAACTAGCAGTTAAATGCTTTTTAATTGACCCATAATGCGGTTGGGTTCGCAGAGTGCAGACCCCAGAGAGTTGGTTAGTTATTGCCGCTGGCTGCTGACCAGCATCTGATTGGTTTAGATAACGCAGTTGATGGCCACAAAACTGCTGTTCAATTATTTGCGGTTCGAACGCTCTGATTGCAAATCGAATTTACAGAAAAATTGCGCTATGTGCGCTGCATTTAACATTGACTTAACCTTGGCTTTAATGAAGGTTTCTTTTGGGCTGCTGACAACAACAGCGACGCCAACTTTGGCATATTAATTACTTTTGTTTTTTGTTTTTTTTGTTTTCTTGGGGGGCAGGCAGAAGTAGAACTATTAGTGGAGGCTTGAGCCCCCCTTCGCGATAATGACAGACCAGCAGCAACAGGGAGTGAAAGGCGCAAGTTTCCCCCGCCCCAATGGTGCGTACTTAGCACTTTCCCGGAAGAGAAGAGGCAAAAAAAAAAAAAAAAAGCAAAGAACCCCGAAAAAAAAACCTCAACCAGCATGCTGCTACTGCCACACTCTGTGTCTGGTAATTAATCATCATTACATTTTCGTAAACGAAGCGGATTTTAAGTGGGATTTGCAGCTCAGTCGGCAGCATCTTCTAGCCAGTCTATCCGAACGGACAGATAGACAGACAGTCAGCTATCTATCGGAGCCCATAACATGCTCATTTAGTAATGATTCCTCTTGGTTCGACTCTTCTTCTTTTCCTTTGGCAGTCAGTTGAGCGTACCATCCTCGTGTCCATTCATCCTGCCCCATTCGCATTGGCATTGACAGCTGGGGCTGCTTATCTGTCCTGCATTTGACATTTAGCATTAAAAACGCTTTAATAATAACGCAATAATAATGCCCTTGTAACAATTTTTGCGGGCGATGGCAAAAGACATAGCCAGATATTTATCATTTCATCAATCAAATGGACGACGTATCCTGTGGTGAAGTAGTGGGTGGGTGGGTGGTTGGGTTGGGTTGGGTTTGGTTTGGTTTTTGCTTGAAGTGGGTTTGTTTTGGATGCCAACGAAAACTTTTCATCATTTAATTTTGCCGCTACAATTACCCAAGTTCAGAGACAGCGACTTGAGAAAACCGATGCTCGACTCAAAGTCTAAGTCTGAGTGGCGAGTCCTTCAAAGCATCATCAATCTCTTTTAGTGTGTAAGCAAAATGGCGGCCATTGACAGGACAATAACAGGACAACAGCACACAGAGCGAAACTTATCAATTACACAATAGCGGCCATTTTGTTGAGCACAACACACACACACACGCACACACACATGGGAGCGCGAACACATAAATCTCATAAATGCATGTCATATTTAAAAGCCAAAGTTGCGCCCTTAGCTTTGTCATAGATTCTTGTTATAAGTAGTTGTTGTACAGTTGTTGTTGTTGTTGTTGTTGTTGTTGTTGTTGCTAGGACTTGGACTGAGACTTGGGCTTTAGTTTGTGGCTTGGCGATCTCATTTGTTGTTGCCGCTCTCGGACATGGCTTTTGTTGCTTTGGCTGTGGCTGTGGCTGTTGCTGTTGCTGTGTCTGTGTCTGTGGCTGCTGCAGTTGAGTTATGACTTAAGCTGACATTTCATTAGTGCGCATTAAGTGTTCTGCGAATGAGTTTAACTAGTACAACGACGAGACATCCGACACCGGGGTAGAGGCGTTGAATTGAAGCTAGTTTTTAGCATAGCCTTTGCCTTAATTAGCTGCCATAATAAGGCAGCAGCACTTACATAAGCTAAAAACCCTTTGCCAGCGACCCAATGAATGACCCAATTTTCAACAATTGCCACACACTCATTTCGACTCGACTAGTCTGTTAATTAAACATTACTCAAACTGACCGCAGGCTTTAAAACTTGTGCGAATGCACTGAAATAATTAATTGAGTGGCAAATACAACCGATAAACAACGAATCGAAATAGTTAACTAGACTTTAGGATGGGAGATGGGGGATTGTGGAGAAAGTGGACAGTTTGCCTGTAAAGCTTGCAGCTTATTAAGTTTTAATTGCATTCGCAGCAGAGACAAGCACAGGCACGACAAACGACTGCCAGATGCCCTATAAAAAGGCATACAGGATACAAATCGAGCAGGCCTGTGCAGGGTATCCGGTCTGGTTGTACACGACGGATAAATGAATATAAAATTCAAATTCAAATTTAAATTAAATGAGCTTGGGGCAATTCAGGTCGGGCCATGTCAGTTCAGGTTTGACTCCCTCTCTCTCTCTCTCTCTCTCGCTCTCTCTCGCTCTCTCTCTCTCAAGTGGGCCACTCGAGTGGCCACAGCGCCACTTGAGCGAACCATGGAACTGAATGGAACTGACCACGGGACCGGGGCTAACTGGCTGACTAACTGACTGAATGAGTGAATGAGCAAGTGAACGAACCAACCATTTTTGCATGCACACAAAACATTTGCAAAAATGGCAAACGCCGCAAAACTAAGTAGAACACGACGACGACGACGACGATAGCAGGAAGGTTGAAGTGTGGACTCAACTGCTGGACTGCAGGTCAATTAATTAAGGGTAAATTAAGTGCAGCTCTAAGGAAAGAGAAGCCGCTCCAGCTCCAGCTCCAGCCGCCTTTGCTGCTTAGCGATTTGAGTGGCAAGATTATGAACTCGAGCTCGGCTTCAAGTGTGTATGGCATAAATCCTTGACTAGCTACACACGGAAACGCTTTAGTACATTGGCCGGAAGTGGAATAGCTTGAAAGTGGTAAATAGGCAGCAACAATGGATATCCAGGAGGGTGTGTTGAAGGCCAGCCCGCTTGATGAACTGCTTGGCCAAGTCCTGGCTGGCGCGAGTCCTTGCAGATAAAGCCTGTATGCATTTGTATATGTCGGCTTGCCATTCGCCGGGCATTAGATTGAAGTCCACGTTAAGTCGCAGCTAGCGATAAATGAGCCGTCGAATTGACAAAGAAACATGGCCAGGAAATGCAAGCGAAATGTATTCAACAGGAAGGAACTGAAACTGGTGCAGGCAAAATGAGAACTGAAAAGTGAGAAGCTCTAAACTAAGACTTACATTAAGATACGATATTGAAGCTGAGCACGAGCCTTTTCAGTTGGATGAGACTTTAAATTAGCACAAAATGATTGCAACTGAGAAACTTGGAGGTAGTTGGACGAATGCAATAATAATAAACATAATAATGATAACCGGCAGCAATGACCACAATCAGCAACAACACATCAGCAACAGCAACAGCAACTACTATAACAATAACAACTCAGATAACGACAACAATAATAAACTCAATAAGCAAATAAGTAGCCAAGAACCAGAAGAGTTCAGCTTGTAGAATGTAGAATGGAGAATTGAGTTGAGGCTGTGTCATATTTGCATGGCATTCCTTAAAATAAGAACCAACAACAGCAACAACAACAACAACAACAACAGCAGCAACAATTTATGATGGCGATACTAAGGAACTCGAATGAAATGGACAATTGACTTGCCCCGTGGGCAGTCGTAGTAGGTGTATTCATGTATGAGCAACTTCTGTACAGGCAGGCAGCAGACAGGCAGCAGGCAGACTGTTTGCGGCGATAAATTAAAGCGCACTAACTAACCAACCAACTGCAAGATAATGGCAAATGAAGCCGTAGGAGTAGCGACTGCACTCGCTGCATGAAGGTGGAGATCTGATCGGGTACAGGTCGGTTGCATGCCACAACATGTTGCGCATTCAAATGAAGACCGCACGGAACCCACACACACACACACACACGCACACACACACACACACACACACACACACACACACACACACACACACACACAGACAACGAAGAGCCAAGGAACACGTCCATTCAAATTGCTTTGAAGCTCATTGTTTGCTGCTGCGGCTGCTGCTGCGCCTGCGCAGTAATTTATTTCATTTATATTTTGCAGCAAGCTGCCCGCCTTGCACAGGCTGCGTTTTATTATCATTGCATAAGCACAAAAAAGGAAATTCGCCTCACATTGTTGTTGCCGCAGTCGTTGCTGCTGCTGCTGCTAAGCCAAAAGTCATTAACTTTTGTCCATCCAGGCAAGTTGCGACCTCGCCCGGTGTTCTTGCCAAGTTCCCAGTTGCCCGTTGCAAGTTGAATGTTTGGACATGTGCTCCCGGCTACTGTACACTACAACAAGAAGAACAAGTAACAAGAGCAACTGATTGTTCGCTTGGTTGTTGCTTGTTGTTCGGGCCTTGGCACAAACTGTTTGCTGCCTACGCAGTCGTGTTTCCAAAAACTTTTGTTCAGCTAACGAAGCTTGATGGGGCCCAAACTCTGGCTGATTTGACTTATGCAATGCTGATCGAAACCCCCTGCCGAGTCAGCCACATCAAATGCATTTTAAATTGTCGCCTATTAATCAAAAGTCAATTTCAGTTTCTCTCAATTACCAACCAACAACAAATTTGCATATCAGTTCCAAATCATTTCACGGCGCCCCTCGATACAAATAAAATAACAATGATAACACGCGCACACACACAAACAAATAAATGTTCATATTTATACACACATTAGTAAAAAAGAAAAAAAAGTGTCAGCCAACATGACAGTTGACATTTTATGCCGTTAATATGCAGATGACAGAAAATTGAATCTCATATCTCACTCGCATTTGGAACTCAGTTTGGGTTCGGTTTCGGGTTACTGTGGCTAATTTTTTGTCACTTATGCAAGTTATTTGATTTGCATTTTGATTTTCATTTTCATTTTCCATGCTTAGCATGACAATAGAGCGCAATATGAAATGGGCCAGAGACCTGAAATATGAGCGCTGTAAACATTCATTAGCAAGACATTTAAATTAATTTTACAATTTTTTATTATGTTAACGCCTCTGCTTCGAATGCATTTGCATTCAGCGAAAGTTAAACAATTTAAATAAAATTTCTATGCGTTTTTCTCTTATGACAACAAATTAATTCGACTGTTCAGCGAAACTATTTCACGCCAAATAAATTCACGCCAAAAAACATTTTTACCATATAATGCGCAACATTTGTAATTGCTGCAAGTGACGTGGACAGAAAACTCAAACACCCAACGCGGTCGCCAAATAAATACTCATAATGTGTAATATAAAAAAATTAAAACAAAATAACAAATATATGTATATATATATTTATATATACATATATATATATAAATATATATGTATATATGTATGTATGTATATAAACAAACAATACAGTTGCAACAAAAACCAAATTCACTGCGGTTAGCCACAAAATGCAGCAAATTGAATAATTGCAAAGCTGCAGCAGAAAAAAACATATTTTCAATAATGAAATTAAAGAAATGAAAAGCTGAATATTGGCATTTAAATCGCATTCTGATTTAAAAATAAAGTCTTTTGAATCAAAAGATTTGTGTGAAAAAAAAATCAAATTAATTAATAATTATTTATTTTCTTCTTTTTTGCAGGTATGCAATCAGATGAAAGCAATTATAATATTTCAATGAGAGGTTTGCGTAAGTTGCTGTTAAATAAAAAACTCTTTATCCCACTGCTAATCAACTTTAAAGGGTAACTTTTGGTATAGTTGGCATTGTAAGATTTCTTGAGTACAACACTCAATTGAGTGCATATATGTTATCCACACTCTGAGGATTCCCTAACTTTAACAAAAGTTATGGCTTTTTCATTTGAGTCAGGTGAAAAGTTTATAACTTTATCCCATGCTCATTCAAATTAAAGGCTAACTTCTGGTACTATTGTTAAATGTTTCCCGGATTTCTCGCAGGATTCTCTGACTTTAACATTCGGAATGCTTATTAAAAAATCTGACCGTTAAAACTATTTTATTTATTTTGATTACTAAGTCAAAGCAAATGTTTACACGTGTAATTAACTGCAGGGCAACCGCACAAAATTGTTGCCTATTTTTTTGTTTATTTTGCTTTTTGTATTTTGTTGTTATGTTTATTTCAACTTTAAAGCCTGCGAGCAAATATGTTAATGCAAGCTCCCAATTTTTAAACAAGATAGAAAACACCCAGGTACACAGCGAGAAACAAAGGTGCTCAGTTACACATGTATGTGCTAGCACAATAGATAGAGTCGCACACACACAAACACACAAACACACAGACACACACACACGCTGGCTTGTAAACACAGCGTAAATAGTTTCAATAAAGGACAACAAGAGAAAGGGGGAAAACAGGCAGGCAGTAACAACAGTTGTTACACATGTTGCTGCCTGGCCACACCCACACCAACACACACACAGACACACACACACACATACAACTATATCAGCTGGTGCATTTGCCATTTCCACGTACCACTATTGTTATTATTTATGTGAGGCAAACAGCAGCTTCCGTTTGTGCCACATGCGCCGCGCTGCGGCAACAACACGAAAAGGAAGCGGCAAGCATTTAAAAAATGCACGCAGCGAGGCCTTGACTGCAATATGTTGCCTAACAGCAGGCAGCGTTTTTTTTATAGATTTTTAGCAGCAGGTCAACAAAGGAAAGAAGAGCGGTTCAGTGGTGCAGCGGTGCAGTTGGGCGGTGCACTGTTTGCGTTGGCTTGTTTAACATTTTTCAACAATTTATTTAATCATGGGTTAGCTTCAAGTTGCAGCAACATGCCAGAAGCTGCCTAATGTGAAATGCTGTTTCATTCTCTCTCTCTTTCCCTTACTCGCTTGCTATATATATATATATATATATATATATATATCTCTTTCTTTCTTTGGTTGGCACACATTTTGCATGCCATTAAAAGTCAGCGGTTTGTTTGTTGTGTTTTGCCTGTGTGTGTGTGTGTGTGTGTGTGTGTGTGCAGCTCAAGTTATGCCACGACTTTTTTTTTTGCTGCTGTTGCTGCTGCTGCTGCTGCTGCTGCTTTGGTTGCTGCTGTTACATTTTAATTGCTTTACATAATGCCAGCATTTGCTTGTAGCCTTGTTGTAGTTGTGTAGTTGTGTGCCGCAATGCTTTTCCATTATTTTTAATTGTTGCTGTTGCGCCTGTGCGTAGGCACCAAAACGTTGCATAAGCCGTGGCAGCACAACACACACACACACTCACAGATATGTATATCTGCATAGCAGAGGAAATAACCTTCGGCTGGGTTGCCTAGCGCCAACTGCAATTAACCGACTTTAATTGGGAAATTAACTTTGTACCCAAGTAGAAATCAAAGAAACACAAACTTTTTAATTAAGTGCACAGTTACAGATAAAGAATATGAAGAAATGAGAACAAGTCCAATATATGTATGTATGTATATATATATATATATATATACATATATTTATATATGTATGTGTTGTTAGAAAAGTGCAAAATGGAGAGTCGATCAAACTGAAAGTTGACGTAAGCTCTCTCATACCCTCTGACATCATCAGCATCAACATCATAATTCGCATGCCTCTTTGCACCCCAAAAGCAGATGGAAACTTTTTGTGCATGCGGCGGCGCATAATTACCAGGAGAAAACTTTGCAGCAATAACTAAGCTTCAAAAAAAATGCCGAGCGTACATAGGGGAAAGTTGTTTATTGTTGCTGTTCTTGTTTCTTTTATATTTCTTGAAGGCGCGGGCTCTTTAAAATGTGTGTTTTTTATTTGGGCAGGCAGCAACCGCAAGTTCGCTCCTTCAAGCCAAAAGCAACTAACCCTCAAAACTTTCGCTACTTTTCTATTTTGTGTGAACTTCAAAAACGTAAGGAAGAATGAAAAAAATCAAGTGCTCAAGTGCCCGAAATGCTGAAAAACTCCGGGCCGGGTCAGTTGGCAACCCTCGCAAATGGCAAATAAAAATTAAGGCTGGGCATCCCATTTTACGACTCTCCAATGTGCACTAAAGGCTAGCACCAGAAAAAAATGAGCACGGAAATTTTTTAAATTATATTAAAACACAAATTGAGGGAAAGTGGGAAAGTGGAATGTGGAATGTGGCAAGCGCAATTGCTTCGTTTGCCATTTGGCTTTGCCATTAGTGCAACCGAATAATAAATAATCCAAACCCCAAAACCAAAGCTGACCTGTGAACTCTCAACTTAAAGCCAAGTTCTCTCACTCTCTATTTCCTCGCTCTTTCTCCCTCTCTTTCAAGTCTGTCCAATTAAAGTTGTTGTAACGCGAAACTTGTAATGTATACGCAGAGTTGTCGACACGGGCATCAGCGAAATTCTCTTTCTCATTTGAAGAAAGTTTTTGTTGTTTGCATTATGTATTATGTATACATAAATATATATATATATATATGTATATTTACTCACGTGGCTTCTTTGGTTGCTCTGCTGGGCCGAATATAATGACGAGTGCTTATTTGGCATATTCTGTTTTTTGTTGCGTGCGTTTTCATGGTAACTTTTGTCAAACACACACTTCTTGGCAATATATACAATGGAGTGAAATCCAATTAGGGGCCGATAACAAAATATATATTGTGTATATAAATGCAAAGTTCTCATACATATTTATTTATCAATATCAATAAATGTGCATCGGGCTTATAGAAATTTAAGCTTCAAACTGACAAAACCTTAAACTAAATCGTGGCATTAACCAGAGGAAAAACTAGCAGTGCCAACAACCCAACACTCATTCACACACACACACACGCACACATACACACACATAATATGCCTCGGGTGATTGCACACGAACATGAGCTAAATTGGCCGAAGCGGGGGACGCTTTGAATCTGGTGCTGGGTTAGGTTTGGGTCAGGTCATGTTGTCTGTCAGCTTGTTGCACTTGGCCCAAGGCTCATTAATAGAGCGATTATTTTTCTCTATTTTGCACACAAACTGTCACACTTGACTTTTGTCTGTGTGTATGGGTGTATGTCTGTGTGTGTGCCTGCGTGTGTGAGTGAAAGTGCCGCCAGATTCTTGGGGGCGCTTGTTGACACTCATTGAGACAAAAGTGCTTAACTGCTGCACTTTTACCAACACACACACACACACAAGCAAATACACACACACAAGCAAATACTCTATGGAGAGAAACTACTATATTTTTTTTTTGTGCGCTTTGCTTTACAGTTTCTTTCACATGCAACTTGAGTTGCTTTATTTTCTGCTTTTGTGCGCTTAATTTGCTTGTCAGGCGCAGTAAGTTTGTAGGCTTTGTACGCCGCAGACAATGGAGGAGCCACGACTAGGCTCTTGTGGCACTTGCGGCATTTGTGGCGCGGGGCGTTGGGCAATTGTGTGTGTGTGTGTGTGTGTCTGTGTGTGTTGCATAGCGTAAGGCGCCGGCAAAATGTCAAGCACCTCGAAACAACAACACTGTTGCAGTGCCAACGACAAAGAAGAAGAAGAAGGACAAGAAGGTTAAGCACGCCCAACACATTCAGATTTTGGTATGCGGATTGGGCCAGATTTGCTGGCCGCTTGTCAGTTTGAAATTTTAATGAGCAGCTGGCAAGTGTCAGTTATGGCTTGCTTGGCCTTCGCTTAAAACTTTTGGCTGCATTTCCTGTAAAAGTGTTGCCTACATTTGCACGCCACTCGCAATTCCCATTAATTTATGTTATTCAACGCGATTTTTGAGTGGCAAGTGGGCGTTGCAAGCTGACCTAGTTGCGAGTTTCTTTCCAACTGACTTCAACTTGCCACACGAAATGGCCCGAAATGTGTCAAATATATAGCGTTAAATTAGACTTCATATTCATTTCCCCTTTTTGCCATTGTTCTTCGGGCAACTCAACTAACTCCAAAAAAAAGTTTTTGACTACCCACCAAAACTTGATGACAAGTTCCATTCAAGTAATTCTTTAAGATTACACTTTGAAAATTGTCACTTGACATTTATTAGATGCCATCGCAAACAGCCAGTGCCAACATTCCCAGTTGGCAATTAGGCCAAAAACTAGCCCCAGCTTTAAGCCTTAAAGAATGCTGCCACACACGACTCTGGGGCTAACGCAAAAACGATAGAGTAAAAACCGCAAACTTGGCGCTGGCAGACGACAACGCCCGCCGTCTAATAGGATTAAGGGAGGGTCTGCACTTGCCACTAAGTAGGCGGCCCGGTGGGAGCGACCATGCAAAAAATGATGAACTTAAATCGTTGCAAGCGGCTGGCCTGCGGCTTTTGGTGGCGTTGCCGTCGCCGTCGTCTGCTGAACTTTGCATGCCACAAAATCAATTAAGCGACGTCGCGTCTCTTTTGGCTTGACAAAACCTATCAAAATCTGTCAAAGTTGGTTTGCAAGCCGCAAAATTCCACCGCCTTGAACGAGTCAGGATAAAAAACTGGGTTACTCAATTTGAATTTGATTAACAGCAGCACGAAAGTTAAATCGAAGTGCCGATAAAATATAATTAAAAGTCATACGAAAGGTGAACGCAACTCAAAGTGGAGCGATATGGGGAAGTGAACCAGGACTTAGTCCTGGCTTAGGGCCGCATCAACGTATCAACATGTAAACAGGCTTGAATCAAAGTTGGATGCTCGCCGGCAGCCAAAAAGGACTAACACGCTTTAGTCCCTGCATAACAGTTAGAAACTAACTAGCATACAAAGCCCCAACTAAAGCAAACAAAAAACAACAACAAAAAAAAAAAAATGCCAACTTTTACCTAAAATATGCGCATCGCGTGCCTTTGGCTTTTTACCTTTATATATGTTGTGTTTAGTATTAACGTACTTACCCTAGCTGCATGTGAGTGTGTGTGTGCAAATCCCAGATATACACACACACGCACACATACAGAAACGCGAAACGTGACTAAGCTGACAATTGTGTCGAAGTAAATCCAAGTTTTGTGGCCATACACTCGGACTAAATAAATCTGCAGGCCTGAAGAGAGGGAAAGGAGCTAACGCAAAAGTTTGACAAACAACAGACGCATTAGGCGAAGGACTAGGGGCGGTGGGCGGGGCAACTGAAGGTGCTAGCGTGAGTCTGTGGGCGGCAGTTACATGACAAGCGACATAAATAGTTGGCTAAATTTTGCATTAAAGAGGTTCCGAATTTAATAAACCAAATATACATATATAAGTTGTATACATATGTATGTATATTTTATTATGTATATATATATATATATATATATATATATATATATATATATATATATTATATCTATATTATATCTTTGTATTTAACAGGTCCAGAACTTATATATATATATATATATATGTCTATTCAATAGAACTTAGAGCTACATCTTTGGACTAAACCGACATCTATACAAAATCGAGCCTTTAGCAGAACTTTGACAATGCTGTGTATACTATATTATAGTTATGTCATGAACACTCCTTATGCCCACACACACCCCACACACACCCCACACACACACACATACACGCATATGCATCGCTGCAAATATATGCAAATATAAACAGAGGCAAACGGCAAACGTTTACACGCATATAGATGGCCCGCATTATAATGGGTCCAAATGTAGGGGTCTTTAAAGGCTAGGCAGGGTGAGGGGGGGGGGGGGGGTTAGTTGTCTCTAACTAGGTGCAGTCAACTGATGGTACATAAACAAACACAAGCATAGATGCACACGCAGCTAAACAATTGTCAACTTGGGCGCCTTTTGTTTGTCACTCCTATGTGTGTGCAAGTGTGCGTGTGCGAGTGTGTGTATGTGTATGTGTGTGTGTGTGTATGGACGTCAGCGACATCTGCTTATCAACGAAATGGCAGCAACAGCAGCAGCAGCCGCCGCATCAACAGCGGGTACTAACAAAACAAAAACAAAGCCTGCACTCAGCCACATTGCGTATACGCAATGTTTCACATCACACTGGCTGTACTAAGCAGCCATTGTTCAAACTGCGCTCCAATGTCGATCTGTTGCAGTGGCCAGATCGTTACAAACAATAAATAAATTGTACTATCTGCATTCATAAAGTCGACACCATTTGGCAAGTGCTGCACTTAATTCTCAGTTAACCCATCGACGGACAAGTGTAAATAAAGCTAAGAAACAACATCTCAGTTTGTTGCTGTCCAGCTGGTGAGATCTGGGACCTGTTCGAATGTCTCTTTGGAGCGCAGACACAATTTCATTACCTGAGCGGAGACTGGGCCAATTCATGGTTAACTGACATTTCAGCTGTCATACCAAAAGTGTTTTACATTTCTCTCCTCCTCCTCCTCCTCGTCGACGTCGTCGTAGTCGTCGTCAGCTCAGATGAAGACAAGTAGAGAATGAAGGCGGACTGTTGAAAATGTTGATGACGTTGTTATTGTTTTTGTAGCTGTTTGTTGCCGCTTGTTGTCGGCACCTTGGCAAAAGCGTTGGCATGACCAGACCGCCCCGCCCACTCGTCAGGCCACCTCTTTTGCATTGTTCATTCCTGGCATGCCACAAGCACCTGGTGTCGTTTTCCTTTTCCCACCTGCCGCACCAGCGACCAAAGATCTTTTTAATTGAATTAACGTAACATATTTGGGCGTGAAGCAGTCTTTAAATGCTTCAACAACAACAACAACAACAACACTTTTCAACTGCAGTTTTGTTTAGTTCGAAATTTGAATTTGGAGCCAACTTTAAACACTTTTGCCATTTACTCTGCACTCATTTCCATTTGTTGTCGAGTGCATTATAAAAGCATTAAACTGCAAGCCAAAAAGGCCATCAGCCCAAAACGAGGGGCGAGCTAAGGGGGACGCAGATGAGTCTAGAGAGCAAATGCCAAAAAAAAAAAAAAAAACGAAAACTTTGCTTTGGCACGTACACACGCACACACACACACACACACACATATACACTAACTGGCATTTGTGTGTTGTCGCTTTTTCATGCTCCGCCTGACGAAATGCCATTACACATTTTGCGTATCCAGAAAGTAGCAACAACAGCAACGACGACAATTCGCATTCAAAATGACAACAGCAACGACAACAGTAACAACAACAACAACAACAACAGTAACAACAACAACACAAACAAACAAACAACGCCCACACAAAAATAAACGCTGGAGGTTGTAGAAATGAAGATAAGCTGCTTATCAGCGCCATTGCCTGAATGTTGTTCTTGTTGTTGTTGCTGATGTTGCTGTTGCCTGCGCTTTAACCAAGCGCTTGGCATTCACATTGAGTGCTCCTGGCTCGTGGCTCTTGGTGTCCCCTCTGGATGCGGATGCCAACTGCCGAAACGAGCAGGCGACCATTGCAGCGACCTTTGTTTGGCCCGCCAGAGTTGCCATTGTCGTTAGCTTGTTTCTTTTCATTTCTGCTCATTTTTGTTCATTTTTGCTGCTGTGCTAAGCCCCTGAGTTGGCCCAGGCACAATTGACATTTTTGCCACTCGTTGTTTAATATTAAACTAATGTTGATGTAAAAGCCACAATCCGCTCCCCAATCCTCAAACCCCAAATCCCCAGCCCCATTTCCTATGTGTATTTAAATAATGTTATCGTCTGAAGCTTAACTTTAACGCCTGATGGCAAAATAATAATTTGCCTGAAAATGCAATGATAATGTCGAGAGTGCAGCTGTTGCTGCAGCTGCAGTTAGAAAGCGTCTCTTTAAGTTAATTTCAGTGATTTCAATTTTGCTGCTCATCAGTGCTCATCATTAAGCGCCTTAAATCTCAAATCTAATTACACACAAGCCAAAGACAAAAGTCCACAAATATTTTAACAACAGTCGCCGCCACTTCAACTTTTAATCACCCCTCGCTGTGGCAAATTTAAAATTTGTGCCCAACTTTTGCTACTGTGTTTAACCGCGTGAAATAATCTTTGCTGGCAGCAGTCAGGCCAGCAATAGGCCGTCTCCACTCTCTGGTGTTGGCCCGGTCGGGCGCGTTTCATTATGATGATAATACGCTGGCCCCCAGGCCCGGGCTGGTGTCATATTTTCCGCAGCTTAAATTTCCCACTGCCTCGGAGCTGGCCACTTGCCCGGTCCTTCAGTCTTTTGACCGCAGCAGCAGCACCCAAGCAGAGTAGACCGGAGTGGAAGAGCAGCCAAATCGTCTAAGCCTAACGCAATGCGATTGGGTGCTGGAGCACTGTTCGTGGTCCTGGTAACCCACACACACATACACATACAAATACACACACACATACATACATACACATACACTGTGTCAACTGCTCCTTTGTTTCTGCTGGGCAGGCAGGATATAATTTTCGCAGCTAAGCAAATCTCAACAATTTCGAATTTTCTCCCAATGGCCGTCGGCGCTTCCGTTTGCCGTTTGCCGTTTTTATGAATTTGTTGTTGTTTTCGCTTCTGGCATTTGAATTTGTCGAGAATCCTGTTTAGCAAACCATACTTCCACTCCCCTACAACAGAGCCGCGGCTTTTAAGCCTATAAATGAGCTTAAAATTTTCTATGCGAATGAATGCGAATGCTTTTGAAATTTATTATACCGAGCGCAGAAATCGCGCCTCGACTCGGAAGGCATCCGCAGAGTGTTTCCACACGCACATCCAAATACCTTTTTTTATCTATCTGTGTAGGAGTGTGTTAGTGTCTGTTAGTGTGTGTGTGTGCCTGTGTGTGTGTGTGTTTGTGTATATACTTATCAAAGGCATTTGGCACCGTCTCGTTGGCATTCAAATTTTTCAGCTGCGCAGCAAATTGAATTTTATTTCGATTTCTTTTGGGCGCTGTGCCTGCTGCTTGGGGACGGCGGCTTGCTTTTGATTTTCAAATTGCCTTTTGCATTTTGGAGACACATTTTATTTGTAGTTGTTGCTGTTGTTGTTGTTGTTGCCGTCGCCGCCCAGCAACAAATTGAATTTCCACTGCTGCTAAATAATTTCATTTTTATTTTTTTGCCTGATTTTCGAATTTGGAATTTCAATGCCCACTGATTGTAGGCAGGCAGCCAATCTTTCTCTCTCTCTCTCTCTCTCTCTTTCTCTCTCTCTCTCCTTTGTTCGCAATTTGTAGTTGTTTGTTAATATATATTGAAAATTTAAAAACACTAAAGAAATAATGCTTTTAGAGTTTTCGATTTGCAGATAAGACCCCAAATTGACTCACCTGCATCTCTCTGTTTTTTTTTTTTTTGTTTTGCAGGCTTTCTCCTGGAGGGAGTCACGCCAACAGCACCACCGGATGTTCCGCCCCGTAATCCGACAATGAGTCGCATGAATAATGCTCGTTTAATTGCTGGCGCTGTTGCTAACAATCCCAATGATCTGGGCGTTGACTTTGAGCCATCGTGTTTGGTGCGGACGCCATCGGGCAACGTTTACATTCCTAGTGGAAATCTAAGTGAGTATTTTTTCGATGCACTCTCCTCTATATGTATGTATATATGGGCCATCAACTTTCCCCCCTCGGCACTCGCATGCAAATCGCATGAGTTTCCCGCCCCAGCCCCTTTTTTGGAAAAGCCACTTGACTCACTTAAATGTTTAGCGCGCAACGTGCAGCGAAAATTCCATTTGCCATATTGCTATAAAAATGCAAAACATGAAAACTCAAAACAAAAGGCACAACAAAAATATCGTTGTAGGCAGAGGGCAACAGCATTTTGCAAAATTTGCAGGTCTTTTGTTTTGTGCCATGCGCCTAAAATGCCGCAATACATTTGCCATTTATTGTTTTTTCAACAATCTTCTTCTTTTTTTTTGTTCGGTTTGTTTGTTCGAAGCGTGGGTGTATGTACATGTGTGTGTGTGTTTGTGTGTGCATATCCGCAAGCAGACTTTAGGGATAAAAACATTCGAAAGTGGAGTGAAAATAGTCGACAATAACAACAATAACAACAACAACAACAAGTGCGCAGCACTAAACAAACTGCCAGAACAAAAAAAAAAAAGAGATGCCAAACGGCCGCAGGGGCCTACGAAAAAACAAAAATAAAACCAAACTCTAGCAAATAAAAGCGGCTGCCTTTTTTGGAGCAAACACATATGTACATACATGTATATTTATACACAGATACATATATATATATATATATATATGTGTGTGTGTGGGTGTGTTGAGCGAGAAGAGAGAAAAGTTAAGTGCCTTAAACTGCGCTGCGCTTAACTGCAGCAGCAGCAACCTCTTTTGATAATGGCCAAACCTTGTCAAAGCGAAGTGATAATAAATTGTAATGGGCACACATAGACATAGAAATAGTAGATACGAGTGTGTATGTGTGTGTGTTTCTTTGACAAAATTTAAGGAATTGCTCAGCTGAAATTTCAGACACTCGCAATTTGTGTTGTGTTGCACGGAACGCGGAATGTCAACAAATGCAAAAGCAAAAGTAACAACGAAGACGCAAACAAACAGAAAAGCACACTACATATGTGTGTGTGTGTGTGTGTGTGTGTTACACATTTGTAAAACATACTTTCTGGCTGCTGCGCAGTTTGCTTACGGGTGCTTGTATTTGCTTAATGCCGCCTTTTGTTTACTTTTTCGCATTGTGCAAATACGCCCGAACAGTTTTTACCGTTGCTTTTGTTGCTGCTTTCCATACACAACGCATATGTGCCAAAGCATTGTGTCATAAAATGATGCTGCTCTTCTTCTTCTTCTTTTTCTTCGAGACAAAGCATATTTCACTGCACAACATTTTCGTATGCCGGCCCTCTAATTGTAATTTAAAACTTAAAACTTAAGCTGGAAAATGGATTAAAATTTTTTCTTTTAAATGAACAAAACAAAAAATCTGAAAAATAGAAAATAAAACAAAAAACATATGAGTTTTTTTTTTAAAAAGCTCTAAACAAAAATCTAAAAATAACAAACTAAAAAGCATTTTTTTTTTATATATTTTTTTAAGTGCAATACATAAAGTGTACATCAATAAAAAAAAAAAACAAAGGATTGAGTGTGAGTGTGTTTAATTAAATAGTAGTGCCGCGGATCACCCTTTTCAAAACTGTTTTTAAGAATTACGATTTTAAGAATATAAGCATTATAAAATCTGCGGATCTTTTATTTTGCTTGGGAAACTACTTTCTTTATAGCCGCCTTAAAGTCCTGGCTAGCCAATAAGCTGCGATGTTCTAACAACCTGTAACTGCCTTCTGATCTGCTCTTCAACTTTGTGTAGATGATGATTTCAGTGGAGCCGCCTCCGCAATTGTTGCCCGTACCAACCAATAATTATTTTCGAAGTGAAACAAGGTTTGACTTTTAGGTTTTACCTCCCTCGAGTCTATTTTCCGCCAGCAGCTGCCTCAATTGGACTTCCATCATATAGGTATATTTGCAGTTTAAATCGAGTAGAGTAACGGACTAAGAACGCTACTCCAGCTTCCATTTGTCAAGGGGCAGAGAAGGTGTTCATGGTCCCAGGATAAAAATCGCCATAAGAAACGCACAGGTTAAAGCTTTACAGTTTTGTCCCCCTCAAAACTTGATTGTGCTCGGTGTATTTGGGACTTTGGATTTTGCATTGCGTTGCCCCCAACAACTGAGCTTAAGGCTGTTCGCATGAATGGCATTAATATTGAATAGAGCGATGCGCCATTTGCATTTTCGCATATCATTTTTCGGGCCTCGTTCAAAGTGCAATTAAATGACAATTTATGAAATTCTATTTGCATTTATGCATAAATTTATAAGCAGCCAACTGCAATTCGGCGCAAAGTATGCAGCTCGTCGTAAAGCACATATTGATTAAATTCTGTACAAATTGAGATTTCTCCCACACACACACGCCAATATATATTCGAATATATATATATTTATATATATATATATATATATATACATATATATATATATGTATAAATTGCATTCTGTTTGCTTTGCCGGGCTTTTAAGCCTACTCTGCCATAGTGTCCTGTGACTATCCTCGCTACTTGCATGGCTGGAGTGGAGAATATATTTTCATTTCATTTTTACAGCGACGATTTTTATGCAAAAATATTATTTGTTGACTTTTGGCACCCGTTCGAAAAAGGAACCGAAGTGCAGAGCAGAAGTTTAATCTGAATTCGGGAATATGGAATGGGCCGACTATTTAGTCCTTGGCTGGGCCGACAATATCTTTGCCTCGCTGCATATATGTATGTAAAAACAATAAAATAAAATGCACTGGCAAAAAGTTTGTCCATATTATGATATAGCTTAAAATTTTGTGCCGCGTTTCCAGCAGCTTTTATTTGATTTATTTATTTATTTACTATATTATTTGTATTATTTTTTTTTTGTGTAACATGAAAAAATGCTTATGCGCCATTTGCAAACACAAAAAAAAACAATCGGCATTCTGCACGATTGGATGCCACACACACACACACACACACACACACACACACACACACACACACACACACACACACCCACACACACACACACACACACACACACACACACACACACACACACACACACACACATACACACACATCGAAGCAATCATAAAGCGAAGTAAAACTTTGGGCAAGAGTTAAAAAAAATATGTATATATTTGCCTCAATACATGTTTGAATATGTATATGTGTGGAGGCAAAGTTGTATAAATTGCCGCAGCGCACGGGCGAGTTTTGGCCAAAGAAAAAAAAACACCAGAATTCAACTCAAACAAAAGTAGACATATTGATAGTCCTGCCCAGCCTGCTCTGCTGTGATTCACTGCACCCAGCGCCAACTGTGTTTTTATGCTTTATGCCACATGCCAAAGGGACGTTGCTTTAAGCTTTAACTATTGCATTCAAGTCGACTAATGCATTTGCATTGAGGATATATGATGCAGCTGTTTAAATTTTTATTGTGTCCAAGAAATATTTCAGGCTTTGCTTAAAGTTCGCTTAATAAATAAAAGGGCTCTTTTGATCAAATCAAACACACATATTTTAAGATTCATTTTGATTACCACTGCCCAAACTTGTTTTGCTTTTCTTAGCCACATTTCTTATGGCCTGAGGCAAAGGCATGAAAAGGATGTGCGCAATTTCCAGCTAAGGGCACAGGGTATCTTTCTAGTCTAGACCTTGAGCTTGACAACCCCTTAGTTGTTGAATATTGTACTGCATATATGTAAAGTTGAAATAACCAGCCCCAATGACTGGCGGAATCCTTGGCTAAACAGACATTGCACTTGAAAAATGAATGGCAACTAGACGTTGGTTATGCAAATGTTAAAATGGGAAGTATCGCCCCTTCCCCTACCCCATACCACCTACCCCCGCCGCCATCCGCAAGACAACTACTTATTGCCGGTTTTACTGCGCCAGGTTCTATGCTTCGTTTTCATTATAATAACAGGCCATTGCGGCATTTTGATGCAGCAACTTGTGCCCCGGTGTGCTTCGTCTGTCGGTCCGTCTGGCTGTCTCTCATTTACTGTTGCTTTAATTTTTTATCGTTTCGAGGTTAGTTTGCGAAAACTTTGGCTGTCATTGACCGGCCTGAACTGGACAGAGGCGACCAAAGGCCAGACTGCCTGCCTACGTCTGTCTAGTGTCTAGTGTCTAGTGTCTAGTGCCTAGTGGCTTGGCCAAGCAGCCGTTTTGTGGCCGGCTGTGTGTCCTTCAACTAACTTTCAGCCGATTCTATGCAGTGCACAAGTAGTCTAGTCATGTTTAGTCCTTCGCAGTCGCTGTCGTCCGGTCCTGCCTCTGTCTATTGGCATTGGCTGGTCGTTATTGCTTTCGACTGGTTTGGTTTATCGTCGCTGCCAGCCATGGAAATACTCGTAAATTTTGAGTATTCACCCTGTTCGGGTCTGGGTGGGTGTATGCTTTAAATTTGTATAAATACGACGAGTGGTGCGAGCACGTTTTGGTTTTTCTGCTCTTCTCTGCTGCTGCTGCCACTAAATTCATTCATAATGGGTTTTTCACTGCACTCACAGCCCGAACAGCGTCCAGTCCGAGGCTACCCCACAATCCCTGTACAATGCTGCATGGTGTATATAAATTTTGCGTTTTTACGCAAACTGAAATTTATTATGGCGCAGCGTAGTAATTTATAAATTTTATGCCTTCTAAGTGCCCCCATTTTACCCCCTTGCTTGCCCATCCACTATTATTATCAGACTGCAGTTATAACAATGAATGAATATCTGAATATTCCCCGGCACTACTAGTATGCACTTGGTCAGCTTTTCCAGCTTTTCCTTGCCACGCACAATTTTTAATTTTATTTAGTGGTCAAAGTGTGCAAAAAAAAATAAACTTTATTTTTTAACCCACAACGAAGCCATTTTGTTTCCATATGCGTGTTTGTTATCAGACATGAAAATGCAAAATAAACAGGGTATTTTAAGTAACAAGAACTGACTTTAAATAAGTATATGAAAATTCGAATACAAATATTATATTAGGTAAACATATCAGTATAGAGAATAGTACAAACAAAATTTTCAATACAGGGTATCTTTTAGTCGAGCACTCTTTGGCACACCTGTTTCTACCTGTCGTGGCGCAACAAATTGCCTTTCGGGCTGGTGTGTTTTTATGTTTGTTGCTGCCGATACCGCTGCACTTAACTTTAGCCACTGCTTCGTTCGCGGATGTGGAACAAGTGTGTTTACAAGTGTGTGTGTGTGCGTGTGTGTAAATGCATTTGTTGTGTGTCTGTGTGGCAAATATGCTTCTGTTTTTATTTTTTATTTCTTTTATATTCGCTCTGGTTGTTGTAGCTGTTGTTGTTTGCGGCAATAACCATTTGGCAACTAGAAATTGGCATTTTATGTTCGCCCGTCTCCCAATCCAGGCGCGTATCTTTTGATTTTTGAGTGCAGATTGCTAAGGATTTATTGGTATTGAGTGCGGTCGCTGTCAGGTGTATGTGTGTGTGTGTGAGTATGTTTGTATTGAGGTAAGGCCATATACATTGGTTATTGCTCTACAAGCAAGTGCTCTTTTTCGCTCATCACGCACTAAAGAATTTCCTGGCTTGCCAAATTTTATATATGTATGTTTATATTTACCTGAATAGCTCGCATTTTTAGGCAAAAATACCTGCCTGATATAAACTGCACGGCTCTTCATTAGAACTTGGGGATGCCAACTTTCGCAATTTCTTGAAGCATACTTTTAGGTGGCGCATGTGAAATAGCTTCTACCTTTCTCTTCTTCTTCTTCCTTTACTTCTTCTTCTTTATCTTTGCCCTTTATCAAGCGTAACATAATGAAAACCATGCTGAAAAGTATGCAACAAACGGAAGCATAGGCATCCCGGAACATTAGCAAAACAATGTTTGCTGCCTCGTCATCGTCGTCGTTGCTGCAGTTGCGGCATTTTTATGCTTCATAATTATGCGGACTGGCATTTCATCATTTTAGCATTGCCACAAGCTCGGCGCTGTTGCTTTCTGCGTGCATAATTTATATGCTTTTAATGATTTCACTTTGGCTTTGCAAACAATTTTTAATGATTTCATATGGCAACATAATGCATTCTATATGTTGTTGGCTTCTTGTTGTTGTTCTCCTCTCGTCGCGTCTATGTAATTAAAATTGCAATGCACACACACTGGAGACACACACACACACA
>SCDZ01000110.1:0-282710 GCA_004143845.1 Drosophila lacertosa
AAAATAAAATAAAATAAAATAAAATAAAATAAAATAAAATAAAATAAAATAAAATAAAATAAAATAAAATAAAATAAAATAAAAGAAAACAAAATAAAATAAATAAAAAAAATAAAAATAATACATTTTTTTTTATTTTTTTTATTTTATCCAGGCTACTTACCACATTGAGGCGCTCATAGGCATACTGATCGTGCTTGCGCTTGTAGAGCGGACTGTGTACGTCCGCAAAGCCCGCCCAGTTGCCGCGCAGGTCATAGGTCATGGCATGAATGGCATCCAGCAATCTGTAAAGCAAAGCAGGTTAGATTCCCAGTTGAATTTTCTTTTAGCCGAGCAACTCACTCGCACAGCTCGGGCACATGATAGCCCTCCTGCAGCCTGAACTTGGCCACCGGCACCGCCATGGTTATCTCCCAGCCGCGACCTTCGCGATCGAAGGCGCGTCGCAGCTCCTGCACAAAGTACAGGAACTTGTCCTTGTCGCCAAAGGTGCCGCCGCGATCCGTGGCGCCCGGATACTCCCAGTCCAGGTCGAAGCCATCGAAGTCGTACTCCTTCATGAACTGGACCACGCTGCGTATGAAGCTCTGGCGGCGCTCGCGCACCGCCGACATTTGCGAGTACTTGGAACCACCTTCCGCCCAGCCGCCGACGGCTATTTGCAGCTTCAGCTTGGGATGCGTCTTCCGCAGCTGCGTGAACTTGCGGAAGCCCTCCTCATCGACGTCCAGCTCGGGATCGATTACCAGCACATCCCAGCTCTTCTCGTTCACGCCAATAAAGGAGTACACCAAATGCGTGCACAGATCCGCGGGCACATCCTCCAGTCCATAGCGTCCAATGCCAGGCCGATAGACGGCCCAATTACTAAAGTAGCAGACAATGCGCGCAGGCTGATCGTTGGCCAGGATCAGACCGGGTACACCCAGGAGGAGCAGCAATGGCAGCAGCATGAGATGATGATGCACTGGGGCGAAAACATTAAACAAATTGTTGCGATTGGAAAATTATTTATTCAGCAATCACAAACAACAGATATACATTTTCTTTCTAATTAAAAAAATTCTGTTATATTTCTTTTGGATTTATTTATTCAAAACACTTTCAATTGCATGTGCACAAAAATAAGTCAAACTCAATATCTGAAGATTAGTTTCTAAGAAACAGCGGAAAATAATACTTAAAGTTTGGTTACTCTCAGCTGGAAAACTAGTTAACAGACAGTTGATGATGAAAATATATAATTTATATATTTATATATTTTTTATATGCTCCAAATTGACATCATTTTCTAGCTAGCACACAAGTCTGCATATGTTCATAAGAGAACGTTGTCAAGCAGCACTATTCATAACATATTTTCATAATATATGTATGAAAAAATATATTTTTAGATCCTTTTCCAGTTAAAAATGTTATACCAAAAATAACTTAAAGAAAGCTTGCAAAAAATTAATAACTTAAAAGTCTCTTATTTAAAATTGATTTTCATTAGCCAATAGAAAACTAGCCAAATAATCAAGGTCTCAAGGCTAAATATCTCTCGATGAAGAATAATTACCATTAACTCAAGGAAAGCTCGTCAAATAAATAACATCTTAAAATTTAAAATCACTCTAAAGGGTTTCAGTTCAACTAGCCTAAAAAAAGCTCGCAGAAGAATTAGAGTCTTAAAATTGAAGATCACTCTTAAAGGTTTAAGTTCAACTAGCCTAAAGAAAGAATCAAATTCTTCTTCAGTTAAATATCATTTTCTACAAGCCTTAAACACAACATTTAAACATTTGTTATTTTTTTTGTTTTTTTCTGTTTTTTTTTTTTGAGTTTAGCACATTCTCCATAAGGTAGTTACGATGTTACGACTTGTTTTTCAAGATCCACGCGACTTGCATGCATAAATAACTTTCGGACATGACGAAAACTTTGGATGCACTCGTGGAACCATCTCGTGTCTGATATATTTTTGGGCTTGCTAAGGCTGTGTGCCCATAATGCGACTACGTCGATATACGAGTTCATTCACCGATTTGCTGCTTCTTCTTCTTCTTCTTCATCTGAGTTTTGTGTTCGCTTAGATCGCGACATTCAATTAATATGCACGACGAGGCTTACCCATTTCTTAATGCTTAAAACTGCGATTTTATAAATTGGAACTGGGATATTTATATATATATATATATAGTATTTATAAAGACGACAACTTGCTGCGACGCTCGTCTGGCGTCAAATGACAGCCAAAGTCGCGGCCAGCTTGGCTTTTATAGGTGGGAGGCGGCGTTGGCGTCGGCGTCGTTTGGGGCCCGGGTCCGGTTCTTGGAACGCGCCCCTTTGTTCCTGCCCAAAGTGCGTGCGACGGCCAAAGCAAAGATTACTTTTTTATTTTTTTTTATTTTTTTTTTTAGCTGTTTTTGTTTTGGTTTGGACTGTGCTCAATTCCAGATCTCGCGACTTTCTTTCTTCTTATTGCGGGTTTTTTGTTTTGTTTTTGGTTTGGTTTTTGCTCGCTTTTTTATGCGCTTATTTATGTTCTAGAATAAACATGCTGAAACCCGTTTGGCTGCACACTTCCGCTGCTCATCCTGGCACGAAAGTGCGTAGGGCGAAAAGGGTTCGTTGGCCTCGCAGGCAGCGCTTAATGCACAGATAACTTGGTTAGGATAAGGCTTTTAATGCACTTTATATTGTATATACAGGCTGGTTAGAGGGAAATAACTAAAGACTAGGCGGTTAGCTGAGGCCACTGCGTATATCGATGGCCAGGGTGGAGTCCTCAGTGGTGGTGCTGGTGGTGCTGGTGGTGCTGCTTGTGGCTGGCACTTTGGTGGTTTTCACTGTCGGGCTAGGCAGCTCCTCACTTGAATCCTCCGGTTTATCTGTAAGTAAAGATATGTAAATATGTTTACTATATTTAAATTTTGCCAAGCACTCACCTTGAAAAGGCGCCAGAGGAGTCTGGAAATCCCGTCCAGGCTGTTGGAAACCGGGTCCATATGGTCCAAAGCCATAGCCAAATGGCTGCTGTGGAAAGGGCCCAAAGCCAGGTGGAAAGTCGCGCGAATGTCCGCGTCCATGCGAATGCCCACGCGAATGTCCATGCGGCTGGCCGTGCCAATGATCGGGTCCACCGCGATGCCTGTGCCGTCGTCCGCAATGGGCGCGCTCACCCGAGTAATCCTCATCGTGGCGACGGTGGCGCCTCAGCGGCGCTGTCCAGGTGGCGGCCACAGATTCCTCGGCCCATAAATCCTGGCTGGTGTAGGCGCTGCAAGTGAATTGAGCTGTCAGCATGGCCTGATTGGACTGGGACCGGTGGATACCTACGCATTCTCGATGCCGGGCGCGGCGAGCAGGAGCAGCTCGTGCAGGCTTATCACGGCCAGCAGCGTCAGCTGGATGATGTATGGACATGCAGATTTCAGGGTGAGAAATGGCGACTAGTCGGTTAATACACTCAGCGAAAAATTATGACTTTAATTCTAGCACAAGTATTTAACTTATGATTACTTTTTTTTTAAAACAATCATAAGGCAAATATGAATCATAATTCACTTCAAAATGGACTATAAAAGTTTATTTATTTATTTAAATTAAATACAAAATATATTTTACAAGAGTGACTTTTAAGTGTTAATTTGGCTTTTAAGCAATCTTTTAAAAAAATATGAATCATACTTAAATATGTGAAATTGACTATTAAAGATTTAAAAGCTAATCAGAAACCGATTTAATTGAGAGTTGAATGCTTTCTAAAATATTTAGTATCGAGTTCATTGTTCTTTTTTTAATTTTAAATTCTTGTGTCTCTAAAAGTTCTGTTATGAAATATGAATCATACGTGAACTCAATTTTGATATTAAAAGTACCAACAAAAATGCAAAAGGAAATAGTTTGAGCTTAAAACAAAATAGTTAAAACAATAATCCATACAGAATGAATTCATTTCATTAGATTTAGATTTTGAAATTTTTGCTTACATATTTTTGGTATAAAAGCTCAAAGAAAAAATTGATGATCACGTGCAAAAAAAGCAATGATGTCTATCTTGGCAGAGTTTCTGATTTAAATTGGACAGGCTTTTCGCTGAGTGTATTAGAACTAACAAGAGCAGGACTTACGAATATGGTGCTGCCCGGGACTGTCATGGTCTCCGAGTGTTTGTGGTTGATGTGTGTGTTTTATCGTTGAACACAGGTGAACTGAACTTAACACCTGAAACAGACGATGCCAACTGAAGTTAAGGTATCGGACTCACTTAATTCCGCACAATTAATGCGTCGACAATGCCGTGGCTTGGGTTTTTTTTTGTTTTCCTATCTGAGTCGCGTTCACTCAGAGTTTGAGTTGTTTTTAATGCGCATCATCGGCAACAACAGCAACAACAACAGCAACAACAACAACAAAACATTTAAGCCAATCAGGTTTAATGTTGTTTCAGGTTTTCGACACATGTGTACTATCCGTAGTATATACTCGCTATGTAAATATTTAAGTATATACCCTGGAATAGTCTTTAAACGTATGATAATTAACTTATAGCACAGCGCTTTAGGTCCACTCTAATTGCCAGCCTAATGCGATAAATTGTCGTTAATTTTTTGTGTCTACGTGCAAAATGCACTTCAACGTGTCAGCAAACTAAAATATTTATAAATATGCTAAATTCAATTCTTTTCATTCTCGATTTCTTAATTTATTAGGCAGTTTTAAGTGTGTTCGCGTTTTTTTATTTTTTATATGATTTCTGCTCCATGGTCACGATTATGCTAATCGGATGTAAGAATTTGATAACGCAGCCTGTTATTGTATTTGTCTCGTTTAGAAAGCTATCGAATGCTCTACATTTCACATAGCGCTTAGGCTTGCCACTTGCCCCCCTTTGCCCCCTTTGCCCCTCTTTGCCGCCTTTGCCACCTGCCAATTGGCTTCGACGCCCACATTTGCAACTTTTGTGGTGACCGTGTTTGTCATGCCGAAAGTGTTGTGCGTTGTGCTGCTGATTCTGCTCTGCTTTCTGATACCCTGTAAGCATAGTGTGGCTGCAAGCGGGTGTTATAAAGTTGTGTCGATGTGGACCTGAACAGGGAAGAAAACCTCTTTGATAACAAAATTCAGTTACTTTAAAATAGGATTAATTTATTTTATTCTTAAGTATGCTTTCCTATATAGTGTGAAATAAAAATGACCTGTAAAACTATCGACATAAAGCTAAGTCTGGCTAAGTTACTAATTAAAGCACTAGACTTTTAAATACTGCTTTTATTGCAGATTTAAAATGTAAAAAGAACAGTGTTAAGTCCTTTTATAAAAGCAAACGTAAAAATAATAATAAAATATTAAGAATCTTGTGCTTATATCATGTTCAGATGGTGTCAAAAGTACTTTTGATTGAATCACGCTTAAAATTCGCATTTCAGGAACAAAAATGTGTAAATAACTTTTAGTTGTTTTCGTTTAAGACCCAACCTGAGCTTCTTTTAAGTACGGAACAATATCAAATCATATAATGAAAAATAATATTTTTTTGTGAAAAAAGTGCTGGCTGACCAAACTGAGATTCTATTAAGTACGTAACAAAATCAAATCATATATAAATAATATTCTTTTTTAACCACAAATCAATTCCAATTCAATTAAATCAATTCCATTTTCAATTTGAAATGGAACTCACTAAGTAATGCTCTAATTAATCTAAAAGAATCCCAGATTTAGATTCGATGGATTTTATATATTTGGTTAGGATTATATATTATTTATTTATAAATATAACTCATGCTTAAAGGCATGCCTCAACACTTATTTTAGCAGCAAGAATTTCATGAATTTGCTTATGAAAATAGCTCGAATAGTGAAAGAGCTAAGTTAAAGATATAAGACTTATATAATTATATAAATTAACAGGGCTTTTTAGAGCTTTCCAGCAGAAGTATATATATACATATTTATTCATCTGCGAGGATTTAGGCACATATCAGTTACTTACAAAAAGTGAATACAGGGCATCGCATAGCCAATCAATGCTAAATTAATCATATCCACTTATTGCTCTATGGGCTTGTCTTCTTGTGATTGTTGTTGTTGCTATTATTATTGTTGTTGTTGTTGTTGTTATTGTTGCTGTGGCGCACGTATCAACGCGCGTTTCATTGTGATTCATGCCGGGGGCGACTTTTGTCATCGCGCGTCTCTATTTTTAATAGAGTCCACGTTGATCTTGAATTTCGCTGACAATTGAACGCGAAATTGCGTCCAGTCGCTGTCATTAAGGTAGCTGCTCTTCCTGTTCCGCGGCCAACCTTCAGCTGTAACCGGGAGGGGCTCAATAATGGCAATAAATAAATAAATAAATAAAATTAATTGAATCGCAAGGCGTCATATGAATTCTCAACTATATTCTTTATTTGATAACATTTATCTCGTCTTTTCGCAGTTTTTTGTATATTTTTTGTTTGTGTGTGTGTGTTTTTTTTAAACATTTTTCATATTATGTCATACATTATGTATATGTGTATATATGTATGTGTGTGTATATATGAATTTATGCAATAAATATTTGTGTTTTATGTTTCATTCTTTTGGGTAATATGTATTTGCGTGCAATTCACTGTTTGATATATTTAAGCCAGCTAAGTAGTGCGGCCAGAACTAGCATAGCAATTGACTTGGCTTGAACTAAGGTCAAAAAAAAAGTTTGTAAGCAACATTTACATATATGTTTACATATAGCACCGCGAAATGTACAAATTATTTGTGATTTTAATAATAATATAATCATAATAATAATTATCAATATAAGTAATATATATATTTGTATGAATATCAAGAAATTGGCGCAAATGATTAAACTAAAGAACTTAGCATTAAATAAAACTTAAAACTTGTAACAATTTTAAATTAAAAGCTTGACATTAACTTAAAATAGTTTTTGTACAATTTGCTTGTTTTTTATATTATTTTATATATATATATGTATATATTTAACAGTTTATCGTTGTGTGTTTACTTTATGCATATATGTATATATATATTTATATATATATTTTTTTTACTTTATGATAATTATGTATTTGTGTAGCATATATTGTTATATTTTTTTGTTTTTTAATAACTTTAAAAGTTATACAGACATTAACATTGAATTGCATTTGCGTGTAGTTTAATTTTGTTTATCATTGACTTTGCTTTGTTTAAAATACATATTTATTAATTTTCAAATTTTCTTTCCTCTTTCGCACTCTCTGATAATTGCCTCGCTAATTGACCTACATTTAATTAATTGTTTATATATTTATATTTAATTTATTGATGCATATTGCAAACGCATGAGTAAATTTTTAATTAATATGTGCATGTTTTATGTTTATATTTGAATGTAGGATTTTCCTCTCATTGAATGCAATTTATGTTAATTAGATTAGTTTTTAAATAGTGTTGTGATAGGTACATTTGAAATATTGCCAAGTTGTGAAATGCCTTGAAAGTGCGCGTTTGAAATGCCGTTACTTGTGCTGCCCACCCACACGGAAAATTTGGGGGTGGGGGGCGTGTTGACTGGTTTCTCTTTATTAAATGCCATATGGTTAAATACCTAACTAGCATTTGGTGCCCTTTATTGTTGTTGTTGTTGTTGTTTGCTTTTGATTATATTTCGTGTGTTTTTAAAAAGTTCTTTGTATCAAATGCAATAATTGGCTTCAAAATTGTTCTTGTTGTTGTTGTTGGGTTGTTTGAAAAATGCGCTAATCTTCACAAAAGTCTGTTTGTAAAAGTCTTTAAAGTTATTGTTTTTAGTTACCAACACACATACAAACGTGTGCGCTATACTTTTGATATTCTTTTGTGTATATATTTAAGTTTGTTTCATTCTTTGTTTGTTCTAAGAGCCCTCACAGGAACGTGTTCACGTTTACACTATACAACAAAACAAAGTATTGCTGCGCCGAGTTAGTTTATATATAAATATCTATATAGACACGATATGCGTGGACTATACGAAGCGACGACAGTCAATAAACTGTTCTTTTGTTTTTTTCGGGAACGTTGCTTTAACATTTGATGTAATTGCCATCGTTAATAATGATTTTATAACACGCTTATTGATATGTTGCATCTTTATGTAGTATATAATATAGGCATATACGAGTATATATATTCAAATATATACTTGTGAGTATGTAAGCATTAACAGTTGTTTTCCTAAAAATTCGTTAATTTATGCGTGTGTGTGTGTGTTTTTTTGTTTTTGTTTTTCATATGATTTTTGATATCTTTTAAAATTTGTCAGTCACTTAACAATTGATACGATTTTTGTTTCGATTTAAATTTCGATTAAATTGTTTTGTTTTTTGTTTTCTAGCAAAGTTTGATTTTCGAAGATAAATGCAGCTGTTATTGTGCTTATTTATTTTTGTATATATGTGTATATATAGTACTATATAATCGCCTCTCTCGGAGCAGTAGTAGTTGGTTAGTAATCGCTTAACTGTAAAAGTTATCGCGTTGCTGATATAACGGCAGTGGATCGCTGGGCGACTCCGAACGTCGCTCATCGTCGCTGCCCTGGCCCGATCTTCCATTGGCCGACTTCGACATGGCTTTCTCTGTGGATTAACACAAAATATTTATACAAAATTTAATTAGTTGCAGTTCTTGTCAATTTTGTTTAGGCCAAAAACCTTTCCCAAGCGTGCTGTAAAAGTTGAATGGAAAAAAAGTCTGTAGAAAATGGAAACCCGCTTGTATCATTTAGGAGTTGTTATAAATACATATAAGTTTGTATAATTGTTTTAGCTTAGTATGTTGTTAGTGTTGTTGTTGCTGTTGTTGTTCTTTGGGCTCTCTTGTTGTTGCTGTTGTTGTTTTTGCTGAGCTTATACTTACTCGTCTCTTGAGCGTTGTTGAACTTTTAGTTAGTTAGTTTTGCTTTAAATCTTAAACGCAGTTTTTACAAGTGCACAAATTTTGTTTTAAGAGCGAGCTTTGGCAAAAATATTTTTGATTAAAACCCAAAACTAGGCTGCTTCTAATTGAATTTAACGGGCATTTACTTGTTGAATTTGAATTTAATAAATATTAAATATTTATTACTATTGCTGCAATTAATACATAATATCCATTAGATAACTAATTATCATTTTATATTTATTTCTAGCAATTTTTCTTTAGTTATTTGCATATTGTGTATTCTAAGCTATAATAATAGCTTTAATATTATTCATTATTTATTTGCTATACTCGTCACATACAACTTATTTTAACTATCTATAACTGACCAATAAATAATGTAGCTTTCAAACAAACTGCCTATTAATGGAAATCTGGCTTTGTATATTAAGTTTGCAATAGTATTAAATTCCTAGCATGCCACATAAATATCTTTTATCCATCTTTATCCTTATAAATCTTGAATTTCCGATAAGTCTTTTAAATAATTCATACTCTCCCGATTCTTCTTTATCTAAACTCTCGCTCAACATATTCGACTCCTACAAAATTCCAATTGATTTGCACTGTGTTTTATTTACATTAGTTTTATCAAAGTGCTTTTTTAGTGTATACCTAAAATTAATACCTCTATTTAAGTGGTCTCTAGTACGTTGCTTTAGTGTGTGCGTGTGTTGGGTTTGGTTTGGGTTTTTTTCGTATGGGGTGTTTTTTATTTTATGATATTGTTACAGGCGCGTGCGTGCTGATTAGTTAGGCCAATTCAAAAGCTATTCAACTAAGCAAAGTTTACCAAATTCGGCTGGTTATAATTGTGTTTATTGGTTGGCAAAGCTACATATCATATAAATGTTTATATTGTTATTGTAAAATCAAAATGTGTACAAACCTTGACTTACGCATTTGTATAATTGTTGTTTAACTTTGTGCTTGTTGTTGTTGGTAGTACTTGTTGTTGTTGTTGTTGTTGTTGTTGTTGTAGTTGCAATTGCGTTGTTGTTGTTGTCGTTTAGTATTTTTGTGATTGCATTGAACTGATTTTGTGTGAGCTTAGCATGCGATAATCTCAACGTCGCGTGAGTTCTTGTTGTGCTGTTGTTGTTGTTGTTGTTGTATGTATGTAATTGTTGTTGTTGTTGTTGGTGTTGCAATTTGTTGTTGTTATTGTTGTTCTTATTGTATAGTTAGGTGTAGCATATGCATATGTAAGTTGTTTACATAAAACACATTTGAACCTATTCAACATTTTGTGGCCCATTTTTTTTTTCAACATAAAGTGAAACGAATTTAATGCCAAACAAAGAAAATAATACAAAATGTGAACAATTAAAAAACAAAAACTTTAACGACACGACAAGCTAATATTGAGTTAGTTTTGACTAGTGGGATTGCCTAAAAATATACAAAATATAAAAGAAAAATAAAAATTATATAAAATTAAAATGTATATAAAAAATGCTTAATTATATTATATAATACATATAAATATATATAAACACATAGCTGGGCAGCTAAACAATTCTTAAAACTGCCCAAAATTGCAAAAAACAACAAATTAATTAAGAACATTAACTGTAAATTATTTAACATGAACTTTAAAACGCGGCGTATACGCAATATTTATGAAAACTCTTAGAAAATAAACCTTTTTAATGATATAGTTAGAAATACATATACAGAGTTTATATGCAGACAGGTGCTATATGCATGATAGATTCATGTGGGGCGTGTTTCAATGTCTGGGAGTGTGGATTTGACTGTGGAATCGTGTCTGAGTTGTGGCTGAGTGTGTGTGAGTGGAAACGAATGAATTTCGTACGCCTTTTCGATGAGCTCGCAATGAGAGGTGAATGATTGGATTGGATAGAGAATAATGGGCGTAACACTTTAAAGATGTTATGCATATGATATGTATTCATTAATCGTCTAGAAAATTAGAAAGAGTTGAGAGAGAATATATATAGATTGAGATTAGAAGAGCATAGAGACAGTTTCGAATGGATTAACACAGTCTTATGGGTCGATGCTGTTATGAATAAGAATACACTGAATAAACGCTTAAATACATATAGATATAATATAAACAGAAAACATTTTGGAGCGCATTATTAATTAGTAAAGAACATAAACATTAAACATAAACTCAACTTGCAGGCATCGGAATACTTATAAAGAATTGTTTTCTTTTTTTGGACATCGAATTGAACTTAATTTAATTTAAATATGGGTGGAAATGTCTGCATTTTAGATGGGTTCTACGTACCGGCCACAATTTTGCTGACTTGCATAACTTGCTGGGCCAAAATTTGATTCAACTGCAGCAAATGTTCGCGCTGCTTCTTCTCCGCGTTGATCTTGCTGGCAGGCAGAGTCTCGTTCTCCTAGTAAGGATAAGGAAAGGGATTAGCTTTACAGAAAATAGAGTTTATATAAATGTTGCTCACATTGCTGCTTATGGGCGCTTCAGCGAGCATTTTCTTAATGGATTCCACCTTCTCCTGGCGACGCTTCTTCTCCTCGGGCGACAGTTCGGGCGTCTGTTGGAATTGGATAATTATTAGATATATCTTTAAGATCTTTTTGGATGCTCTACTTACTGTCTCTGGTATGTAACGCTCGGGTATGACTATTTTGTTGGGCGCCAATAGCAAATTGTCGATGGTATTCTCGGAGATCTTCTCGCCCTGTCCGAGCGCTGAGCGAACCACGTCGGGCGCATTGATGCGCGGACGCAGCGCCACCTCCATGTCCAGATCATCTCGGGCACGCCAATTGGTGTTCTGGAAGCAGAGAAGTTATTCAGTAAGGAGTATAGCTGAAGTCGGTCAAGAAGCAGCAAAGTGATTGAGGAGGGAATATAGTTGAAGTCGATCAAAAGCGTTTGAGCAAGGACTATATTTAAAGTCGGTTGAAAACCAGCCAAGTGATTCGGTAAGGAGTATAGTTATAGTCGATCAAAAGTGATTGAGTAAGGAGTATGTTAAAGTCAGTCAAATACCAGCAAAGTGGTTGAGTAAGGAGTATAGTTAAAGTCGGTCAAAAGGCAGGGAATATAGTTGAAGTCGGTCAAAAGTGATTAAGTAAGGAGTATGGTTAAGGCCGGTCAAAAGGCAGCAGAATGATTGAGTTAGAACTATGGTTCAAGTCGGTAAAAAGGCAGTAAAGTGATTGAGTAAGGAGCAATGTGATTCGGTAAGGAGTATAGTTATAGTCGGTCAAAAGTGATTGAGGAAGGAGTATGTTAAAGTCGGTTGAAAACCAGCCAAGTGATTCAGTAAGGAGTATAGTTATAGTCGGTCAAAAGTGATTCAGTAAGGAGTATAGTTATAGTCGGTCAAAAGTGATTGAGGAAGGAGTATGTTAAAGTCAGTCAAATACCAGCAAAGTCGTTGAGTAGGGAGTATAGTTAAAGTCGGTTAAAGGGCAGTGGAATGATCGAGTAAGGAGTATGTTGAAGTCGGTCACAAAGCAGCCAAGTGATTGAGAAATGAGTATGGTTAAAGTCGGTCAAGAATCAGCCAAATCATTCAGTAAGGAGTATAGTTATAGTCAATTTAAAGTGTTTGAGTAAGGAGTATAGATAAAGTGGGTCAAAGGTGACTCAGTAAGGAGTATGGTTGACAGAGTAAAGAGTATAGTTAAAGTCGATTACAAAGCAGCCAAGTGACTGAGGAGTATGTTGAAGTCGGTCAAGTCTTACATTGCGATTCATGTCGTTCTCGGCCTGGACCTTCTCCATGGCCTTCTGGTTGACGTTGTTGGGCGCCGTGTAGTGTCGTCGCTTCTCGCGCGGCACCGCCCTGCGATGCTTGTGCGGGGGCGGGACACGCTCCACAATCTTCTCGGTGTCCTCGGAGGCGGAGCCGGCGGACATCTCGTTGATGATCTGGCGCGCGGCGACGCTCTGGAACACCGGCTCCGGACTGATGTCGGTGAGGCTCTTGTTGAGACTCTGCAGCGAGTCGGTCTTGGTGCGCAGCGCGACCCGAGCGCTGTCCCTGCTCGGATGCGCCTGCTGCTGCAGCTGCTTGGCGAAGTACGCGTTGGCCAGCGGATTCAGATGCTCCCGCTGCTGCTGCTGTTGATGATGATGGTGATGACCGTTGCTCTGTGGCGCCGGCGGCGGCGGCGCCTGATGCTGCTCATAGTTGCTATTGCGATCGTAGTCGGAGCCACCGTTATACTCCACCCGGTGCCCATTCTGCTTGCCGTTCAGATGACGGCTGTGCCGCGGCTTCGGCGGCTCGCTGTAGTTGCGTGGCAGCGACTTGGATCGACTGTGATGTCCATTGCTCATGGGCTCCTCCAGGCTCTGGGCGTACTGTTGCTGCTGTTGCTGCTGCTGCTGTAGTTGCAGCTGTAAGTGCTGCTGCTGAGCATAGTGCTCCTCCTCGAGCACCTGGTCGAGATTCTGTGTGGAGTTGCTCAGGCCGCGTTCGCTGCGATCGCGATGACGTCGCTCCGACTCGCGCTTGACAATGCGCACCGTTTTGATCTCCTGCTTCTCCAGATTGCTCAGATTCGCAAAGGGATTGCTGTCCAGAAAGCCATCGCTATCGACGCCGCTCAGCTCCAGAGCATCGCTGCTGCCATTATAACGATTGTAGTCGCCCAGCTTGCCGGAGCTGTTGGTGTCCACGTACAGCGGCGTCGACAGATTCAGCGTGGAGTCGTTCAAATGCTGCTGACTGCCATTGTGCAGCATATTGGCATCCAGATCGGTCTCCGTCCAGCTGGTGGAGTTGCTGCGCTTCTTCAGGCTGCCGTTCGAGGTACCATTCGACGGGCTCAATTCCTTGTTCCCAATCTCCTGATACAGACGCGTCGAGTTCTCCGTCAGCTGACGCACCGCGGAGCTCAGCTCGTGCCGCTGGCGCTGCATGTCCCCGACCAGGGACTGGACACGCTCCAGCTCCGACTGCAGCACAGCCACCGTCTGGTTGCCGTTCAGCTGGGCGGCCTCGTTGGGGGCGCCGTTGCTGCGCGTCGCCTGCACCTTCTGGCGGAGCGTGAGCAGCTCCTGCTCCAGCCGCGCATTGCCCGCCACGGTCTGCTCCAGTTTCTGTGGATTCAACATTTTGGACAATAGTTTAGTTATGCGGCTCTATTTATAGGGCTCTGGCACATGCAGCAACTGCAGCAGTTACAATGTAGACGCGATTCGTAGAAGTCTTTTGCATTTGTTAGGAACGTGGCGAACTTTTAAATAAAAACCTGGACTAAGGGTTCGAACTTAACTAAATTAACTTTAAAGTTAGAACTGAACATTCAACAAAATTAATTGTTAGAAAAAAATATTTAAAATGTAAATAATTATTATAAGATAATTATTTTTGTTTTTTCCCCTTAATGTACAACAAGATTAAGCTGCCCTATAGGTAATAGTAAATCTGTTTTAATAATAAATAATATTTAATTTACAAAAAAAAAAACAATTTTATTTTAAAATGAAATTTTTTTAAGAAACTGCCAAGGTTTGAACATGACGCATTTAACTGCATGGGTTCGAACCCAAAATACATAAAAAAAGATTTATATATAAATCGAACTTTGAACTTAATCAGTTGTCTAAAGCAACAAATTAGGCTAAACCAAAAATGATTCCTAATTTCTAGGATCGAACCAAATATCTAGCTTATTGAATTCTTTACTAAAACTATGAAAAAAAAATTTTAAATTTATATAAATTAAATTTGACTAGCTACAAACGAACTTTTCAAACTGCAAATAAAACCTACCTATTTATGAATCATTCTTAAAAGCGACTGAAATCTTTTTGACTAAACATTTAGATGGAAATCAATATGATTGTACAAAGCAGTTAGTTGAGTTAAGTTTTCTATTTCTTTTTTTTTTTGCTTAATTTTCTCATTAGTTACACAAGCGACATGCGAAGCTCAAGCAGACATAAAAGTAAGTTGTGACACATAAAAATGCAAAAAACTTCTACTAGGCACCTGGGCTACCTTTGAGTTCTCGGCCAGCAGCTGATGGACTCGCGACAGTTCGCGCTCCAGGATGTGCTGTTGCTTCTTGGCCGCCTCCAGGGCCATGGGCGTGGCATTGTTGTCGTGTATGCGCGCCCTCAGTCCGCCCAAGGCGCGCTCCAGATCCTCCTTGTCGCGCTGCAGGCTCTGCAGTATGCCCGACTCCTCCTGCAGCAGCTGATCCAGCTGATAGAGTTCGCGCACCTTGGCCTGGCAAAGGAAGGAAAACTTAAGGATTCAGCATTTATTCAATCAGTATTTTAAGGTCGTTATTTTACCTGCAGCTCCGCTTGATTGGGACTCAGACGCTCCCATTGCTTTTGCTCCTCCTGCAGCATTTGACGCTCCTGCATGCGCTGATTGAACTCGAGGCGATCCAAGGTTGCCGGCTGGGCCCTGCCATTGGCATCGTTGCGATACAGCGAGCCCAGCTTGACCATGTTGTCCACCAGATTGACCAGCGGCTTGCTCTTCTCGTACTGCCGCTCCAGGTCCAGCAGATGCTGCTTGAGATAGTCCAAGCGCTGAATGCTCTCCGCCCGGGTTAAACCCTCCGCGCCGCGCAGGCGATTCTGTGAAGGATTAGCGAACAACTCAAATCAATACAAAGCGAATGGGCAAACTTTTGCAGTTTACGGATAACAGTCAGAGTTAGAGTTAAGTTTAGTTAGCAACAGCAACCAACACCAGTTAATTTTTTTTCTTTTGTTTTTAGCCAACAACCAGCAACCAGTGGAAAGAGTTCACAATTGTTAACCACCTGAACGTTGTGAATGTCGCTGCAGCACTGCTCGATGGCCCTTGCGGTTTGGCTGCTCTGCCGGCGCAATTGGATTAGCAGCAGCACCAGCTCCTCGTGGGTGCGACTCAACAAATCCCCAGCGGACACATCCAGATTCTGTAGTTTTCGTTAAATCAATCAATCAATCAATCAAACAATATTTGTGTATGCTTATAAAAGAACAAGCTTTTGGTATTATTATTACTTTAATAGCTTTTCCCGTATTTTATGCACAGCCGAATTAAGTTCACTCAAATCATTTTTTTTAATCAATTAATTTTTAAAACCGATTTAGAAATCCGTTAAAATAAATACAAAATAATTTCACTCAACTTGTAAAAGTTTTCGCTTGTGCTTTTTATATATTTTTTATGTTTCCCATATATCATTATATTATTTTGTTATAATTTAAATGTGTTGTTCTTTGAAACAAATTTGGAAATCAGTTGAACGAAATGTATATATCCTATATACATCCTATCCAACTGTCAAAAAGAAATGTTTAATTATAACTTTTTTCATTCAAGCCCAAAAATAGTTTTAACGACATTTCATAAGTTTGGATAATTTTCTTCAATTAAACTCTGTTTAAACTGTCGTTTTGTTCTTGCCACTTAAACGTCACTCAGTTAATCATTTGCCCAGCTATTTAAACCGCACTCGCATTTGCTAAACATGCCTTTGTGCTTTACCAATTTCAGCCTAGAGCCTTTTATAGGCACCACCCACTTACCCTTATCTGTGAGCTGGTCTCACGTTCCAGCATATCAATTTCAGCTCGACTGCCCGCACGACGCATCCCAAATTGCATTTGCTGCTGTTGCTGCTGCTGTTGTTGCTGCTGTTGCTGTTGTTGTTGTTGTGGCGTCGATGTGGCCACGCCCCCTGAGCGACCATAAAGGCCACGATCTGTCAGCAATGTGGCCTTGGCATATTTGGTTTCCACAGCGTTGCCATAGTAGGGATCATAGTGGGCAAAGGCGGATTCCTGCTGCTGCAAGTGCAATGCATCTGAAGGATCCGGTTTGACAGTTAAGTTGCCCTTGGGCAAATTGTTCACATTACGCACCGAAATCGAGGCTGCAAAATGAGAACGAGATTAAATTTTGTCGGCAAAAACAAAATGTGAAAGTTTGCAGGACATGTAATTATAATGCGTGCGCGAAATAAATAAGAGAAAGCATTAAATACGGCAATTCATTCACTTGGTTATCGTTTTAGCTGTCGGAAAATGGGCACTACAAAGTGAAAGCGTCTAAGGAGCTGGCACACAGGCTGTTTTCATTTTTGTTGTATTCATTTTTGGCCGCCCGCAAAAGTATGCTATAGTTTTTTGTTTTGGTTTAAGTCTAAAAATTGTCAACTATACAGCGTGTTTACATATATGTGTGTGTGTGTGTGAGTGTATGTGTGTGTGATAAGAAATGTATATGCAGTATGAATATGAATGTGAATATGAATATTTACAAGCGCATTAATAATTACATACGAATAGGAACAAAAGTGTATATATATATATAAATGTATTTAAAGAAAATTGCTTACCATTTTGTTAATGTAACAAAACAACACAACAATTATGACAACAACAATAACAAATAACAATAATAAAAATGTGGAATAAACAAAAACAAGCAACAAATAATGCAAACAAAAAAAGATATATTTATATATGCAGGCCTCTTAAGGCTTTTAATCCTCTCTCTCTTTCTGTCTCTTTCGGTCTCCATCTCTTTCTGACTAAAGCTTATGTTGCTTACTCAAGAAAAAAAAAATAACTGAGCATAACTATGAAAATATGTGCTAAATTTAACGCAGCCACAGTCAACAAAAAGTATAAGAATGCGGCAGACTGTGCGTATGCGTAATGCCTCAATTGTTCCTTGTCTTTGGGCTTTGTGCCGCACCCACAATGGCATTAGCCAAGCCCTGGCCACTGTCATTGCCATTGGCATCATTGCTGCCATTCAGCTGCTGTATTATGGAGCGCACATTGCTGGTCAGCGGCAGCATGGGCCCGCTGGAGGCGGGCGTCCTATTCGACGTTGTTGTTGTTGTTGTTGTTGGCAGCTCTTGATTGGCATTGTTAATGGTTTTCATCAGGCCCGACGACATGGCATCCCATTGGCGTATTGTCTCGCGATCCAGCTCATTGGACTTGTGCGACAAATTCGAGGATGTTTCCTCGCGCAGCACCTCGTAAACATCGCCGTCACCGGGAGCGGCGCTATTGGCCAGCAGCTGGACATAGACGTCGTGCTCGTCGCTGGGCGGTGGGCCGGCGGAGGAGGCGGCCAGCAGGCGCGGCTTATGGCAATCATTCACATAGGTGACCTCGCGGCTGAGCTTCGCCTTGGTCGCCTGGTTGCTGGCCGCTGGCGTGCCGGGAGCGACGGCAATGCGATCCAGGTCGTCCAGGGAGCGGGCGTGGCGCTGCGAGACGCGACGGAGACTCTCGCGCCAGAGCGCATCCTCCTCCCAGAGCAGCTCGCCACCTAGAATCGAGAGATGATTGTGGGCGTTATTCGGGCAGCGTTTGTCCAGCTTCGGTTCGGCTTCAACCACAACACCAACCACACCATCATCATCAACATCAACATCATTAATATCATCCTCATCCAATGGTCTACCACCGGTCAGTTTACGCGCAAGATTTGTGTTTTTAGTAGTTGTAAAATATGAATGAGTTGGGTTTAATGAATGAGCCGCGACGTCGTCGTCGTCGTTGTTGTTGCTGTTGCTGTTGTTGTTGTTGTTCAGCTTGAGCAGATTTTTGTTGCAGCTGTAGCTGAGCTTCTCCACGTTCGCCTTCATGCTGTACAGATTTTTGCTGTCGATCGCCTGATCCTTGTCCACCAGCGCGTCCACATTAAACTGCAGCCTATCGATGGGATTATGGATGTGAGCTATGTTCAGGCCATGGGCGTGAATATCCCGCTGATTATTTAGTGGCGGCGCCGACGGCAGCTCCGAGTAATAATACGGCGCCGATTGCGTGGAAATGTTGCTGTTGTTGCGACTGTGCAGCGGCGTCAGGCAGGCGGCGCCCTCCGCTCCCACGCCGCTGCCCAGCTGCTGGATGGAGTCCGTCGAGGACAGAAAGTGTATGTTGCCATAGAAATGCTGTTCGTCGCCGTCGGCATTGCGGAACGTCTTCGGCGGCTTGATCAGAATATCGCTTGTACTCAAGCCGACATTCGGATCGCTCAGCACATGTTGCCCCACATTACTGGGCGTGGCAGTTGCCGCATGGCCACGCAAATGACTGAGATAGGTGTCCAGCTCGTGGCTGCTCAGAGTCTCCTCGAAGTGTTCGCTCATCGACTCGATCTCGCTGATCGACTCCTGCGAGAGCGGACGACGCGATCGCTGCCGCTCCAGCTCCGAGTCGGAGCGCTGCCGGAACTCCACAGACTCGCTCTCGCTGCTGTCGCCCACGCAGCGCACGGGCAGCGAACTGTTGCTGGGACAGCGCGCCGGGCCCCCACCCGGCGACATTCGCTGCTGCAGCTTGCGATACAGCTCCAGATCCGACGAGGTGCGCGACGAGCTCTGATCCGTCTGGCAGCTGTAGTTCGAGTCGGACAGCGTCCGCGCATGCTGCTGCTGCAGCAGCGCCAGCCCCGCCCCGCCTCCGCCAACGCCTCCCACGCCGCCCGCCACAGCCGCCCGCGCCGTCGCCGTCGCCCGCACCTTGGCAAAGTGATCGGGCAAGGAGAGGCGACTGCTTTTTAGGGCGGTGCCGGGCAGATTTAGGGAGGTGTTGCTGGCGTGCATCTTGGGCAGCTGCTCGTAGGACAGATGCACCTTGCTGTCGCGCCGGCGCACCGTGTCGTAGTGTTCCGAGGAGAAGATCTCCTCGGTCTTCAGCTCCTCCATGGGCGGCGGCGAGTCCGGTATGGGCGGCGGCGGCAGAATCTCGCTGTCCGAGCTCTCCGCATAGTTGTTCAGCGGCGTCGAGGCGCCCAAGTAATACGAGGCGGGCCGGAACGTGTCCGACAGACTGAAGCGTGTGCGGGAACGCAACCTCTTCGCCTCCAGCTGCTGGCGGCTGCTCTCGTCATCCGCATCGGAGCTGTCGCTGGCCAGCGCGCTCTTCGCCGGCTTCAGTATGTCCGGCATATCCTTGCCCTGTCTTTTCTTCGTCTTCTTCTTCAGCGTTTCCGCCCCGCTCTTTTTGCTCTTCTTCAGCGTGGAACGGCCCGAGGAGCAATGCGCCTCCTCAGCGGCAGCTGCTGCCGCGGCCGCTTTGACAGCTGCCAGTTCCATGTAGACGGGCTCTGTGGCGGTGAGTTTGATGCTGCTGCTGCTGCTGCAGGTCAGATTGCTGGATATGCACATAATCTCGTAGTTGCTGCGATTGTCGTCGTCGTTGAGACCCTTGGTCATCTCCACATAATGGTTCTCCTCCTCCGCGTAGCAGTCGTGCGTGGCCACCAGACTCAGCGT
This sequence comes from Drosophila lacertosa, assembly GCA_004143845.1. Taxonomy (NCBI): domain Eukaryota; kingdom Metazoa; phylum Arthropoda; class Insecta; order Diptera; family Drosophilidae; genus Drosophila; species Drosophila lacertosa. The sequence continues at coordinate 20,161 of SCDZ01000110.1, forward strand.
GCCCAGCTGGCCCAGCTCCACCTTTTTGGGCGTCATGGGCAGATAATGGCTTTCGTCCAGCTGCTGGTCCGTGGGCGTAATGGGTTCATTTACATACAGCTGCTGCAGTTCCTTGTCGCTGGGCAAATTGGCATCAACGTCATCATCCTCTTCGTTGTCCTCTTCGTCGTCGTCCTGTGCTAGTGCCTCGTCTATGTCATCATCTGTATACTCCTCACAGGCAGTGCTTTCATCTTCCTCCTCGTCCTCAACTACCTCCTGCAGCTCCTGCTGCTCGTCCTCTTCCACTTTAGTCAACTCTGCCTCACCTGGCATTGGCTTCGCTTCAGCCGTGGGCGTTAAATCCTCCTCAGACTGTTGCTGCTGCTGCTGTTGCTGCTGCTGCTGCTGCTGGACTTGCTGCTCTTTGAACAGCTTCAGCTGCATCAACATGGGCGTCTCCTCGGCATCGTTGATGGTCACGGCACTCTCTTTCTCTTTTTCTCTCTCCCTGTCTTGGCCCACCCGGGCATATTCCATGTTCTCGTAGTTGCTGCTGACCAGCTTGTTGCTGTAGACGGGCACATAGTTAACGTTCTGCGGCGATTTCGGTGCCGTCTTTTTAGGCAAAATGGGCACTGGAGGCGGCTCAGCCCCAGCCCCAGCCCCAGCCCCATCCCCATCCTCGACCTCGACGTCCTCGTTCTGTGCCCCAGTCTGTTGCAGCTGCAGCTTCAACTTGGGTCTAAGCTGCTGCTGTTGCTGCTGCTGCTGCTGCTGCTGCTGCTGCTGCTGCTGCTGCTGCTGCTGTTGCTGTTTGGGCTGCACCTGAATTATGGGCGTTCTACTTGCCTCGTGCACTTTGAGTATGGGCTTAAGCTGGAAAGGTGGATCCTTTGTTGTTGTTGTTGTTGTTTTTAAGCTGCTTAAATTTGTGCTAAGGCTAATATTTGATAGTGCTGTTGTTGTTGTTGTTGTTGTTGCTGTCTCTGCTATTGTTATTGTTGTCATTGCTGTTGTTGTTGTTGTTGTGTTTTGTGTGCTAGTTGTTGTTGTTGCTGTTGTTGTTGACCTTCCTGCCGTCACACTTATGTTATCATCCAGCCCAGGCCCAGCTGCGCTTTGTGCGTTTTCTTTTTTGTTTTCAAACATTTACAAAAATTTACAAAACATTTTCAAAAACCAATAAAAAAAAAAAACATCAAAAAAACGTATACACAAAAATGGAAAAGAAAGTTAAATAAAATAATTTTTTGTTTGGATTTTTTTTTTTGTTTAAATATATTTTTGTGTTTAAGTTTTGAGCCCATGATTTAAAAATTTATGTTGAGTTTTTGGGTTTTTTTTATTTTTAAATTTTTAGTGCGAAATTTACAGCGGCTTTATTTTTAGTAGACGAAACACCAAGCACCCAATTTGCCATGATTGATGGAAGTTTTTAAAAAGCAACTATATAACCAACTACTCAAGGAAATTAATCGAAGAAAAGTAGACAGCCTGCCACAAAAAAGAAAAGCCAAAACTTTACCGAAAACTGCAGCTTTTTACTTAATTACAAATTATTTTTTTACTTGGCCCAGAAAGTAACCAAAAGCAACAAAAAAATGTTGCCTGCTTTTAGGCGTGGGCTGCAGTCAAACATCAGCTGTGAAGAGCATCAGACAGCAGATTTATTCAGTGTTTGCCTTGTTTAATTGCCAATGAATAAATGAGTATTTGAGCTCTTTGAGTATTCACATTTTCTGTGTGTAAGTGTGTGTGTGTGTATTTGTTTGTGTGTGTGCGCACGGCAGGAAGGTTTTTTTATTTTTAGTTTAACTCGATTGTTTGTACATTTGGGATTTATCATAATATTGCATTTTGCCTCATAATACAAATTAATTACAACATAAAAATTGCAAAAACAATAACAAAAAATAAATTATGCTACAGCTGTTGTTTTTTTTTTATATTAGTTTGGGTTTTAACTACGCATGCATTTTGTGTTAGGGTTAAGTTAAGTTAAATTAAAACAGCAGCTACTTAATTTACAACTATTAAAGTCAAAACTTGAATCTAATCTACAAAGCAGTTGCCTGCTTAAGGGTGGATAATTGGACGGGCGAGGGGGGCTGGGAATCTAGGGGTAATACAAACAGTAATAAAAGCTCAACCAGAATGGGCCAAAGCCAGCTGAAGGTACACTCAACAAAAAAAAGGAGGATTTTGTAAAGATTTATCATTTAAATAAAATACTTTAAAAGAGTTAAATACTTTCTCTTTAAGAATTTAATATTTTTAAAAAATCTTTTAAGATAATAATATTAAAATATATTTTTTTCTTTAAGATTTTAGCAAGAAACTTGACAATTTCTTTCATAAATAAAAAAAAAAAAATTTGTTTTAGGTACATAATTTTGTTGAGTGTAGCATAAAGGTAGCTGGAAGCACACCTGCATTGCAACAGGAGAGCAAAACCGAAGCGCAAACAAAAGTAAAAGTAGAAACTACAAAGTGGAAACTGCAACGTGAGATAGATACACAAAGAAAGAAAGAGAGAGCGCAACAAAAGACAGAGATAGAGTAACAAAAGTAGAGATGTGTAGGCGTCGATAGCACACAGACTTAAAGCAAAGCAAAATGTGGGAAACATGTGCAAATAAAATGTTTGTATATATAAAAATAAAAATAAAAAGGAAATGGAAAACAGAGTCAAGTACTCACCCTCATCGTCCGAGGAGTAGCTGTTGTAGACACCGCCCGGGCCAACATTAGCGTGCGTCTCCGATCTGGAACGCTGAATGCCGCCGCCGGAGCTGGCGACGGCGGCGCTGTTGGCAGCTGGCACAAGTCCCGTTTTGCCCGCTTGGGGGGCGTAGCGGGCGCCGCTGGCGACGGCCGTGGAGGCGAGCAAGATGTTTGGATTGCTGCCCAGCTTGGACATGGCGGACATGTTGCTGCCGCCCTGCTGGACGCCCTTGCGGGTCAGCGGCGACTGCAGCATGCGCTGCTTCCACTCGAGCAGACGCTTCATGGACTCCTCCCGCTTGCGCTCCCCATCGATGGGATTCTGCGGCGACGGCGCCGCGCCCGATGTGGGCGACGTGGCCAGCGAATTGTTCGCCGTCGAATAGTCGTCGTCCAGGCCGCCGTTCCGCTTGGGCAGCCGTGCGCTGGCCGAGCGCAGAAACTGCTCGTTCTTGCTGATGATCTCCTGCGTGGACATCGAGGGCGGAAATATCGAGCCCGGATGCACGTTCAATGGCGGCAAATCCTCATCCTGCGACAACTGCTGCAGCTGTTGCTGCTGCTGCAACTGTTGCTGCTGCTGCTGCTGCTGCTGCTGCGACATGGAACGAGCGCCGCCCGCTCCTTGGCTGGCCGAGCGACTCATGCGCGGCATGCTGCAAGCGGCGCCGCCCTGAGCCTGCGCCTCAGCCAGCAGCTCCTGGCGCTTGTAGGCGCGCTCATAGGGATTCTCATAGCCGATGGTGTGAACACCGCTGCCGCCGAATTCGCCGCTGGCGGTGCGATAGCTGCCCGCCTGCTGCGGCTGGGCACCACTTGAACCAGTTGAGCCAGCTGAATTGGTTGCCGCTCCGCTCTGCAAGTAGAGCGCGCTCTTGCGCATCTTGTCCGCGTAGCTGGCCTCCGAGTAGTAGAAGCTGTCGGGCGTACGATTGATGTCCAGGCTGGATTTGGGTCGCGGTGCGCGGCCCGCCTCGTGCTTGCTGTGCGCCACGGCGGCGGCAGCGGCCGCAGCGGCGGCCTCGGCACGCGCCTCATACTCCAGAAAGTCGGCGGAGTGCGGCCGGACGATGGCCGCCGCGGAGCGAGCACGCAAGTCCATCGTATTGATTAGCTGATCGGCGGCCGTGGGCTGTGTGCGAAAGGAGTGGAGTGGAATTGGACGGTAGTTAGTGGATATTGGGCGAAACATTTTAAACGAGCCCAAATGGCAAATTGACATGGCCTAAAAGGCGCACGCGGCCAAGTGGCAGCCACAGCTGCTTTTGGGCCCAGGCGCATAAATCATGCACGCGACTCATTTCCGGGCTGACCCACAAAAGCAGCTGCGGCCACGTTGCACAAAAGGGCGCACAGGCCATAAAGTTGCACTTTGGGGCGCTGTGGCAGCTGCCACTGCTGCACCGTTAACCGTTAGCAGCACAAAGTGTCTGCAATTTAGCAGCCCACTGACACACTAAAGTCTAATTAGTGGGCAAGTCTTTGAGAAACTCCGAGTGCGGCTACGTTGGCAAAGTCCCTATTTGCGCCCTTAAAAGCACTTCAAATGCCTTTGCTTATATATAAAAATATATATATATCTAATATATATACTACTGCATTACTTCATTTATACTCTAGTCTAATAAAACTGCAATCTTTCAGGTTCTCTATTAACCCCTATTTCCATTTTATTCCCTCTGCATAAACTTAATGAGACTTAAATTATTGCATAAACTAATTTTAGCTGATAAAAAATTTCATATATCAACAATTTTTCAATCCATATAATTATTAAATTTTGTATGTTATTTTACTCAATCATTATTATTAGACAACGTTTGCAACATAAAACCTTTAAATTATGTATTCCCTGCAAACATTCATTATATTCAAATTCATTTAATGAAACATAATAAATTAAATGAAAAACTTATTTTTGTTAAAAAAAATCATTTTTTGAGTATTCAATTTTTCCCTACCCGCAAAATATATTTCAAATGCTTTTAATTAAGAAATATAATCTGAATAAACAACAGCATCTATATAAACATATTTACTTTTCATTTTATATATTTACTGGCATTTTAATATGGTTTTTTTTATTATTAAAAATATGGGTATTTATTTCAGCTTTGCTGAAACTTTATAAAAACTTTTATAAAGTAAATGCAACAAATAAAAAAAACAAATGGAAATGCAGTTGTTAGCTATAAATTACTTGAATTAAATATAATTTCATATTTTACAGCTTGTCACTGTTTGTGTTGGCATTTACCTATTTTGCATAAAATCATAAATGAAAATGTCATTTATGATTCACTCACATGCGGAAAACAAGTGGCCAAAGTTAACTGTACTCAAATGTCAAAGTTTTACCTCGTGCTGCTTTTAAGCCAAGTTCTAAATATATTTCCCAGCTCTGTAAGTCTCTTTGACAAACCTTAATTAGTTTTTGCCAACTGGCTGTGTACGCGATGAGTTTACTTAGACAAAATATATTCAAGTGGCTTCTCTTTGGATTCAAATGGAGTATTTAAAAGTTAAAGTTATGAAAAATAGGAAAACTTATTAAGTAGTTATTCTCATTCCCGAATTTAATTATTATATTTATGTGTGCTTTTTTGAACTATAAAAGATAGAGAGTCAGCGTCAAATAAAGTTTACGAAAATCTTGAAAAAGACTTCAACTTCAACATAATCGAACCTATCCCAACATTATCTACTGCCAATCACAAGCGGCTTTTCCCAAGCCGATTACGTGTATCGTTAATGTAATCGATAAATTGGCATATGTCATTTTCGTAGCGCTTTTCATCAATCATTTTCTTTGCTCCAAAGTTATTGCAAGTCAAAAACTTTTTCCATTTGCCAAACATAAGCACAAAAGAAAAACTTGATGATAGCTTTGGGAACGAGTAGCAAAAATTTTTGAGATAAGCTGAAATTGACTGCAAGTTGTTAACCACAGAGAACACAAAATGATTTTGGCCAACTTCAGGATATGTTTGGCTCACATTTTAAGCTACGGATACGGTAAAGATACCAGAAGGAAAATTGAAGAGATTTTCTTTGCAGCTGGGCAAGGAAAGTCAAATAAAAAGATGAACAAATTTAGTTAAAAATTAAATATTCTTGCAGATAATAATAGCTATAATCAACTTAACTATATAGTAGTACGATCTGAATACTTTTTTATTTTTTTTTGAAATTTTCTACACAAAAATAACTATTAAAGGCGATTAGAGCATTTAATGCCATTTAAAGTTATGCAAAGTTTACTTTCTAAAATCAGTTGGAAAGTAAAATCTCGCTTTCTTTTACCCCCCACCCCCCACCCACCCTAAATGCATTGTTCGCTTCTATTGGCCATAAGTGTTTGCAAAGTAAAAGCCTGGCTACGTGCTGAGGTAAACTTTAAAGTAGGACAAGTTCCTCCGCCCACGCCTGGTTTGCTTAAGGGGCGGCAACTTTTTGCCCTATTTTATTGGCCAGTTGCAGCGAACAGAAACTGGAACTGAAACTGAAGAAGGGAACTAAGCTGTTCCACGGTGCGTATGATTAATGTGCAATTGCGGCACTTACCTCCATGTGATTGGGCGTATAGCGCTGGGGCATGGCCGGCACATGCTTGCTGCCATCGTAGCTGGGCGGACTCAAAGGTCGCCTATAACTGGCCGCCTCCTGCAGCAGCGCCTCGTGGGCGCTGAGCGCTCCGCCGCCGCCGCCCGCCAGCTGCGACATGTTGTAGATGTCCTCGTAGTCCGCTGCGGCCGCAGCGGCGGCAAACATGCGCTGCTGCTTCGACCGTCCGTAGGCGTCCGGAGTGCGTCGCTCCGCGGACAGCAGCTGCTGCTGCTGTTGCTGCTGCTGGCCGGGATAGCCAGCGACGCCGCCGCCACGCTGCATCATCTTGGCCATGTAGAGATCCCGCTCGCCGTAGATCTCCTCGACGGCGCGCTGCTGCTGTAGCCGTGCGATCTGCTCCTCCATGTCGAGATGCTGCTGCTGGAACTGCGCCTCCAGGTGGTCCAGCGAGTACTGCTGCTGCGCCTGCTGCAGCTGCAGCGCCGTCGACACGTGCCCCGTCCGTGTGTCGTAGATCGCGTGATGCTGCTGCGGCTGCTGCGATCGCTGCTGGTACAGCTGCTGCGTGGGCGACATCATGCTCCCGCCCCCGCCCCCAGCGCGACGCGTGGGCGGCACAGGCTGCTGCTCGTTGTGCTCGGGCGAGGGCGACGAGTAGCCGCCATCGTTGATGCGTCGCGGCTTGGGCGGCGCATTCGCGTAGAGCGGCTGAGCACCGCCGCCGCCGCCGCCGCCGCCGGCATTGTCCGAGGCGGGCGTTAGTTGGCCCTTGCCGGGCTGGGACTGGAGCGTGTGTATGCCGGAGTCGGAGTTCTCGCCGCTGTGATTCAGCGAGGAGTTGACGCTGGGCTCGGACTCGCCGCTGCTGGGCGCCTGCATGAGACTGGCGGCGGCCAGAGCGCGGACCCACTGCATCATGGCATCGGCGCTGTCGGCGGCCAGCCAATAGGTGCGCATATTCTGATGCTCGCACTTAAAGGCGAACTTGCGATAGATCTTGTCCTCGGGCAAACAGGCGGACACCCGATACGAGGGCAGCAGCACCGAACCCAGCAGCTTCTCCTCCTCGGGCCCCTTGTAATAGTACATGCAGTACTCGGCCAGTACGAACCAGCGCTTGCGCCAAACCTTCAGCCCGTCGGAGCCCTGCTTGTGCAGCCAGCCGGACAGGGTGACGGGCGTCGTCGGCGGTCGCTTGGTGATCGGCGACTTGAGCGCCTGAATGGAACCGATGCTCTTCTTGCGGTCCAGCGGCGCATGGGTCGGACTACGCGTCGATGCCGACGAGGACTCCTCCGAGCTGGGCGTCGGCTTTGGCTTGATTACCGTCGAGATTTGAGTCTGACACGCCTGATTGACCACATGGCCGGGATGATTCTGTTGTATGTAGACGGGTCCGTGCTCGCTGCCAGGCGTTTGTTGTTGTTGTTGCTGTTGTTGTTGTTGTTGTTTTTGTTGTTGTTGTTGCAGTTGTTGCTGGAGCTGTTGTTGCTGCTGCAGCTGCAGCTGCAACTGTTGCTGCTGCTGTGCGTACAGCTGCTCCTGGTAGTGTTTGGGCATCTGCTGCTGCAGCTTCAAAGGACCCGAAACGGCCTGATATTGATTGGCCAGATTAAGAGTCGAAGGAGGCGCTCGTTGCTGTTGCTGTTGATGCTGCTGCTGTTGCTGCTGTTGTTGTGCGTGCTGCTGCAGCGTTAAGTTGGAGACCATGCTGGATGACTGACTCATGTGATAGTGGCCGGTGGGCGGATTCATGGCCTGCCGCATGGCAAAGGTGCGCTGCTGCTGCTGGGCAGCCTCGCTCTGGGTGGCCAGCTGGGCCTGCATCTTGGCCTGCTGCAGCTGCTGATACTGCGCCTGCAGCGCCGAGATCGGATGATGGCCGGCGGTGGCATTGTTCGCCTGCAGGCGACCGGCGGCGGCCAGATAGGTGCGCTCCGTGGGCGACTGATAGAGTTGATCGGTGCCGGTAACGGTGCCGGTGCCGGTGCCGCCGCTGCTCGAGTACGACTGGTGATAGGGTGAGCTGTGCGAGCTGCTGGAGTTGCCGCCGTGGCCGTGCTTGAGTAGGCCGTGCTTGGCCTGGGGCTGCAGCTCGATGGGCGAGAGCGGACCGCCGCCGCTGGAGGTGGTGGCCGTCGGGGATTGCTGGTAGAGCGCCTGCGGCGCCAGATGATAGCCGGCGGGCGAATGTGTCGCCGTGCGATAGTCAATCAGATTGGTTTGATAGGCCAGCGGCAGTTTCTTCTGCTGCTGCGCCGTTGCGGCCTGCAGCTGCTGCAGCTTCTTGGCGTCCATGGTGCCGGCGGTGAAAAGCGGTGGCGCCTCCAACCTGCAAAACAGAGCGAAAAGACACAGATTGAAACGTGGTTCAATTAAAGCCAAAGGTCGCCGCGCTTAATTCAATTGCGTGGCGAAGTGTTTAAGCTTGGAGGCTTTTTCAATTCAGGCAGAGAGAGCGGCGCTAAATCCGTGCCAGCTGAGCTGGGGCTGGGCACTAATTGAGGGTAATTGATTGAGTGCTGGCACCGTGGAGCGCACATTTAAAATTGTGCGCAAAAAATGACAATATTATAAACTTACCAATCCCACAGCTGATAGATGCAGCCAAACATGTTTCGTGCTTTCGTTTCGCTCGCAGGGACGTTAATTAAAGTATTATTTAATTGGCCTTATCAATAATTCAATTGTGCGTATTTTTTTTTATTTCAATCTACTTTTTATTTATTTTACATTTGTTGAATGCAACACTTTTATTATTATTTGATTGGATGCGAAAACTCAATTAGGTTTTTTCATTTTCATGCTCATTTTCAAAATGAAATGTGGCGAAAGTCTCTTTGTTGTTGTTGTTGATTTTTTCAGCTTTTCTATTTTCCTTTTTGTGATATGTTTGGTTTGCGACGAGAGCAAATGAAAATATCGCCGCGTTGCAGTCGCCAACTGTGGGAATATGTCTATTTTAATTGAGGCCAAGCTGAGATTTATGCCTCCCAATTTCGGGGCCAGTTGGCCAAAAATCACCAAGAGATGAAAATTGAAAATGCGTTTGCCAACGATAAATATAAATCTCTTTTTCTTTCTCCGAGTGAATTCTGTTTTATTTATACTCAATTTGCATTGCAGTTGAAATCATTGTTTTTGTTATATTTTTTTTTTTTTTTTGTTTTGTCTATCTTTAATCGAATTTGAATTTGTTTACGTTTAGTATCTGATGAATTTTTAATTATTTGCCAAATATGCAGCAAATAAAATAAAATGGACTACAAAAAATATTTGCTTAATTGTGAATTCCACAAAAAAAAAACACGTTTTCAAATAAACATTTTTCACTTTTCACAATGTTTGCTATGAAAATATGTCAAAAACATGTTGACGAAAGATAATCATAGTAAAATGCAAATGGGAAAAATTAAAGTAAAATAGACTGATTTTATTAAAGCAATATTCAATTTAAATCACATATAATTGAAGACAAATATTAAAATATTTGTTTACATTTAATAGAATTTAATATTATGAATGTTAAACTAATCATTAGAAATTGTTTTAGATTTGCAATCAGTTTAAATATTCTCTTTGCAGCTTATGCAATTTGATGGGCAATTAATTTATGCATTTAATCAATTAAATATCCTCTCAGTAAACTAAAAATAAAGTCAGAACTGCAAGTTAACTTAAAGCCCGCAGCGATTGTGACATTTGAACAGGACTCTTATCGCCCAGCGGGGTCAAAACTGACTTGACGTCGGTCGGCAACCGCAATTAAACATGACGAACGATATATATACATATATATAAATATATATATATATATGTGTATATATGTAAGGGCGATGGGACCACACAAGCGCCATCTACCGCAGACACAGGCAGAGAGCTGTCAGATGAGCCGCTGTCGATAAGGAAGTCAACGGGAAAATGCATTTAATGCAATTGACCAGAGCTCGCCAATTATTTGACACAAATGAAATAAGAGTCACAGGTGCGAGTGTGTCTGTGTGTGTGTATTCGTATGTGTGTGTCAGATAAAATACGAGCCAATTCAGTGCATTTGGTAAATGAATTATAAATTGCAAATGTCATTTATTTAATGCAACTCGCAATCGATTTGAAAAGAAATAAGGAAGAGCAAAATGTATAGCATACAAGTAGGGGTCGCAGCCGGTCGGAGACGTTGCATGGCACATATTGCGAGTGTTAGAGCCAAGTTAAGAGCGCCTGACAACGCTATAAAACTTGGCACAAATGTCGACGTTTGTGCATTAAAAGGAAAATCCTGTTGAAAATGTTGCGCAATAAACAAACAATTGATCCGGGATTTAAGCACAAGTGAAGTGTGTATAAATGTGTGTGTGTGTGTGTGTATGTGTGTTTAGCTGCCAACAAATGTTAAATCATGGCATTAGCCGCCTTTGGCGTAGCCATTTCACGCTACAATCAACAGCCAAACAGGCTGGCCAAGCAACTATTCAGCCAGGCTGAACCCTGGCCAAAGGCTCCAAGCTGAAGCAAAAGCCATTTTATAATTGCCTTCGAGACCGGGCCACAATTTGTATGGCTTTCAATTAACGCTTTCAGCCGGGCATTTCCACTGGCGCAGTCCTCGCCGAGAAAGATGTGGCCAAAAGCAAACGCACAAATAAAATATTGGCAGCGGAACAATAATAACGGCCAGAACAGCAATAAAAAACACAGAAAGAAGGGCAACTCTAATGAAAAAGCTTGACTCGAAGATACCCTGTAGCAAGATCTGAAGTGTAATAGCAAGGGAAACAGGACATTAAGAGGATGAGATAACAACAGACCAAGAGCTGTCATATTTGTTAATTATATTATATAATATAGAAGACTAAGCTCATATTCAAAATAACATATATATATATATCTATATACATATTTGACTTTCCCATCAGTTATCATCTATCTTTTTGCCTACACTCCCTTAAAAAACTCCTTCACGTAATTACAGGGTATAGAAAATCGATGGCGATTTAATGGCGACCACATCGTCGTCTGGGGCAGCACTTGGCTGCCGCCACGTCCACACTTCAGCATAAAACAGTGTTGGAAAATGGCTGCAGGAGTTAGCAACAACAATTGTTCCTGGGCTGCTTTTGTATGTGACGGACGTCACTAATTTCACCATGAAAAATAACCACAAAAAATAATATATATATATATTTTTTATGCACGAAACGAACGAAAATTATGTGCATATAAATGGCACTGATTGCACCAACACACACACACACAGAAATACACAGACATACACTTATTGTATGACTATTTACAGGGAGTCTATATATATGCGAAAATTATGGCCTGATATCAAATGGCAATATGCTTATTTACTCAACGCATTACAATGTGGCTGATTAGAGATCAGCTCTTCTGTTTGCGTTCAACTCAACTCTTGCCACGCTGAAAACATTTCTGTTTGCCATTTACAGAGTTTTCAACTATTTGCATTCGGTTAGTTTTCGCTATGCAAATGTAGTTTTTGGGGACGATTATGTTGCGGGTGGTTTTGTGTTTTGTGCAAGCATTTCACAGCTGTCAAAAAATATGGTAGCTTAACCAACATTCCCCTCCCCCCCCCCCCTCCCACCCTTTACCCTTTTCGAATGCCATTTGCATGCGAGCTGCTGTCAAAATTCAACTAACTTTTTTATTGCGCATACGCAGTGTGTAACGCGCAAATTAGCTGAGTTATAAATAGAACACAGCAAGACAGGCTAATAAAATTAAAGCTAAAAATAGAATAACAAATAAGCCGGAGCTTATATGTATAAATATTCACCCAGCAGGTATTACCCGGCTTTGCCCGGCCAATGCACAAATTTATTCAATTAAAATTTAGTTTTTTGTATTTTTTAAATTGAGTTTGAAATTGAATAAAATTGTTGACCATTTTCTGTTGCAGAGTTGTCGTACAAGAGAAGCTTTCACATTTCCTTTGGACAGAGCAAAAAGCAATTTTATTTGATGAGATGACTTCAGACCTTTAGCTTTTATGGCTTGGACACTGCAGTGATTATCAATCAATCAGTCAATCAATCAAAAGCAAAGGGCAGGGCTACAGTCATAAAAAATCCAGTCCAGCTTAATAAGCTGAGACAACCAATTGAGCAGAAATCATGGCCTAGAAGTGGGCTGAGTTGATGGCTTTAATTGCCGTTACACATGCAACAGCGTGTTAAGCGCCAATGCAATTGGCAATTGGCGGCCGCAATGACGTCATTACCATTTGGCAGCAAGTGTCACAGCAGCAAGTGGACACTAATAAGAGACCAAGACAACCACAGTTACAGCCACAGTAACAGCCACAACCGCACCGCCGCCAATGAGCCACTCAGCTAGCCATTTCACTCGAAAGCCGTGTTGCAAGCTCAAGTAGCCAACTGGCCAATGGGCCAATGGGCCCAGCCCGCAGTTGGCCAACTTAATTAATATTGTGAAGGATGCGCCAAAAGTTCTCTCGCTCTCTCTCTCTGTCTCTAGCCTTCTTTTATATCTCTCTGGTCCTTGTGGCTCCTTGTAATACGTTAAGTGCAATTATAAATACTCATCAGGCAGATTTCAAGTGGAAGCGGAAGTAGCAAACGGAACTGAGCAACAAAAATAATGTGCAAATATATAATTCCAGCAACAAAATAACAAAAGAGAGAAAATCAATAAACGTCGAGTCGAGTCGAGTCGAGCCAAAGGCAAAGACAGCAAATACTTTGAGACGCTGCCGCACACACACAAACACACACACAAACACAGGGATATTTATAGCTGGCTCTAGCTAGGGAAATGCTGACAAAGTTGCTGTGAAAAATACACACACACACACTTACACAACAGTTACAACTACAATGTGCCGCTCTGCGGGTTAGCAGATAAGTAAAAAAAAAATAAAAAGAAACCTTTTTACTTTTTTTTTTTGCATTACTTGAGCGCCTCTGGGCTATTGGCACATGACCTTGCCCCAAACAGCTCGACAGACGCTTTGATGAGTTGTCAACGGGCAGCAGTCGTGTGACTTTCTTTTTCTCTCTGTATGTGTGTGTGTGTGTTTGTGTGTGTGTGTGTGCCCTTTGGGACCTGGCATACTTATTGGGGCGCAAAGTGTTGCATAATATTTGCGCTTGCAAATGGCCAACAATTTCAAATGGCATATTGCATAAACACAATTTGACACCTTATTTACAACTGGCCGAAAAAAGTGTTGCCAAATAAAATAAAATAAAATTGACTTAACCCTTTTGCCAAGCGACCTGCACATAAATTTGCAATTGCCAAACAATTGAATGTAATTAAAAAGATTTCAATCATATTTTGTGAATGTGTGTGTGTGTTCGTGTGTGTGTGAGTAATGATTCTGTGTTGCCATCTGTTTGCCTGACCAATCGATATAATTGAAAGCGAGTCGTAAACAACATTTCGCAATTTTCGCAAACATAAATCAGCAATGGGGGCCAAAAAGCAAAGCTGGCCAAAACTGCCAGCACGGCAATCACATTATTAATTAGGCCCTACGCATTATGCAATGCATACTTCGAACTCGATTGGTGTGTAATGAATACCCAGCATAATGGTATCAAGTATCAGGTATTATAGAGGGAAGCAGGAAAATAATTGGACAAGATTGAATTCTAGAAAAGAGTAAAAGTAAGGAACTTCGAAACTTTGATATTAAATGAAACCCCTTTTTAAACCCCATATATTGAATATATTAAAACATAAACAATGCCCATAAAAGAAAGGTTTTATATGTTATATTCATATATCATTTTTCTTTTTAGGGGGGGAGGGGGTTTCTCTCAGGGTCGCATACTCTCCGGCACTCCGGCAGCAATTGAAACTTGCACACTTGATTTGGCTGACAGTGCACTTCAATTCGCAGGCAGCCCGCAAACAAACCAGGCGCAGAGGGGGTTGAGGGGGGCGTTGAAGGGACTGAGGGGGCTCAGTTTATAGTGCTGCCAGTTGGTATACAAAACAAAACATGAGGCCAACAACAAACATAAATATTCATTGCGAGCCCCAGGGCTATAGAGAGATAGAGATAGACACACACACACACACACACTCTCTCTGTGTGTGTGGGTGTGTGTGTGTTTTAGAGTGGATGCCAGCTTCCGCCCAGAATGACACTTGATGATGAAGATTTTGTTGCTTTCACTTTTGCCATTGTGCTAGTCGAGCTGGCCTGATTGGCCTTATGGCTGGGCGCATTGGGTGCGCTCGCATCCTTTTGTGTGCATGTCCTGTGCATGAGAAATTGACAGGCAACAAGCGCAGGTCGCTGCGACAGCTGCCAAAGCTTGGCCATTAAGTCAAGTCACAAGCTCTGCCAGCCCGGGTGATTATCGACTGTGTGCGTGTGTGGGTGTGCGTGTGTGTGTGTGTGTGTAGGCAGGTAAATTGGGTAAACAGTCTGTTGCCTGAAAGTTGGAAGCCAAATAAGTCATTGCAGCAGCCGAGTTAGCAAAATTACATCACGCCGGCAACATGATGACACGGCCCTGGAGCACAGGATGTGGCTGCTGCTGCTGTTGGCGCCTAGGCATGCGCTAATGCTTCGCATTCATTTGCAGCCGTCAAAAGTGAAAAATTCAAAGCAAGGCTCAGGCAGAGCAAGGACACGCTCGCACACTCACACAGAGAGAACTTGCCAGGACCTTATCATCAGCACACACAAACCTGTGCGACGGCTGCTGTCATTCATGTTGCATACCAATTTAAATACTTTGCACGAACACACAGCTGTGTGTGTGCCTGTGTGTGTGTGTGTGTGTGTGTTGGGGGAGGTGTGTTAAAGAACTGCCACAGCGTTTGCCGCTGTTACCCATTTCCGTTTTTGGCAGCACAAAAGCCATTCGGGCCCGCCGTGTGCCTGCAGGATGTATGCCATGTTTATGGCTACAGCCACTCCCACTCTCTCCCTCTCTTTCTCTCTTTCTCGCTCTCTCTTTCTCTCTCTCTCTCAGCGTTTGGCCTGCTTCGGTTTGTGGGCTCCGCACGTGCAAAGCTGATGGAAACAAAGGCAAGCACAAATATTTTCCTCTAATAGTTGTCGCTAAAGTTCGTTCTGTGTATTTGTCTGAGTGTGTGTTTTTGTTTGTGTATGTGTGTGTGTGTGTGTGGTTGTGTATTTTAGCCATTGTTTATGGTATATTTGTTTTGCATTTTGCTGGACAGCTTGTCCAAAACTGAAGCGAGAGTTGCGTCAGAATTGAATTAAAATGTTAGCCAACAATGAATTCAGAAAATCCTTGAAAGGAAACTGGACTTAAAAGCTATTAAAATCGAGCAGGAGCTTTGTACAGCCAAAGGGTGATTTTATTTCCCAGCAAGATGGTCGGAATCAAATAGAAATAGTTGCTGGAATAATTGTTGTTAAGTTCCTTTTATGAATAGCTTAGTGAGCTGAAGTACTTTTGGATTACTCTTTGAAGGTTTATTGGGGGTTTATCTGAGAGAAAAATGGGTGAATTAAGATTGTGCAAATGATTGCAACAGGCAGACAGAAAGGAAGCTATGTATAATATAAACATATATTAATATTTATATTTATATTAATATACAAAATATATTCTATTGATCAACTTTAATTGTATCTAATCTTACAACATTTACAATATCGTTAAAAATTCAATTGTAATAATTTGGTATGTTTCAGTCAATATAATATTATCAGTATCAGTTTTATTTATTGTGTGAAGAATTTTCCAACTATTTATAACTGATTAAGGGAAATCCCTTACGAATCCTACTTTAGAGCATTCTAAATTGATAATTTCCCTTCAAAAATTGTTGTTAATTTTTTTTTGGATCAACATCTTTTACATCGTTTACACAATCCTGCGCAACTTTTCGAGCCGCCCTCCCATTTATGTTTGTGTGTGTTTGTCCAACAACATCTGCGATATATCGTTATTTTTATGTGCTATTTTGTTTTGTTTCGTTTCCCATTTTCCTTTTCTTTGTTGAACGAATTCATTTGGCATTTGATATATATTTTGTATATATATTTCTCTTCTTCTTTTCCCTTTGTTATTGTGCATATGTGTGTGTACTTATATTTCTGTGTGTGTGTGTGTGTGTGTTCGTCTCGGCCTAAAAGGAGCAACTTTTGGCCTCAGCTCGACTTGCTTTGTATATAAATGCAAATTGTTATTGATTATGCTGCACATAAAACTAAAAACAAAAACACAACAAAAACCAACACACACACACATGTGTGTGCACACACTCGTGCAGTCATAAATTTAAGTATTTGCAATTTTTGACCCAAAAGTTTTGTTTGCTTGACCCCCGTGGCGACTTTTGTTCTTGTTGTTTGCAAAAAAATTGCTTAAAATCAGCTTAATGGGAGCTTCGAGTTCGAGCAACAAAATCCATTTACCATTTGGAGTTTGTGGACAAACAAATGAAATATAGCGCATACGCCATGTGGCACCCATAAATACCTAGTGAAATGCATTTTGACTGCTTCACTTTGGGGCTTAGAAGTTTTGCGCTCAAGTTGAAGTTGCAGTCGCCCAAGTTGAGTTAAGTTTGAGTTTTCGGTTGGAAAATGTGGCTGCAACTTGCCGCCTCACACTTATATGCAGTTTGGCCGACAGTTTGTCAGCCCAAAAAACAGTTTAACAAAAAAGTTTTCTGTGGCGCCAACCCAAAGACAGGCACCGTGACAAGGACACATAATGAGTTTTGTAATTATATATAGCATGTCCTGATGACTTGGCGCCTGCAATTACCTGCTGAATCGAGTGTCTAACTTTTAATTGCAGCTACATGCGAACTAAATGCGAAGACAGCACAAAAAACAAACACCACAAAATGCGAAATGCGAAATGCGAAATCAGCAGAGCGCCAAACGCATTGCGAATTAAATAGGGGCTGCCAAGGGGAAAGGGGAGTGAGGGGAAGGAGAAGGGGTAAACCCTCAAAAGCATTGCTGTTAGAGTCAACGACTGCAATTTCTTGTAGTCGCAATTGTAATTCACTTGCCGCATGCAAATCTAATTTTACATTTAGCCCGAGCGCCGAGCATGGGAAAATGTTCGCATGAAGAAGGCAAATAGAGACAGCCTTCAATGCAAATGGGAAAAGGGGGTCGATTGGGGAGAGTGCTGGCATCTATTTTGCGGTTGCCTAAAATTAGGCAAGGCCATTATGAATTTATGAAAATTAGAATTGAAATAAACGAACACGACGTGACGTGATCTGGCAAAACATCTTCCCAAAAATTACATTAAAATTTACGTGCAGCTATCAAAAATGACGGACAAAAAAAAAGTTCGTGTGTGGCCGCGACTAAAAAGAAGCAAAAAGATAACAAAACTTGTTTCTAGTGAAAGTTTCTAGATGGGAAATGCATCAGATTTAACTGATAGCAAATTAGCTTTGGGCAAGCAATTGAATGATAAATTAGAATATATTTAACAGAAAAAAAGTTTATTTTGTGTGTCCAAATTAATTCAGTTTTATAATATATCAATCTGACTTTAATCATTTGATAAGTGCAATCAGTCATAATATATTTTTATAGTTAGGCTCGGCATTTAAATCTTGTGTAGTAAGTTTTATAGGTCAACAAATTTTTGTTATAGAATTAACTGAGATTTCGGTATACTGTATTATTATATATTATATACTTCTTTATAGCAACTTTAGTCTTGTAGTATTTTATTAAAATTTAGCCAGATTTTGGAAACTTGGCTTTAAATAAATGGGAATTTTTGAGCTTAACCAAAATATCGGCAATAACAAATAAATTTTACTACCATAATATAATTTTCTATCAACTGGATGTATGGAATATATTAATAAAATATTTATAAAAATGTATTTAGACTCTGGAAACCAAAATTTTGTGCTTATATTTTAAGTTATTATATTCCCCTATTATATAATATACATATTTTATAATTTATATATTTATTATAAGCATTCGCTAGCTTCTAATTTGATTTAACTTGAAAAATAGATAGTTTTTCATTGTTTTCATCATTGCCAATAAATTATTTTAGTTATCTCAAAAAATTTTACTGAAAAGATGCTTGAAAAAATATCTAATGAACTAATGTAAAATAGTTATGTTAAATAAAAAATAATTCATGTGCAACATTTTTTAAATGTTAACAAACTGTTTATAATTCTATAATCCCGCTGATCAGAACTATAAGTATATAGGCCATACAATAATGCACTTACTGTGTATTAGTATTAATAAAGCTTGACCTTCATTTCATAGTCAAATGATCTTCATACAAACTCAATTTCTCTTTCATATGACACAAATTTCATGCCAACTATTTAAATATAAATTTATAAAGATAATTATTTAATAAAGCTTAAGTGATGCAGATTACATTTAACTGCTTAAAACTTTGCTGTCAAGTCTAAAGCGACCAAAGTCGCAATTGCAAATGCATATTTAAACTATTAAGGTAAAAGCTTTTGCGCCATGAAGTGGATAAACGCTTATAGTTAAGACCATTTGAAGGGACAGCCGTGCAATTAGTTGAACAAATGTCTCAATTAATCAAAATTGCAATTACAATTGATTCGTTTGTTGGCCACTTAGACAGAGCGAGCGGGCGGGAGAGGGAAAGAGAGCAAATTGGCTGAATTGTACGTATGTAAAATGGCTAAAAGACAGGTGAATATGTCCTAGTCAAAGTGGCAACATTGCCGTTGCCGTTGCCGTTGCCGTTGCCTTAGCCTGGCTGACTGACTGACTTGGCTGTTGTCGACTTGACTAGATATGCAAATGTTGTAGATACTGTTTTGAATAACATTATTCATTAGATGCGAGCCATGTGTGTGTGTTGTGGGTGTGTGTGGTGGGTGTGTAAATAATGCGCTGCTAGGCATAATAAATTGCTTTAAAAGCGACCAAAGATGGCGGCACAGACAGGCAAAAGTTGCTAACAATTTAGTTGCTTGTTGTGCGGCACTTTTTGCCTATTCAGCACGCACACACACACACACAAACACACACACGCACACACGCACAGCACAAGCTCAGGTGTAAGACGTTAAAGGAGACGCGCAAAAATAAACGTCAAGAGATTTTGGCCAAAAGCAGCAGCAGCAACAACACATGAACTGATACTTCTGGCAAGGACGCAGCTGAGGGTGGCCTAAACGACTGAGAGGGCGGCGGGGAGGAGGATCAGATGTGAGCAGCGCTTTTAGTCGCAGCAGGCGCTAAACTTTTGTGGCCGATGACGACATTAACGTGAACAGACCTGAATATGAACTTGGCCAATGGACCTGGACATGGACATGGACATGAAGTTGGAGATGGACATCGGCAATGCGACGAAGTCGACGCTCGCCTCGTTGGACTCTGGCACATAATAATTTACATAATATACGTGTGCGCAATCAGCAACAGAAACAACAACAACAACAACAACAACAACAAAAACGAGGCAGCGATAACAACAACGAGGCAATTTCTCGCACACTTGGCCAAAAAATATATATTTTCACTCTCACAGTACGCGATGTGGATTTTTGGTGTGCTTTCGTTTACTTCATTATTGTTTTTTGTGTTTTTTTTTTGGACACTCGAAAATATAACTGCGTATCCTGTTCACTTTACATAACACCGCACACACACACACACGCACGCACACTCGTGAAATTTTCTAATTCATTTTCATTTTACTTTTATTATACGCGTTGTGGTGCACAGCGAAACGTGCCACCCAACGCCCAAACGCCCACGCTGACTGCCTGGTTTTTCTTTTTTTTTATTTTCCTTTCTATAATTTCATATATTTTTTTTTTTTTGTGTTTTTTTCTTGCGTTGGCAACCCAAACACGCGCGTTGCCAACCGTCCGCTCTTGTGTTCTGAGGGCAGCCGCTGCTGGCGAAATTCGTGAGGAGACTGCAGAAAATCGTTTCGTGTCGTTTCGTTTTCGTTTCGTTTATGGCGCTCGGCACAGGACACTGGCCAAAGCAGGAGCAGCAATGAGCGAGCGAGAGCTTTTTGCTTGAGTGAAAGCTGCCGACGAAAGCTGCACGGGTTGCCAAAGCAATTGCTGTGCTAGAACATTACGCATACGACACGTGGACGCGCAGTTAACTCAAGTATTCAACTCAAATTAAGCTTTTACTTCAGCTGCCTTCTTGTGTGTGTGTGTGTGTGTGTGTTTGAGTAAAAGGGTATATATATATATAAATGTGTATGTATTTTTCTTGTGTTTATGCATTAAAGAACAGAGCTTTTATTTCTAATTAAGCCCAAGCAGCCAGCAAAAACACCGGCAGCATAAAAACTCCACAGCATAAATACATAAGCAAAGCTGCTAATGTCGTTGTCGTTGTTGCTTTTGTTGTTGTTGTTGTTTGTATACCCTGCAGTCATTAAAAATGTGCAAACGGAATAGTATGGCTGGAGTTGTGCTAAAAATATGTAACAGGTAGTATGAGACTGTTTAGTGCTCATAAACTATTTTTATATTTCCTAAGAGCGCAAACAAATGACTTCTTTTATAGTAAGAGGTCTAAGAAAATCAAGTTTCGAAGTTGGGTTCCTTTATACTAAATGCAAATGAGGCTTGCTTGAAGTTATAGTAAATCAACTCTTTTCCCACCTCCCTTATTATGTTTGTTGGCTCTTTTACATTGATCATAAGACTTGGCTAACATTAACTATATGCAGTTTAGGTTTATATAAAGGTATACGATAACTAATCTATATTTCCCATATTCCCTGCTATGTTAAATAGTTGTGCTTCTGGATCAGCAGTAAAAACTTTTATAAATCATTATGAATTGAGATATTAAAATTAAAAGGAAGATTTCCTTATTCTATAAACTAATTGTCCTACTTCTTTTAAGGAGTAATTTTTAAACTTTGTTTAGCTTATCAACTATACTTCAGTATGAAGAAACTTCTTTTTATATTATTTTGAAAATATTGCCTTATTAATTTTGAAAGAAAAACTCTTGAGTTTTGCTCAATGCACACAATATAAAGTAAAAGTTAATTATGAATAAGTTTTCAAGGAAGTCTCAACTCGCAGCTCGACTCCAGTTTAAGTTAATCTCTATATATATTTGTGTGCATAATTAAGTAAACATATTTGTGACTTTAGGGTATAACAAAGTCAGTTTCTCTCGACTCTTGCTCAGGCTTCTCGTTTGTTGTTGTTTTTGTTGTTTGCCGCCCCAGGGGGTGGGGGGGGGGGGGGGCAAAGCTCAGCGCTGCAATCCAATTGATGTACTCAGCCCAACGCTTAGCTAATGAAAACGGCTTTGAGTGTTTGTTGGCCGCACGCTTTGAGGCGATTTTGTATTTGAACGCGATGCGTGCAAGGCCATAAAATCTGTGTTAATATCTATAATCTAGCAGCACGAGGTTGGGGCTGATGGTGTTGTTGTCGCTAATTAACATTTAGAGCGCATGCGAGAGCAATTATCTAAACTTAGCAGGCCAATAAGTCAACTCAAACTCACCTTTGGGGGGCCCAAAAACACACGAGCGCTCTATGGAAATCGATGTGTGGCCAATAAATTTAGGCGCTGACACGTTGCTGCTGCTGCTCAGACATCATAGCTGCAAGAGAAAAAGAGAGAGAGAGAGAGTTGGAGTGAGTAGAAAAGAGTTAAGGTGTTAGTATGCAGCTGGGGCTGGGATCGGGGAGAAGTCAACTGAGAAATCGTGTAAGAGACGCGTATGTCAATTAAAAGCCTATAACAACAGTACGGACAACAACAACAACAACAACAGCAACAGAAATGGGCAAAAGACTGAAAAGCTGAGTGGCTTCGAGTTACACAGAAATCGTTGCACGCAAATGCAAAACAATGGCAGCGACAGCGACATGCCCCAAGGCGTGGCAAGGGGGCAAATGCGTCGAATGAAGCGATTTGGTCACACAAGTCACGTGCAGCCAAAAGGCAAAAACGACAAAACACGCGCTTCAATGGTGCCGCACAACAACAACACACACACTCACACACACGAAATGGAATTGCTTTTGGATTCTGGATTTGTATTGGGTGCGGAATGGGATTACAAATGCAGCACACACAATGGAAACTGAGGCAAACGTTTCAATGGAACTGCATTTACTCGCACCTATTGGCGGTCGGTTAACGCATTCGAATGCTTTCCCAGTAAACACGAAGAGTTTGTTTGTAAACTGACCATGGAGGTGAAGTTAGGGTTAAATTTGGCAGGATATATAGCTAAATACTGAGTTAGTTAGTTATGAGAAGCTGATCATGCGGATCAAGTGCAGATAAATGCATTAATAAAAATTGAATCAATTATCTATATATAGTAAGGAAATTATCAAAAATCTCATTAGATTATATTTACTGGTAATATAAACAATTAAACTTGGAAATTAATTACTTACAAATATAAAATTTATTTGCAAAAAAAATATAAAATAAATATATTTATATTAATAAAAGTATATTTAATAAAGTAAATGCCAAGTATTAAAATTCAATTTTATTAAGGATACTCTGCACTACTAATAAAGTGACCAAGGAGTTGACTGGCAGGATATGTAGTTAAATACTCAGTAATAAAGAAATTAATTATGACAAAGTGAACATGGAGATCAAGTGCAGATAAATGCAATTAATAAAAATAGAATCAATTATCTATATATAGTAAGGAACTTATCAAAAATCTCATTCGATTATATTTACTGGTAATATAAACAAATAAACTTAGAAATTAATTACTTGCAAATATAAAATATATTTGCAAAAAAAAAATATATATAGATATATATAAAAAAGAGTATATTTACTAAAAGAAATGGCAAATATTAAAATTTAAATTAATTAAGGGTACTCTGCTCTACTAATAAAGTGACCAATGAAGTAAGGGTCAAATGGACTGGCAGGATATGTAGTTAAATACTGAGTAATAAAGCAATTAATTATGACAAAGTGAACACGGAGATCAAGTGCAGATAAATGCAATTAATAAAAATAGAATCACATAACAATACATATATAGTAAAGAAGTTAGTAAATAAATCAAAAGATTATATTTACTGCTAATAATGCAAATCTATCCATTTATTCTCAAAAACAAGCAAACATGGAAATTAATTAATTGCAAATATAATAAATATTTTTAAAAACACATATATATATAAAATTAATTAAATTTATTAAAAATACTCTGCTCCACTTATAAAGTGACCCTAGACCTAGCCAAGCAGATTTCTCTTGCAAAATAAATGTTCTTTTTTTTTTAAGGATCAAAGGAGAAATGGCAATCAACTAATTTGGTCAGCTGCTAAAGCAATTATGGCAAACAATTTGCGCAATTGAAATAGTTGCCATGAGCTCAAACAGCTAATTAGCCAGAGGCCTAAGCCTCATCAAAGTGCAATTACTTTTATCGCATGTGCATGAGTATGTGTATGAGTGTGTGTGTGTGCAATTGAAAACAATTAGCAAAGTGTGCAGGAGATTTAGAGCGGAATGTCATAGCCCTAATTGCACAAGCGGAGAGTCGCAACGAGGCGCAAATTTAATGCCGGAGACATGCAAAAATTACATCCTCAATTGCAGTGCAAAGCGGGTAGGCGCCCAAAATTCAATAAACAAGGCGTTCGTGCGGGCCCACTTCCTGCCCCCCCCCCCCCCACATCCCTTGCTGTGTGTGTGTGCAACGAAGCGTGCAGTCTCGAGGGCTTCCAACTGACAGAGACAATGTTGTTGCTCGCTGTGAACAGCAGCAGCAGTAAAAGCAGCAGCAGCATCAGCTCAAAACCAAAACAAAATCAATTGCAGGCTGGCGTCCAGTTGCCTGCCCTCAAATGTAGGCAATATAAATTTTGGGCAAACAGCTTGCACGCACACACGCACACATACAGAAATAGCCATAAATTCAATAGCTGGCCACATGCGTGGGTTAGACACATCAATTGCATGCCACCCCCATCCCTTCCCCTTCATCTACTTGCCACACGTTTGTGGTGCAGTCAAGTGTGGCCGCTGTTCGCTCCGTTCAAGTTGAACACCAAAATGGACATTTCGCCAATTACTCGGCTGGCCCCAGCTTTGCCACGTGGCGGTCGTTTTAAGGTGGCAATTGATTGTCGTTGGGTCCACCCTAATGAAGATGGCCGTCCGTCCGCCCGGGCCAGGCCAGGCCAAGGTGTGGACACGCCCTAAACTATGCGCACATGCACATGCATTAACCAAAGAGTTCATCGAACTGAGTGCGGAGTGCACACACACACACACACACACGCACACACGTGCACTTAGCTTTCAATGCAGCCTAATGCATAATTAAGTGCATAGAGGAGGTAAGTGTGTGTGTGTGTTGTGTGTGTGTCTGTGCTTATGCGATGCTTTGCACTTGTGTTTAACTATGCGTAAAATATGCTTCAGCAACCAGCTTGCAACACACTCCCCCCGTCCCTCCCCCTCCCCCCTTTACAGTTGCAAGTGACACACTTAAAGCTGCAGCCTCGAGCTTAAAGTTGTTTTGCTGCAAAATGCCAAAGTCACGTTCCGCCACAAAAAAAAAACCGCAAACATTTTCTCGCATTTGACATTTTCAGCGAAGAGAAAAAGAGTGAAAAAAAAAAACTAACATTAGGTTGGCCCTAGGCTGTAAGCCGTAAATTGTTCGATTTGTGTGCACAAATTGCGGCCGACTTCCGTTTGCCATAAGATACAAGATGCAATCCGCAAGATACAATCAAATGCACAAGCCTAACGATTGATTTGTCGCTGCACTGGGAGAAAAGCGAGGTTCCAAGTTCTTAAAGTCTTTAGTTACAATACTTCTGTGTTTTGCTCAGTGTACTGCAGTTAAGTGTGGTGTCTTCTTCTTCTTCAATCGTGCATCAATCAGAGCCAACATCATTTTCACATTATGCACAATCACACAGAAAACACAAATTCGCAGTGCGACCAGCATTTGCTGTCTATAAAGTGGGTCAAAAGGTGATTTTAGCCGCTAGACACTTTTTGTGTGTCTACTCCTCATTGGCAAATTGCCAACCGCATCAAGGTTTTTTTATTTTTTGCTATCTCCCTCTCTCTCTCACTCTCGCTTTGGCTGGCATTTAACCTGCACCTGAAGGCGCTTTTGTGAAAATGCCAATCCTGAGTTTCCCATCAAGCCAATTTGTCGTGCTACCGTCAAACAACAACAACAACAACAACAAAACTCAACTGCATTGTGGCATAAATCATGCAGTTGCCACTAAACTTGAACTTGATCTTGAATATAGCTCCATTTGCCCAGCCATGCAAACAATTTATATATATATATAGTATATATGCATATGTATATTCACATGTTTATTTACGCCTATTCTGTGTATATGATTATATCATAATTTCCTACGCATTTCCACTCCACTTAATAGCAGCAAAAAATTACATTTTACGTTTCGTTTTGTCTGCGTTACAAAAGTGCTTTTGTTTCAGATACTCTACACACAAATAAGGCATATAAAATGCATTGTTTGTTTTGAAATAAATGAGAGGAAATGACTTAGTTAGTTGTCTGTTTAATCTGTGTGCAAATATATACTCAGTTGTTTTTTTTTTTTGCTATATATAGCACACAGTATAACAGAGTATATGTACTCAAATAGACAAATATATTTATTCAAATAGACAGATGAATAAATAGACAAATTTATTTATTTAACTTTTACCTTTTTTTCCTAAATAAATTTCAATGATTAAACAGATGTCGGAGGCTTGGAAGCATATAGAACATTTAAGCTGCTACGAATTTAAAAGCTTTATGCATTGTAAATTGTATTCCAAAATAAATTTTTATATGCCATAAAAGTTTTAGCTAAACAGAACAAAAAATTAAAGCCACAAATGTTTGCTTAAATGCTTTTTCGCCTAAGCTCAACTTTTATTTTTTTTTTGACATGTGATTTAATTTACTTAAAATATATTTAAGCATTAAAACATATTTATAAAAACTCAATATTTTTAAAGCAAGCGTATTTTGGCTTCGGCTGACCATGAATATATTTTTTTTATGATTTTATTTAGGGTTTTTTTTTGTGCTTTTCAGCAGCGTTAAACGTTCAACGCCTGTGCAACGTTGCATGTCGCCCTGTTGTTGTTATTGTTGTTGTTTTTAGTTGTTGTTATATTTAGTGTATATTGCATGTGTAGAGAACTAAACAAGCGCACAATTAGAGCGCTCAAAGTCGCGTAACACTCGCAAAAAATGCCGGCAACTTGGCAGCTGTATATTTGTTGTTTTTATAGTTTTTTTTTTGCATTTGCAATTAGGTTCTTTTTTTGTGTTGTTGCCTTAGAATTTGTTGAATGTGTCGCATGCTGTGCTAAAAGTTGTTCGCTTTCCATTTCAATGAACGGACAGCTTATATATATATACATATATATTGTATTTTATGGCCTGACAACATGGCGCATACGTAATGTGCTGGCATTTGACGTTCCAGCCACGATCTGGCTGCGTTGTGTTTTTTTTTCACTCTTTTTCAATTTACATTTTTTGTGTACTCTTGCACAATCTATCGAGTCTGCACCTGCAGCCACTCGGTTCGATCCGCTGATCGATTTTAGCGATCGTCGCGCAGTTCGTGCAACTTGAAGTGTCGCAACTTGTCCACTGGGGGACAGGGGGGGGGGGTATTGGCAAGTCGAGGCTAAGACCGAGTATGGCCACGTCAACAGTTTCCCAGAGCAGGTCCGTTATTTCCATGCGCCACGCTTCATTAAGCAATTTAATGCTTGGATCAGCACATTTTGCTCGGGCTTTGAATTACGCTAATGTCGACAGCAACAACAACAGCAGCAACAACAACAACGGCAACGGGAACAGTAACTACAACAGCATTAACTTGGTAATAAGTCATCAGCATTTTTCTGGCCAGACACCAATTTGCCCAGTTCGCAGCAATTGCGAGAAAGTCACCAAAATCACGTTACAATAATTGAAGCTCACCAAATCAGCAGGGCTAAAATATAAAATCGGAAACTGCAAATTTGCACAGCTGCAAAGTCTGTGCTAAACGAACGTAGTGTGCTTAACTAGCATATACCCTGTAAACAGATATTTTTTATTTAAATTCGTTTATATGCCTAGACTAAAGAAGAACAAAATTTTAAAAAAATATTTTTTAATTAACACTAATAATTCACCTGCTATAAAAAGTATTTCTCGACTAATTATCAACTTTATATTCAACCTAAAACATGTTTGTGTGATTAA
Source organism: Drosophila lacertosa (assembly GCA_004143845.1). Classification (NCBI taxonomy): domain Eukaryota; kingdom Metazoa; phylum Arthropoda; class Insecta; order Diptera; family Drosophilidae; genus Drosophila; species Drosophila lacertosa. The sequence goes on from SCDZ01000110.1 coordinate 47,655, forward strand.
GATTCTCTTACTAACTATTTAACAGCTTTTAAATCACATTTTAACACGCAGATACGCCTTTCCCTTTGTTTACAGGGTATTTTTGCTAAATAGCTGAGAAAACTGGCTACTTAAAAAGTAAAAGCGGCGATCACAATCTGAGCTAAAAAGTGGAATTGAGAGGGCATCCGAAGTGGCTGCCACTTGTCGGGCAGCAATTTGTCAGCCGACGGGCAACTGCAACTGGAAGAGGACAAAAAAAAAAACAAAAAACGCCAATTTGACAGCAAATTGGTCAAAAGTAACAAGCAGTAAACAGCTGGCCGAATAGTCGCTTAGCTGTTGGGCAATCTGCGGCACATTCCTGTCAGCTGGTTGCAACATTCAACATGCCGATGCGCCCGCAATCAAACTATGCCAAAGCTGATAAGCGACATAAATTTCAAATATCAGCGCTGGCCCACAAAACGAGTTCAGTGTCTAAAATGAAATGAAACGCACTCACAGCTCAATAATGTAAAGCGATGAGCGACGTGCCCCTTGGCCCCAACCCAACCTGCCCCATCCCCCCACCCCCTTCCCACTGGCAGCAATTTAACCAAGCGATGCGCCCCGCCCCACGCTTTATGTTTGCCCAGTCAAGCAGGCCAAGAAACTCAACCGCAACTGTTACAATTTGTTGAAAGCAACAAGGGTTGAAGGGTGGGAGGGGGAGGGGGGGGGGGAGTTGAAGGGTATTTGAGAACTGCAGCGAATCGATCAAATATCTAAGCCTGCAATTGCAGCAATGATTTGTCATGGCAGCCAATGGGGACGCATAAAATATTTGTATATACATACGTATATATACAGGGTATTGCGACTGTCAATATTCATAAACTTAAATCCCATTGGGTGCTATGCAAACGAAACGAGATGAATTTTATTCGCTTTGCATATTGAAAACTCCAAATGTGAAATGTGTAAATGAAAATTCGTGCAAATGGGAAAGTCGCAGAGCACACACAAAATGCACAGCAGCATGTCTGTGTGTGCGAGTGTGTGTGTGTGTGTGTGTATAGATGATTTTATGGCATTCCCATGTGTGATGAAGGGTTTTTATGTATGCATGTATTTTTTGGGCGCCCCGAAAACCCGTTGTAAACTCTGTTGCAAGCTTTAAGCGGCACCCAAATCTCAGTTACATCAAGCGCGCAAACGAGTTTTGTTTTCACTCGCGTTAAAGCCCTAAAAAAAACACAAAAAAATCAATGCTTTCGACCGGGTCTATAGGGGAAAGGGGGCGTGGCGGCGTGGGCAGTCGCTGCATTTCAGGCCGCGCGTTGCCAACAACACCGCATAATTGTACATATTTTGTTGACCCAATTTATGACAACACGACTGCAACAACAAGCGACAGCACGAGCAACAAATTGCTGCGCCATGCCACGCCCCACAACAACAACAGCAACAACAACAGCAACAACAATGCTGCCACGCCCTCAATGCGTAGCTGAGGCGCGTTTCTTATTGATTTTGTCGCGGCTACAAAGTCAAGTCAAAGTTTTTGGCCTGAACAACGCAAAACAAACAGAATTCTTGCACACGTTCAAGTTTTTCAATGCCCTGTAAATTTGTTAAAAGTGTGTGAAAAAGAGGTTCTCTCGATTGAGGCTAAGTGTGAAAAAGGCTTAAAAGTGCGATTTTTGTTTGGAAATGATTTTCGAATTTTCTGCTAGTTTTAGTATTTTACCTAGCATGAAAGCTTCATGGACTAAGTTTAGATTCAAAGCCTAGAAAAATTTCCTTTTATATCTAAGTTGATACAAACCAATGCAGCTGCCTTGCGGACTTAAGAACTTTGATACCATAAAAAACTCCTTTTAGTATATTCAGAACTGAAAGGCTATAGGTAAGAATTTAAACTACTTTCAGATACTGAGATATATTATATTATATTCACATATATTATATATTATTATACATTAAATATATTATATATTAGCCCTCACTCCTTCTACTTGAAGTATTATCCTTGTCGTTCACTTCTTATCAAAACAGGTTCACTCCTTTTTGTTAAAAGCAAAGTCACAACTGTTGGCCAATAACTTTCAAATGGCCAAGTTTGAAAGTTGCTGCACGGCCAATGAATATTGCCAATTACACACACACACACACACACATAGACACACAATATGTGTGTGCTTTGTTGTCCGAGCAGATTCAATTAAACTTTGGCTTCACGCTTTCGATCAAGCATACGACGTGTTGGCCCGCACTGCAGCTGCGAAAGCAGTGAAAGTGACCAAGTCGAGTCAAGTCGAGTCTCGTCGAGTCGAGTGTCCAGCGTTGTCCCATTCAATTGGCCCCGGCCAGCAAATAATGTTGCAAGGCGGCCGTTGCAAGGGGCGCGTTGGCCGCGGCCAGTTTACGGTTGCAGTGTCAAGTGCAATGGCTATTTGCGGCCACTGAACCGTTAACAAGGCGATGGCTTTCAATTTCCATTGATTTTCGCGGATGCTGCCGCTGCCGTTGCCGCTGCCTCTGTCGACCTCCCAGGTTCAACGGCACTTGCGGCAACCTGAGACGTCGTCGCATTTGCAGCTCCATGAATTATAAATGACCACTCGCCGGCAATTAAACCGAACGAACATCCGCCTCGTACTGAAATCGAAACCTGCGGGCCAGCTGCAGCTGCCGCCCCGTTTGTGCCTCGAATGGGCGCATTAATCTGGCACAAGCACGAGCTGCCAGAACAATAGACTTGCGGCATGCAGGCGCGACGGATGATGCATGCCGCCGACTGTTGCCGCTTAGTTGCATTCGCAGCAGCAACAACAACAACTTGCTGCAGAATAACTAAAACAAGTAAGTGTACGCTAGACGAGGGTTGACTGTGAGATACCCTGTTCTTATGTTGAAGCTGTCGTAAGCAGAGTGTAACTATTTATTCTCTTTGTTAGAAAGATATCAATTTAAAAGTATTGAAAAGTATAAATTCAAGTATTTAAGTATTTTTTTTTTTTGTTGAAAGGATTTAATTATTCTGTTTAATATGCAACAGGCTGACTTTTAAATTATATTTCCTAAAGTTTTTTTGTTAAGGATTCAATTATTTTTTTATTATATAGAAGAACTTCAATTAATCTTTTAAATATCTATTGACTGTTCAAGTATTTAAATATTTTTTTTTATTATTTTTTTTAAAGGATTTAATTTTTCTTTTAATATGCAACAAGCTGACTTTTAAATTCTATTTCCTAAAGTTCTTTTGTTAAGGATTTAATTATTTTTTTATTATATGCAAGAACTTCAATTAATCTTTTAAATATCTATTGACTATGCAAGTATTTGAATATTTTTTTTTATTTTTATTTTTGAATGGATTTAATTATTCTGTTCTAAGGTCTTTTTATTTGGAAAGGATTAAGTTTTTTTTTTATTATATACAAGAACTTCAATTAAACTTATAAATATCTATTGACAATTTTATGCTTTCAAGTGTTCGTGTCACATACCCCACCCAATGACTGCAGGGTATAACAAGAAGCAAGCAGTCTAAACCAGCATCGCCTCACGCTTGGCCAGCGCTGCGTGATGAAGTGGCCGTGTCTCTTGTTTGTTCGTTCTTTAGCTGCATATAAATTGCATTTGCAACATGCACCAAATTGGCACATTTTACTCTCGTTTCAACAAGTCGCCGGCGAGCAGCGCGAAGCGAATTGGAACGCACTGAAGCCCCAGGGACAGGGCAGGAAATGCAGGTTAAAATGATAAAAATCAATAGACGCAGCAAAAGGAAGCTGCAGCTGATGTGTAATTTAATGCAAATGAACAAGGCTAGCTGTAACTAAATCACATTTAATTGTACAGTTCCTTTGCGCAAAGATAATCATCTAGCTGGGCGTTCCTGTTGAGGACATACCCTGTTTACTAGAAGTAGCTCTTTATATATAATTCTATATAATTCTAGATGTGATTGAGAAGCATTTTATTTAGAGATTACTTTCTTATAAAGTTTGCTTGATTTTCTACTACTTATTGGAAGAGGAATAAAAGTAACTGGAATTATTTTAAGAAGAGTTTTTAAGGAGGTGAAATTAACAGTTTTTTTGTAATAAACCAATTTAAACTACACTCAATAATTACTACTACTATATTTTCCCATAACAATATTTTTCTTTCATATTTACCAAACCCACATTATTGGCTATTTCTTAAAGGTACCAAGAATTTCTTAAGAAATACATTAAGAGCAGCGCCTATAACTATAACAATAACTGTTTACGTTAAGTAAAGTCCGTATTAACCCAATTCAGCGTCGTCATCTGATGGCCCATTTGCAGCGACATAAACATGGCCCTCAACATGGGAGCGCACCTGACAGCGATAGCTCAATTGTTGTCCAAATCTTGAATTGTAAATCTGTGAGTAGAAGAAGAAGAAGAAGAAGCAGAACCTAAAGAAACACAAAGTAAGTCAATGTTTGTTGGCACTCGACTGAGCTAAGCTCAAGGGCCAGCTATCAGTGTTGATTTCCGTTCAACTGTTATTTTTATGACTACATCGAGACATTCCCACAGGTCTTATGAGTGTTTGTTTTGGCCTCGCCTCACATGAAAACAAAAAAAAAACAAAAAACAAACGAAAGCAACTGCGGCGAGTTTTGAATAATTTATGGCCAAAACGAAGCTGTGGTTTTATATATTTGTTGTCCAGTATTACAATATGCTAATTGGAAAAACGAAACTGAGGCCACGCTTTGTGTATTACGAATGAGCGTTGTCAAAAGAAAGTTAATTAGCCAAGAAAACAGGTTGCAGGGTAACCCCAGTCGTCTATTTGCCACAGCTGCAGGCAATGTCAAGGGTTCTTCGACTCTTCAGTTTGTAACAGGTGGAAGTCGAGGCAATGCTCGACTGAGTTTTTTGGGGAAGAGCTCGTCCGAAACGTCGTAGAAACAAATGCAAACAAAGTCTGTCGGTAATTGTGTGAATAAAAGTCAACAATTTGTGGGCACGCAAACAAATCTTGACAGCCTCAGCCTCAGCCGGCAGCTGCTGCTCCTTTTGTCCAGTCGTATAATGAATTCATTTCATAAAGTTGACGCTGGGAAATCAGCTAAAGAAATTAGCATAGTTTTTGCTTTATAGACACACACACTTGCACACACACACACTTGCACACTGTGCTAATGTTACAAAAGTGACTTCCTGTTGGGCGTCTGCTTTAGTTCATTAACTGCCAGTGCTGACTGTACGGTGCGCACATGAAAGTGATTTTCACTTTTATTTTTATTTGGCTTGAAGTTCAACGAGCGCAGACTATAAAAATCCAACGATGGGAGTCGAGTGCAATGCATCTCTGGCATACTAAGAAACCAGTTGAATAATAATAACCAAGTCAGCCGCGTCTTCAACTTGGCTCTTCGCGGTTTTTATTTTTGTTTTTGTTTTCGTTCCTTTTCTTTTTGCAGGGAAATTGCAAATTACCTGCGGCTCTAAATGCTTAAAAAGGCCCTTTTCACCCGCCGCCCGCTGTTTGTTTATTATTTGTTGTTATTTGTTGTTGTTGTTGCTGATATTGTTGAAAGCATTAATTTAAATTTTTAAATTACTTTCACTGGCTGCTAACTGGCTGACAGCTATGTAGGCACTATGCGATTGTTGTTTATAATTATGAAAACCTAATTTATATTAAAAAAAAAAAAAAACAGATAACAAAAAGCGACACTTTGGAATGGGCAGAAAAGCCACCGAAAGTCAGTTGGGGCAATAGAGCAATTTATAACAGCTAATTGGCTGGATGGAAAGTGATCGGCGCAATCATTTGATTTGAAATATAATCAGGGCTTCCTGTTGTTAAGGGCATGTGTGCAATAATAAAAATAAACTGGTGAACTGTGAAAATGAGCACTTGAGCTACCTAAAAGAAAGCGAAAGAAATTTAAAGTGTATAAATTAAAAATTCAAACTAAGCTGCACACTTTAAAAATGTTGAATAATCATAAATACCTAGAGACTAAATCTTAAGGAAGATGAACCTCAAAACTGAACTCGAAATTTAGATTCTTAAGGATTGTGATAAGCAAACTAAGCCTTTTGTCAACTGGCTAAAGAAACTTTCAATTGTTGAAGAAGAAGAAGCTTTTAGTTAAATCTATAGACGGAGCTATCAGTTAGAGGACAGTATACCCTGTAAATTTACTTGATATATCAATATTTTATTTACATGATCCTAAGATATTAACAATCTTGAATAAATACAGCATCTTATGAATATAATAATTTATTGGCGTCAAATTCTCTTAACTCTTGAACTATTTACTATATAAGCACTTCTCACTCTCTATATTCTATTAAAAAATCCCAAACACGTGCCCTGAATTTAAAACCCCTTTAAATTAAGCAATATTTAAATTTCAAATGATCAAACTACAAACTGACAAAAACTGATATTAAAACAATAATGAGCCAACAATGAGAAGATAATTTGCAACTCCAACAATCCCAGTCAGCATTTGAAACCAATTAAAAGCCAAATTGCAAATGATATTTGAAGACCATTCCGGAAATAGCTGTTAAAAAAACCTTGACAAAAGCGTATCCAAAAACAAATTACATTAAAGTGGATAAAAATAATTTACGAAACTAAACAAAGATTTGACGTTTAATTAAATTTAATACCGTGCTTCATTAGGCCAAAGTTGCACTTTCATGGAAAAACAGCCGAAAAAAAATTAGTAACAATTTCAATTGAAGCTGTGAATTGTGCGTTCATTTTTTTGTTTTTTTTTTTTTTTTTGGGTCTTTTTTTTAAGAAACCGTGCCACGTAATTAAATGTAAAGACTGTGCCATTATGGCCTCTGCTCCCAATAAACGTGAAAAAAAGAGACATTAAACAGAAAAAAAATAAACTATAAGTTGAGGTTCAACAAGATAAAAAAATTAAATAAAAAAAAATAAGAAAAAAAAAATAATATATATATATAGAGTCGAAACGCTTTTCGCAAGCAAACGTGCTGTCATTAAATTTAATAAGCACTTTTTGGGCCAAGCTCGGATTTTCAAGCCTGCCCGCAAGAAAAGCACTAGACAAAAACAATCACAACAACAACAACAACAACAGAAAAACAACAAACGAAGCGTTTTAAAAATGAAATGGTCTGGCAAAATATGAAAACAAAATCCAAAAAAAAATATAAGAAAAATGGGAAAAAATCTGACAAAACGAACAAAGAAGCACTATGAAAAGAAGTATAAAAAACAAACAACAAATGGCATTTTGCGCTTGCTCATTTTCAGTGTGGTTCTTTCCGGGTTTTTCTATATGGGGTTTTCTTCGAAAAGTAAATGAACTTTAAGCACGACGTCTAACGGCTCATTTGGCTACCGACGCCGAACTCGTCGCCCAGGTGATTTACTTCGGCTATTATGAAATAGTCGTAGACTATGCTGTTACCTCAATTACGTAGCAAAACCGTTAAAGGACAAATTGAGTTATTAACCAGGCCGAAACATGGGCTTAAAGACGCGCGCGCGCGTGAAAAACCAAATGCGTTTTTAAATGCGGCCAACAAACACAACTGGAGCACAGTTGACGGAAGCGTTCATTACGGACCACACCGAGGTTGGATGACGATGATGACGATGACGACTGCTTTGTCTGTGTGCACTAGTTCTAGAGTTCCCGAGATCTCGGAGCGAACACATTTCAATGCAGCACTCGTTGCCGCTGGCTTTGAGCCTGGCCAAAAAGGTGAGCACACAAAACGGTTCGCGTTGATTATAATAAAAAAAAATATATATATATAACCTTTATAATACGTGCCAAATAAAATAGTGGTAAGGTTGAGCGACTAAGAGTTGCGCAGGATAAACTTTAAGGCCAACAACATTTTAATTAAATTAAATATTCAAAATGATTTGTAAAAAAAAATGTTTCATTTTAAATTTTACCCTAAAACTTAACCTAACCACATGGACAGCAACGTTAAAGTTTAAGCCCTCCAAATGAGCATAATAAACACAATTTTCGAAAATTAAGTACGTCAGCATAACTTAACTGTTTATTGTGTGGTTTATGTAAAAAGCCAAATTGGCTAAGGTAAAAGCCAAGCCAACTGTTATCCAATCAAATATTGTAAACGTGCCCAAATAAATTGTGCAAAATATCTATCACAAAGATCAGTCTAGCTTGAACATGTTGGAGAGCGGCGAGGGCTTCTCGTATTTCATAACTGCAACTTTCTACTGTCAATTCAATATACCCCACTTCAGTTTTCCATAGTGTAGGTCATATCAAAAAAATATATAAAAAAAATAACTGTGTGTGTGTATAATATCGCATTTCAGCAATGAACATTTTTTTCGTATTCAGTGCACATGAGCGCACATCAGCAACTGCAGCAGCTCTTACAGTAACTCCGACTGCATCTCCAGCCCCAACTCCAACTCCAACTCCAAGTCTAGAATCATAACCAGAACCAGCTTCGACTGCAACTTCGGCCCCCTCCCCCCTCCTCCGCATAGTGCACTTGTTGGCCGAGAGCGGGAAAACGCCTCTTTCCACTTTGCTCGACTGCCAACTCAATTATAAAATGGCAAAACGCATAAAACACATTTAAAAAGTGCACGTGGAAAAGGTTTTTTTTTTTTGTTGCATTTGCAGCAGAATTTATTTTAGTTTCTTCTATTTTTTCGTGCTCGCATTTCTTGTGCACTTTGCCTTTGGAGCATTGTTCCGTTATGGAAGTGGGGCTAGCTGGCCAAAGAAAATACAATAAATAATGGAAAACTTTTGTGCGCTGTTAGCAAACGAACGAAGTGCACTGAAAAAATGTTGCCACTAACTCAAAGTTCCAATAAGCGGGCAAATTTAGTTGGTCACTTGCTTAAGTTGAGGATTTATGAGAAGCGCAAAGAGAGGCGGACAAGTGGATTAGGCAGAAAATGAAAGAGAGAGCCTGTGTTTTTAATTAAAGTGATACAAACGGAGTCTTTAGTCTATGAGAAGTTTGAGTCATAACTATAAGTCATAGGATTAAAGAGTAAATGGCTTAAGATAAGCAATTTATGAATGTCAAAACTATTTAATTAAGACACTTACTTCAATCGTAGTTATGAGAAGCGCATAGAGAGTCGTTATAGCATTTAAATTGTAATTACTTTCGTAATTAGTTTTATGTTAACTTAAATGTGCCCAAAACAAACAAATTAAATTGTGAGAAGCGCAGAGAGGGGCGGTCAGCAACAACAGCTGTAACTATGATAATATTTCTCATTTTTTATGTGAATCGCAATGATGTAAGTTTACGTAGAACAAGTTGTTCCTGGCACAGGCAACGAGCACAACCAAACAATTGTCCAAACAACCACCAATGTGGTCTAAAGAGAAGGGGAGAGAGAGAGAAAGGGAGAGAGGGAGAGAGCGTCTATCGATACCAATTGATCGTTGCCGCCAGCTGGCAGCATGAGCCAGCAATTTGAGGCAAGTCAACGTGGGCACCCAACGGCGACGGTTGAATGATGCACCTGCTCCGTAGACACGAAACTCAAATTGAGTGTAGAGCAGAGTTCAAGAGCAGCGAACTGATGCCGGAAATGCAATGCAATTGTCGCATGCGAGTGAACGCCCACAAAAAATGAAAAAGAAAAAGAGAAAAACAACAGTAACAACAACCACAATTGCCATGGCAACCAAAATAGTTGTGTGTGTGGGCACATTTATGATAATTATATGAAAATCAATTTAAGTTAATGCCATTTTATCATTTGTTGTCGTGCGACACTTCAACGAAATGGAAATTCGAGTTCTCGCACATTGTTTATAATTTGTTGTTGTTGTTGTTGTTGTTGTTGTTGTTGTTGGCTTGTGCCAAGCGCGCCAGTGCAACAACATGTGGCACTTAAATGGGCATGCCACGGGTCGTCAGATCAGCTTCAACAGCAAAAGCAGCTGTCAGTCTTATGTTGCCAGCAAACAGCAAACATGTTTAACGGCTGCCATGGCAAAAGTATCTGTATCTGATAGATACATGTGCGCCTGCTAGTTCTGTAAAATGCATGCTGAGCATTTGGGACTTAGATAGTTCTCTGTGGAGTCTGGGGCGTGCACATGTTGCTGTTGTTGTCAGGTAAATATTATTAAAACCACCAACACACACACACACATGCACACACAGATAACCTCAAGCTCATGGAATTTGGTGAAAATTGCAACATGAAAAACTTGAAAAACCGGCAATGGCATGAAAATGGCCCAACTGGCAAAACTGGCTAAAAACACACATTAACAATTCGCACATTTGCGGCAACATAATTTCAGTTAGCAATACTCATGCAGAGATAACAGAGAGGGAGCGGAAAATTTCCAAATGCCAGCAGGAAAATTTCCAAATGCAATTGGCAAAAATGCCGCAGATTGTGTGAAAAGCATAAGAATGAGTGCCACAAATGTGCCATATGAGTATCTATGTCTGTGTGTGTGTGTGTGTGTGTTTGTGTTTGTGGCAACAATTGTGCGCAATTACAAAAAGCCCAAAAGGCAACACAAAAATGCAGTTGCAACAATGTGGCAGCATTCATAATTCAAATTTAACACACACACACACACACACGAAGAGTTGTTGCAAGAGGAATTGCAATCATGTGGTTTTGTCTAGAGCCTGCCAACTAATATATACATAAATACACTTGACAGTTGGTTGGAATTATTCCATTCATAAAAAGCTTGCTTTAAGCTAAGTATTTGATGTTAATTTGAACTAAGTTCAAACAAGTTTAAATATGCAAAGATAAAAGCTGAATGTTATATATGTTTCCCTTGAATAACATATACACATATATTTATATATATATATACCTGACTTATAGCTGAATTATTTCATTCATAAAAAGCTCGCTTTAAGCTTTTTTAATGTTAAATTGAATATAGTTCTAATGGACTCAATTCAAGTTAAAATATGCAAAGATTTAGCTGAACTTTACATAAGTTTTTCTTGAATAACATATACACATATATGTTTATATACCCTTGTCTAAGAGCTTGCTGAGGAATTATTTCATTCATAAAAAGTTTGCTTTAAGCCAAGCATTTAATGGTAAATTGAACTTAGTTCAATCAAGTTTAAATATGCAAAGATTTAGCTAAACTTAACATAAGTTTCCCTTGGGGAAATTGTCACAGATATAAGAAATTGAAATCGTAAAGTCAGAACTGTCAATGTTTGTTGGCCGTAGCATTCAGCGTAGCTCAGCACTGTAAAAAGTGTACAAAAATTCCGAAAAAAAATAGTAAAAACCCCAACAGATATCGAAATTTTTGAACAAAATTCCAGTAAGTAGATATGATCAGAGCCCAGACATAATCTAATTGATATCGTTCTTTCAGACAGTGACATGTCTGAACTGCAAGCATCGCTGCTGCTTAAGCGCCAACTAGCCGAGCTGCATCGCAATCCCGTCGAAGGCTTCTCCGCCGGCCTGATCAACGATGAGGACATCTTCAAGTGGGAGGTGGTCATAATTGGGCCACCGGATACCCTGTACGAGGGCGGCTGCTTTAAGGCGCATCTGATCTTTCCCAAGGAGTATCCGCTGCGGCCGCCACGCATGAAATTCGTAACGGAAATCTGGCATCCAAATATTGAGAAGAACGGCGATGTGTGCATCTCCATACTGCACGAGCCCGGCGACGACAAGTGGGGCTACGAGAAGGCCGAGGAGCGCTGGCTGCCCGTACACACCGTGGAGACCATTCTGCTGTCGGTCATCTCCATGCTGACCGATCCCAATGACGAGTCCGCCGCCAATGTCGACGCCGCCAAGGAGTGGCGCGAAGATCACGCCGAGTTCAAGCGCAAAGTCTCGCGTTGTGTGCGACGCAGCCAGGAGGAGGTTTAGCAGCGACTGGAGCAGAGCTCTCTAGCTTAAAATCGCACAGAGACTAACCCAAATTGAACGGTCAACATTCAAGCATGCGAATAAAATGAGCGACTGCTTGCAACAAAAAAAAATGACAGATACAAAAACAACGCCCATTTTTTCGTTTGGCCTGAAGCACTTTTCACAGAAAGTGTCAAAAGTAGAAGATACATCTTATTTTTTTTTTTTGCGCTTTTTTTTGGCTTTAATTGGCCAAGCAGCTGCAAATGCGCCGCTTTAATTAGGTTTCTTCCATGATTAGCCGGCATTCTATGCCGACGCCTGTCAGCTTTAATTAGCTTTAATCGCCGCCAGACTTGCGGCGAGTTCTCTTTGCATCTTCGCGCACTTGGTCAGCTCACCCAAGTCTGGGTCAATCTTAAGCCGTGTGCTTAATACGCCTCGACTGACTGACACAGTTGCCGCTTGCGATTGTGTTTGTGCTAACTTTTTGCCTTGGCTGTGAGCTGTGAGCTGTGAGCAGCTTTATTGACTTCCACTTCACATGGCCGAAACAGCAGCGGCAATAAATGCGCCACTCACCTGGACGGGCCGGGCACATGGCTGCCAAACGACTCTTAACAAGCAAAAAACCGTTATTTACGACATGCCGAAAATTAAATACCCTTACGAACATAAAGCACATATGGCATATGAAACCATATTTAACCATTCAAAAGTTCTTTCTTTTAACAACTTACTTTTTAACCAACTATTTCTGTGGAAGCTATATTAAAAAGTAGTTAAATATCGGTAAGAATTTTATATATTAGCAGTTTAATATAACTTTAAGAATTTCTTGAAAAACAAAAAAGTTTCTCATTTAAAAATCCAATTTTAAAGCGATACTTTCTATGAAGACTATATAATGAACAGATCTGATATTGATAAGTTTTTGTCACAATACTAAAAATATAGTAAAGCTTATAATGTGTAAGTTTGGTTTGAATATCTTAAGAAACGAAAAAGTTTTCCATACAAAAAATAGCTTTTGTCCGTTAGTTCGTATGAAAGTTTATGTTATATAGTGAAACGATATTAAAGAAATTTTATCAATATGTTTATACTAAAATAAAGTTTTATTTTAATAAAAATCTTAAGAACCAAAAAGTTTTTCATATAAAAACAAACTTATTGAACGATCGTTATTATGGCGGCTATATGTTGTATTGATCTGATATTAGCAAAACTTGTCCCTTATATTAAAAGTAAAATAAACATTACAAATGCCAACTTTACTTAAGATATTTCCAAAAATAAGAAATTTTTTTACACAAATAGAAATTTTTCCACTGATCGTTCCTATATGATATAAAAGCACGATCCTGCTGATGACCTTTTACAGTATGTGTTGTGGGGGACAAGTAAATAAACATCTGTCAAATTTCACTGAGATACCTTCAAAACTGAGGCAATATGTTACATATGATTAAGTAGATGGAAACGTTTTAACATTCCATACTAGTTAAATATAAATATATATATATATATATATATATATATATATATATATATATATATGCGCTCCTATGCGTTACAAAACTTATGGCCTAATCAAAATAACCACTTTAAGAGTATACAAAGCATTTTTAGCGGTTAAATTGATTGTTTGTTGTTGCTGGCAGCAATTGTTGCTGCTGCCGTTGTTGTTGTTGTTGTTGTTGTTTAGCAACAAGTTTTGCATTTTGATTTTGCATTGTTTTGTTCCGGCCATAATCCGGTCATGCCAGCCAAGCGCTGGTCACATTGCTCAGCAGTGACTCAAAAGCGGGTAATGAACATTTTTAGCCAGTTTTTAGTTGGGTGTGGCGAGCGCCCCACAAAAAAACCGACTAAATAAAAACGCGACTGTCTGGCATATATATTTAAAAATATTCAAAATTATTATGAATCAGCATAAATCACAAAAACAGAAAAAAAAAACAACGTGAACAGCAATCGCCAATATGAAAAGTGGGTAAATAAGGCCATGCACCTACTTGGCCAAAAAATCAAATATCGACAAGACAGACAAAAAAAAAGCGAAGAAATCAACAAGAATCCAATGAAGAATCAGCTTAAAAATCTTGGCCACATAAAATATGTAAGTAATAAAAAACGAAAACGAAAAGCAGAAGAAAACAGCACAGAAAACCTGCTTGAAAAAAAAGAGATGCCTCAAATGAAGAAGAAGAAGAAGAAGAAGCTGAAGTTGTCGATGCTCCTCCGATGTGGCTGCGACTGTGGCAGAGGTTCTTCATCACAGCAAAACTCACTCAGCCAGTAGAAATTGAATTGATGTTGTTGTTGTTGTTTCAGTTGTTGTTGTTGGCCAAGGCAAAAACCGGCTCTGGCTTTTGAGTCTTTACTTGTGTCTTGTCTGTGGCTAACGCACAAAAGCGTAAGGCCTGGGCGTGGAAGCTGGCAGCTGGATACCTGGAGCTAGCCAAGGCGATAGGAAAAGAGGGGAGCGAGGGGAACGAGGGGAGCTGCCCGATCGTGCGAGGCCACTGAGGTTTATAAATAGCATTCAATGTGCAGTGAAATCTTTGCTGCCAACAGCAGCCGCCGCTGCTAATGGAAAAGCGGCACTCAGTTCGGACTTTTCCGAAGGGTCTGCTATACATATATATTTATTTTCTTTTGATTTTCGGGTACAGGTAGCAGCCAGCCTGCGTGCAGGTCAGCTACATAAGGAGGGGTAGGAAAAACCCGGCGCTCGACTTGTGCGTATTTCCGTGGAAAAAACATAATGAAAAGACCGGCAGACTTACCAGCAAGGAAAACAAGTACAAATCCAATAGAGCCGAAGTTGGGGCGGTGCGTGCGTCGCATACGCTCTTTAAAAGTAAATTCCAATATGCGCTGGAGCTGTGGCTGGTGCTGGTGCTGGAGCTGGATCGTTGTTTTGTATCTGACAGATACGTTGGGCTACGGTTCAGATACTGGTTTTGATTTCGTAGAGTTGCGCGAAAGAGACGGCCAATGCTGATGCGTTGCGGTTGCGGTGAAAACGCGACAGTGAAAATGTCGCTATTGGTCGTTGCTCCTTCGCCAGATGAGTAATCCAAGTTAGAACCGTATCCGTTAGTTAGTCGATTTTTTTTTGTTTGTTAATTTTCTCTTTCTTTTTCGTTTGTTAGAACTTCGTTTATCGTGTTTTTATTTATTTCTAAGCACAATACTTGTTAACAACATTTACACGCTCGTTGATTCCAGCTAGACATTCCGAAATTCACGAAAACAAAGGTTCAACATAAACAACAACAACAAATTATTGAAGCCGCCGAAGAAACTACCTGACGCGTCATAAAAACCAAACGCAAACACTGACGCTGCTTCACTTGTTGTTGTTGTTGCTGCTGCTGCTGCTGTTTGTTTATTTGTATGTGTGTGTGTGCGTGTGTTTGTGTATTTTTAAAAACGCGCTACGTTTCGTTCTCGACGCGCTTCACGTTCGTTTTGTTTCTCGTTCTACGTGCAATGCCGCTGCGCACGTCCACCTGCGTTGCCGTTGCAAAGTAAACTAAACCCAACTACGTTGAAAACAAGTTTCTGAAAACGCTGTCGCTGCCTCTGTCGCTGTCGCTGCTGACGTCGCTGTCACTGCTAGCGTCGCTGTCACTGCTAACGCCGCCGCATGCAGGCAGCCAAACAGTCGAGCAACATAACAAGTCGAAACGAGATAAATGCACGCTGAGACATGCAGCGCGGCGCTGGAGAGCGAGCACAGGAGCGGATTTAACTAATGTGCGCCCAGATGTGTGTAATTAGGATTAACAGCGCAGGCCGAATGCATTTACAATGAATTTCGATGGGTTGTTGTAAGCCCTATTTATTGCTTGCTTTAAGTGTGAAATAATTCTTTGAAAAACATATAACATTCCCTACCAAAGTCTTTCCCTACACATAAACAATTATTAATTTATATTAATATTATGATATTATTATAAGATAAAGTTGATTTGCTTATGTTAATTACTTTAAGTTTTAAGCTATCTTATTTATCATGTGAAGCATTTCTTATCAACATGTTGCCTTTGTTTGAGCTTAGTCCGCACCTGAGCTTGGTTGCATCAACATTGTTGCTGGCATCTGTTGTTGGATTTGTTGCCAGCGCTTGTTGTTGCCGGCTTTTTGGCTGCGCTGGTTTTTTCGCTTTTTCCCTGCTGTTGGTCGTTGCCACTGCCCACACACCCACAACCGCACCCACCTACCCCTTTAGAGCATCACAGGGTAGTTTGTATTTACAGACACACAGATACAGACACAGACACAAATCCAGATACAGATACAGATACACTTATGCTAGCACTTCGACGTCCGTTTCGTATTTACATTTTACAATATGTACAATGCCTGGCGCTAAATATTTGATGAAGCCGCCAGGCAGCTACACAGAACTAGACTTTATCTCTGCAGACTGACAGACATTTGGCAAGACTATGGCCTGGCTGTCTGCCAGTTAGTAGACGCAGCTTTTCCGCTTTTCATTTCCACAATATGGCTGCTGCCACATTTGTAGATATTTTAGTATTTTCATCCATTTGTCCATAAATTCAGTCCGGGTACTTTTACCTTTTATCAGCTAACCGAGCTCATTTGCACTTGAAAAATTGTTTGGTGTTGTTGGTACATGCGTATTTGCACTGACTGTAGATAATGCAGCTGCCTGCTGTTTATCTTATCGTTGTCGTTGTCGTTGTCGTTGTCAGCTTGGCAATGTCAACGCCTTTCAACGCATATGCATGAGTTGTTGTTGTTGTTGTTGTTGTTGTTGTTGTTGTTGTTGTTGTTGTTGTTGCATATGTCTCTGCATTTCCATTTGCATTTTGAACAATTGTCAATTGCTGAGGACGCCTGCTTTTCGAAATTTGCATGAGACGAGTGCGATACGAGACAAGCTCACTTTGAGAACACGCCCCTTTCCTCATTCCCCTCCTTCCCCTCACCCTACCCCTCCTTCCCTTCGACCAAAGTGCAAACTTGGCAAAGTTTATGTATGTCTGGCTTTTGTTTATCTTGTTGTTATGTGAAATTTGCATAAAACTTAGTTTCATCTTTTGCCTTTGCCCAACCTGTGCAGCAGCTTTAAGCGCCAACTGCACTTTGACCCCCGCTCTGACCTGGGCCCGCTGGCCAACTCGAGTGTTGCCAAAGTTGTGGACACCGTCGTCACCATAAAAGTCATTAAAAATTTCACCAGCTGCCGCATCTGTTAAAGGTCCTTCGTGGTGCAGGCCATGTTCGCCTCGTTGCGTTATGGCCAAAAACTTTGCAGTTGGCCAAGTGAACTTTAATTAAATGTTAATGGCCGAACTTAACTTCGAGCGCAATTCGACTTTCTTAAATGCGATGTGTGAAGTTGGCGGGGATCTAAAAATACTTTGTGTTTGGATTAACTCGCAGGAGCTGTTTAGAAGTACAGGAAGCACTTAGCTGGAACCCGAGGACAGACACGAGATGTTTACTTTAGTCCAACATACTTTGAACGAGGTGAAAACTATTACACAGTAAGAAAATAATCTGACTAAATTTAAATTAGCTCGAGTTAAGTTAATACATTATTTCCATTTGATGTAAATTAAAATTTAAATTCAAGTCAATTAACTTACCAATTTCATCTTATGTAAATCTTTCATAGATCAGCTCAGACTCAACTAGTTGCCTATTTCTCAGCTGGCAAACAAACACAATTTGTTAGCAGATAAAAACACATTTCAGTTCTAAGCCAAACAAAGTTTTCCACACAATTTTATACAATAAAATTCTGTAAGCTCCGCAACCCTCACTTTGTTCAAGACAGTAAAAACAAGCCCATAAAATGAGTAATAAAACGCGTAAAACCAAATATGTCCTGATGGTGTGCGTGGGTGCGTAGATAAATACATATATATGTAGATATGTATATATAGAAAGAGATCGGAAACTCCCCCAAAAATAACGCCCGCAGATAATATTTGTCGCTCGCCCATTGCCGAGGCTGTGCTGCGTGACGTCATCGCCAAGAATGGGCACCAGGCGGAGTGGCGCGTGGATAGCGCCGCCATCGAGGCGTGGCATCTGGGCGCCCGGCCCGATGCGCGCGCCTTGAGTGTCCTGCGGCGCCATAGCCTTAATTACAACAGCTATGCGCGACGTCTGATACCCGAGGACTTCGAGAAGTTCGACTATATTCTGGGCATGGATCAGAGCATTTTGGCCTCGCTGAAGCTGATGGAGCCGCACTACGCCAAGGCTAAGCTGCTGATGCTGGGCGACTTTTTGTTCGGTCTAAAACCAAATGAACGCATTATTGAGGATCCATATTACGTAACTGAAATTAGCTGCTGACCTATTTTATTATTTATATGTGATTATTTGCTGCAGGAAATGGGCGAGGCTTCATTTGAACAGGTTTACAACCAGTGTGCACTGGCTTGTGTTAATTTTTTGAAACAAGCGCGCCTAGACCAAATAATTACAACCGATTCGGCACCATGGCAGGGTTAAGGCACAGCTGTTGCGACGGGCTGCCAACCTGTTTGTGGGCCAGTGTTGACTAATAACAGCTGCCGGCGCAAAAAAAACAAACAACAAACCAAAATTTTAAGCGTGCAAATTTAGCTTTTTACAAAAATATGGTGCAGAAAATTTTAATGATCTGTTTGGGTAATAAAACATTGTTTATGTCAGCAAATGTGCAAGTTATTTAACACTCAAGACTGCCCACACAGGCAACATCTGCCGGTCGCCCATCGCCGAGGTCGTCATGGTCGATGTCTTGGCCAAGGCCAAGTTAGACTCGGTTGTTGTGGACAGCGCCGCCATCGGCTCTTGGCACGTGGGCAATCGTGCCGATCCCCGTGCACTGAGCACCCTGGAACAGCATGGTCTAAAGAGCACGCACATCGTGCGGCAGATAACCAAGCAGGATTTTTCCGACTTTGACTATATATTCGGCATGGACGAGGAGAATATGGAAGAACTGAACCGTTTGGCGCCAAAGGGCTGCAAGGCGGAACTGCTCATGCTGGGCGATTTCGGGCTAAGCAAAGAGAAGCGCATCATCGAGGATCCTTATTACGTAAGTTGACCTGCGCTGCATTTGCAATCATTTTAATGTGTTTCATTTGCAGCAAAGGGGCGCTGCGGGCTTTGAGACAGCTTATCAGCAATGTGTGGTGGCTTGTGAAGCGTTTGTAAAGCAGCGTCTGCAAAAATAGTTAGTATAGTAGGTGAATGTTGTATGTAGTTGTTTTTATATATATATGTATATGAATAAATCGCAATTGATATGAAAGTGAACCGGTTTATTCGTAGCTGTGTGTGTGTTTAATTACTAATGTGCTTTTATTAGTCATTCTTTCTGTCTGTGGTGAAATTCAGTTCGCCGGTGCATTTCAGACTTTGCTTCAATTACACCACAACGGTAAACTCTGTGTTGTCGAACAAACGTTTCCTAGTTTAATTAAAAGTTAATTAGCACTTGGAAGTACTGCACAAGTCGTAACGGTTTGTTTTACTTATTGTTGACAAAATGAAAGTATTATTTGTGTGCTTGGGTAAGTAAAATAAGCTTATATAAGACTAATAAGACATTAAGTAATTGTTTTAATTACAATTTCAATAGGCAACACCTGTCGCTCACCGATGGCGGAGGCGGTGCTGCAGCATCTGATAAATAAAAAACAATTGGAGGATTGGGACACAGACAGCGCCGGACTACGCGATTGGAATGTGGGCCTGCGGCCGCAGGGACGCGCACAGCAGCTGCTGCGACAGCACGGCCTGAAGACCCAACATCTCAGTCGGATAGTAAGTAAAAAAAATATATGCATAATAATCCCCCTTCTAATGCTTTACCTTGTCCCTCAGATAACCCCAGAAGATTTCTATGACTTCGACTATATCTTCGGCATGGACGATTGCAATCTGGAGGAGTTGGAACACATGGCAGCCCAACTGCAGCCACCACCAAACTGTAAAATCCAATTGCTGGGCAGCTATTTAAATCGCAAGGAAGATGAAATTATTCCCGATCCCTATTTCGTAATTACCTTAATACTTGTCTATTCTTTTGGTGGAAACTCCTGCTAAACATATTTTAATTGCAGAGTCAGGGTATGGGCAGCTTTCATGCCGTGTACACACAAATTCTGGAGAGCTGTGAACGTTTTGTGCAACAACATTTAAATGTTGCTTAAGCGGAAAAGTAGAATAATAATTGACTTGCTGGCTCAAGGTAAAAAACCGTAATACAACTTTAGGCATTAAGCTTTATGCAACTAAATAGCAATTAGATTTAAATATTGTAAAAAATCATATTCAAGGTTCATAATATTTTAAGAGCGTTATCTTTTACGGTATGCTAAATTATTCAAAGTTATACTTGTTCTTTGTACTATTATGCTATGTTAAAAGCTGAAATTATTCAAAAGTTTTTACTTATTTATTTTATATCAGCCTATTTTTGGAAACACTAACTTCTCTATGAACATCTGGCTAAGACAACAAATTTACCAAAAACAATATATAAAAGTTTAGTCTTAAGAAGAAACAATAGCACAGCTCTTCCGTAAACGCATCTTTATTGGCCGCATTTAGAAAACCTTGCCCTGCAGCACCTTATCCATGAAACGTGACCAGCTGTACTCCAGCAGTTGGAACGCCTTCTGCTGCTCCTTGTCCGTCAGAGCCGAGTAGCGCACCGAGTTGAAGACGAGCGTTTTGAGGACACGCAGACCGGCGTTGTTGGGCGCCATGCTCATGATGGCATAGTAAAAGTCATAGCTCAAGCCCTTGGCATTCCAGAAGCCCGGATCATCGTTGCATATGACCACTGGGATATCCATTGCCAAATACTGGGCGCCCGGATGATTGCGCATATCCCAAACCAAGTGGAGCACCTGGTTCGAGATGGGATTCAGCTCCACGGCTATCTGGCGCGTCTTGACCGCATTCATGATTATGGGATGCTTGACCAAAGCGAAGGCGTGGCCAATGCGTGTGGTATTCAGTAGCAGGGCATCCAGCAGATTTATATCCGTCGAGGCGCTAAACCAGTCTGCAGAGATGGGAAGGAATTGAGGTGAGATATTTGCATATTTGGCCAGATTCGAATACTAACTGGTTTCGCCGGCGTGCAGAAAGAAACGCGTGTTGGGCGGCAGTTCCTTCAAAACCGCCAGTTGTTCATACAGCGGCTTACCCTTATCCTCCTGACCGACCAGATCGAAGCCAATCAGGAACTGCGGAAAGGTTTCACTGCGGGAGGAGAACAACAACTGAGCTTAAAGTGGACAACAATATTTGATTAGGGAATCGTACTGCAACTGGCGGAAATCCTTGACATTTTGGCGCATCTTCTCCGCGTCTGCACCGCGCCACACGGCATAGATGACCTTGATGCCCAGGAAATTGGGATGGAGCCGCACAAATTTATCGTTCAGAATTTGCAGTTCACGCACCGCTTGCTCCTTTGGAAAGGTGCGTCCGCTGGCATCGTACAGCTGTGACGGACAAATGGAAAACCATTAAGGATTGCCGTTCCCATGCCAGGACCCAGACTCACCTCTCTTAAGCTAATTCGCAACTCCGCATACATCACGTTGTCGTTGTAGAGCTCCTCCAGAAGCTGCCAGTGATAGGCACGATATGCGGGCAGGTAGAAAATTGCCTCCGTTAGGGTGTCAAACATGCCCTGGAATTTGGACCAGACGGCGGTTATGGTGGGGTATTCCACTAAACGTAAGAGAACAATAATTAATTGGATAAAGATCAGATGTTTCTTTTTATAGTTACTCACGCTCCGGCACGGGCGTATACAAGTTGATGAGACGCTCGAATTGCGCATCGTACATCGCCGGATCTATTGAATTGCGTCGCTCATCCGCCACGTAGACATACTGCGAGGTGCAGCCGTGCTCCTTGACGGCCCGGCGGAAGCTCAGCCGGCTGCGTCCCTCGGCATCGGTGCAGCGCATCAGGCCCGGCATATAGGACATATTTTGCACCACCCACTTGGAGCTGACCGCTGCCATATTGTGCACATGCAGAACAGCTCCCTTGGGCATCTGCTGCAAGAAGCGAAAAACTGCGCTGCAGTCGATCAGCGGCTTGGCCTTGAAGAAATGCATGCCAGCTGCATTTTGATCGGCATTGCGGAAACCCTGCGCCAATTCGCCCAGCTTGTGCTGCATGAAGAGATCATCGACCTTGGACTCATCGGTGCTCAGACTGGTGCGGCCGCCAGTCATCAGCTGCTCCTCGGCGCTGAGCACAGCCTGGCGCGCCTTCTCATAGCCTAGCAAACGATAGCAAAGACTTAGCTCTATATATATGGAAACACTTCCTAGCCTAATCCTTACTTAACGTCGTCTGCGTGTCTGCTTTGAGTGGACTAACCAGCAGTCCCACCAACAACAGCAGCAGCAGCTCCAAAACTCGCCTCATGTTCCCAAATGCCGTCAGCGAAATACTTTTGACCTAACTAGAGTTCGATTTTAGTTATTTTCGTTGGCCAATTAAGCCGCCTAAACAAATATTGACTGCGGCTTTATTGACACGTTGGGGCCTTGACTGTGCTGACTTTAGGGCTAATTCCAATGACTTGATTTTTTCTCTCGGTCTCGGCAAGTGCGTCCGTTTGCCAGCTGTGCTCGTCGAGAACTGTGCGACATTTTGCGCCACCTCGTCATTTCGCAGTGGCAAATTAAAAAATAGTTTTTGAAAATTGCTTAAGCACAACCACATTATTCACATTACCTTATGTTTTTCATATTTTTTTATCTAACTTTTTTTTCGTATTTTTTTTGTTGTTGTTTTTGTTGCTTAATTTGTTCTACTGGTTAATGTTTTGAATGGAGGATGGCTGTGCATATAAAGTAAATCAAAATGTGGAAAGAAATAAAAACAGACGCGCGCCCAAAGCTCACAAATTTGTTTGTAGTCAATTTATTTATAATTTCTGAGAGGTATATTGACCAGGAATACGTCAGAGGAATATCATATATATCGTCCACCTTCGCATAGAAACCGAATTATTTTTATACCTATTGTTTATATATATGACAACATTCTAATCGCTAAACAAATGCTGTCAACAAGTGATTAATAAAAGCTCTATGCAAAAATACACTTCTGATACAAAAAGTTATTTTAAGGTTTAGTATTTTGTACTAAAGGCACGACCAAGTTAAATTAAACCCTATTGACAGCCTGTAATTAAAGTTGTTTTTATACTGGTTAAATTTCTTTTCCCCACATTGTTCATATTATAATAGAACACTTGACCCAGAGCTGATTAATATTAAAAATCTGCTACTGAGAATATATAACATAATCTGAACTATAAAAATTAACTTATTTAGGCTAATTTTTATCCAATTTAGTTTTCCATTTAAGATGACTTTACATTCTGCTTACAGGGTACTTTCAAGTCGGGCTCGACTCTAAGCACAATGCCAACTGACGTTTACGGACGCGCTTAGCTGATTTTTAATGGCATACGAAATGAGCTGTTCCCTGTATTCAGCCTAACACTCGGGGGCTGGGCGAGCGCCTACTTAACGGTAATTGGCGACATCAGTTGTCACCCGCTTGAAACAAAGTAATAAACGTGAATTTATAAGATATAATTTGTTATTTTTAAGAAGAAATATGTGCAAAGTCATCAAAGATAGCAATAGAGCTAAAATTGAGCAATTACCAATTTGTATGTAAATATTTCTATTATTTTTTAAAATTATGTAAAATTAAAACAAATAATTTATCAGCTTTTCATTGATAACCTAAGCCCTTGCCGCATATATAAGCCCCATTAATTAAGTCTCTTAATAAGTTAAATCAATTAAGAAAAATTCTAACATGTGAATTATAATATAAGTATATACATACATATGTATAAATAAATATATTGAATAATTCCCACGTTTTGTCTCACACTCATCCAAGCTTTGTTCTCTGGACAATGACAAACTAACGCTTCTCTCTCTCTCTCTCTCTATTTTTCTCTTTTTCGCACACTGATACTCATCTTTTGACCCCCCTTTTTTGAATATAGCAAATTTTTACATATCTCGTTCAATGCCAAGTCTCAATTTCATGTGACCCCCAAACAATTTGGCTTTGTAAACAATATGCAAAAAAAAAAAAATAAAATATATATATATAATATATATTCTAAATAAACAAATATAAAATCTGCTGGCACAGCTGATAGCTAAATGCTCTATAAATTCTCAGATTTTTATATACTAAGGTATTTATTTAGTACCATCGAGTCCCGATAATTCAAAGCTCTTTTAAAATATGGAAGAAAAATTAAAATTAAAGGAATTTTTTATCAAAGCCTAACGGCGTTTTAAGTAGAAAAAAAGTTTGAATTGTTTTAAGAGGAGATTTAATGGAAATAACAAATGTTCATCAAGTTCAAAAGTTATTATTAATCTTTATGATTTTAGCGAGGGACAAATTATCTGCATTCGACTGTGTTTAAGAATGAATCATTTCGTAACAGATAATTTTTCAAAAAAAAAAAATGTTGAATTTTTTTTTGTTTTTCCAAAACATCGATGTAGATTATACATATGATGATTAGCTTAGAATATATACTATGTGGAGAGCGACGTAGTTGACACCTTCTGGAAAGGCATTAAAAATCGCACCGCGCCAGCGACTTTATCAGTAAGCCAGTGATTGTCAGACGAAACGCATTTCAACTAAAGCCGAGTGTCCACATACTATATAGAGAACAGAGCAGATCTGTTTTATACTTTTTCATTTTTTCTAATCAGACTAACTGCGCAATGCTGCTGATGGTGTTGTGCCTGTGGCTGCCCATGTTGCTGGGGCAGCTAAAAGCCTTAGATATACGTAAGTCAAGCCCCAAGAGGAAGTTCCTCTTTATATGCTAAATATTTAAATTTATAAATATTGAACAGCCTACGAGACGCTGCGCGAGAAGGTCATGAAAGCTGAGCAGCAGGCGACGCTGGGCGGCAATTTGTGGCTATCGGAGGATGAGGAGAAAGTCAATAATATTCTGATGAACGCTAAGCGGGAGGAAATCAAGGACGGCATTAAGAATCCGCTCAAGTATGCGCCGGCCATGCACTTCTTTCAGGGCAAGCAATATGTGCGACAGAGCGAAGTGTTCCGGATCATACAGAAGATGCCGAAGGGCGCCTTTCTGCATGGCCACAACACAGCGATGGTCAGCTCCAAGTGGATCATTGGCAATCTGACCAACACCAACAATCTGTACACGTGCCGGGACATCAACGAAGTCCTGATCTTCACCTACGACAGGAAAAGCTGTCACAGTGAGGAGCAGAATGTGTGCACGGAGCGCATCAATGCCGAGGATCGAGACCTTTACGAGCGACAACTGGAGAAGCACATCAATATGCACACCAGCAAGCCGGAATGTAAGTCCTCCACATATCAGCCTTTTCCTTCTTATCTAACAGTTAACTTTGACAGCGCTTTTGGTTGACAAGAAGAAAATTTGGGATCGTTTCGAGAACATTTTTAATACCGTGGATCGTCTCTATAAATATCAACCCACGTATTGCGCTTATCACAAGCGCCTGCTGGAGGAGCTCTACGAAGACAACATCATGTATGCCGAAGTCCGATTCTCGCTGTCGCCTGTAAGTATGCTATGTTAACCTGATCCTGAACAAAATTAATTTTTGGCCATATCTTGGCATAGCTCTATGATGACACCAATCGGACTTATAACTCGCTGGATGTGGCCAATGAGCTGGAACGCATTGTGGAGGAGTTCAAGGCAAAGCATCCGGACTTTATCGGCCTCAAGGTCATCTATGCAAAGCGCAATAGCGCCTCTGAACAGAAAATGGCCGTGAACATTCAGACCTTCAAGCAGCTACAGTGAGTAAAAAGATAGATGGATTGGTGGAAGATAAAGTTGGAGTTATCCTTTAATTCGGACTCTCATTGTCTAATCTTTATAACGCCACAGCGCTGCCAAGCCCAATTTTATTATAGGCTTCGATATAATTGGCCAGGAGGACACGGGAAATATGTTGAGCACATATGTTAATGAATTCTCCGATATGCCCAGCACGGCCAACTTTTTCTTTCATGCAGGCGAGACAAGTAAGTCCATTAACTGCAATCCTTAAGACACTGCTAACACTTGATTCTACAGATTGGTATGGACGCACGGACTGGAACATGATGGATGCCCTGCTGATGAACACGAAGCGCATTGGACATGGTTTTGCACTGCCCAAGCATCCGCATCTGTGGCCGACAATCAAGAAGCGCAATATTGCCATCGAGGTGAATCCGATATCCAATCAGGTTTTGGGCTTTATCTGGGATCTGCGCAATCATCCCGCCAGCTTTCTGATTGCCGAGAACTTTCCCATTGTGATATCGTCCGATGATCCGGGCGCTTGGGGCGCCAAAGGACTCAGCTATGATTTCTACTATGCCTTTATGGCCATGGCACCGTACGATGCGGACTTGCGTTTCCTCAAGCAGCTGGCGCTGAACTCCATCAGGTACTCGGTGCTCACCTCGGAGGAAAGGCGCAAGTTCAATCGTGTGTTCTACAGAAAATGGCAAGAGTTTATTGCAGACATCCTAAATCCCAAGTTCAACTTGCCAAATTAGCGACTAAGCCACAGTTGAAGCCGACACAAAATACACCCATCCCACCAACAAATAAAAACACTTAACATTAACCTCAAACAGTATTTGCGGCAAACCAGCCGTGCAGGCACTTGGGCACGGGTCCGTTCGTGTGAAAATCACAGCGTCCCAGCTCCGTCATGGTCTTCGCGCAGAGCACAATGAGGCCCACGTAGCGATCGTTGAGGCCGCCCAGCACCATGGAGGCCAGTATGACGCCGTCGTCCTCGCTCTGCGGCTGTGGCGAGGGCACAAAGATCGGCTCGCTGGGATAGATGTTGTCCTCGCACCAGGTCTTGCAGCTCTTGCTCAACAGATCCACCTTGATGAGCTGTGGACAGAGTATATACAAATTGAGTATATAGAATGATTGCTGGCACTTACCGTGCCCGGATTATGGGCATCCACATCGGAGCTGATGGCATAAAAGTAACGATAGTTCTTGCCCATATAGCGCTCGTAGTAAATCCTGGGCGTCTCACAGCCCCAGTCGCAGAGCATCTCGGGGCGCAGACAGATGCCAGTGGCGCCCTGGTAAGCCTCGGCCTGACTGTGCTCCAGGCTGACCAGATTGACACCAGCATCCTCCAGCTTCGAGTCCTTGCCGCAACTCTCCTGCTTGCCGTTGGTGGCCATATACGTAATGTCCGCATACTGCGAGACGGAGTGTTTCAGCCGCTTGGGCTGCGGCGTCGTTAGACCCACCAGCGACAGCGACTTGACCAGGCGACGTCGACTGGAGCTGCTGCTGCTGGCGGAGGCGGCTGCAGAGGCTGCTCCCAGTGGCAGGACAAAGCGCAGAGGACGACCACGAAAGAGCTGCGCATAGTTGGGATTCGTTTGCATGTTCGCAATGGCCTCCAGGTACATGCAGTTGATCATCTCGGGATTCTTGTAGCTGCATATATCGACCACGACATGGCCATCCTGTTCGTAGGCATTGATGATGTGCAGATAGAAGAAGGCCTCCGATTCGTACGTTTGCACCAGTTTGCCCGACGAACGCTCCAAGAGATGGAACAGCGTGGGCTTGTCCTCGTACCACTTTAGGCAGGCCGACAGATTCTGATTGTACAGCTGCGACTTGATGTACTCCGTCAGGGACACAGACAGCGGCTGCTCCACAATGACAAAGTAGTTGTCGGTCAGGCCGAAGGTGTGCATATAGCCCGGATGGAGTTTCCAGCGGCAGGGCAGCGTCGCCACCACGTGCGCATCCTCGAACATGTGCTGGCCGTTGGGAAAGCAAACGATGCTGTACGCCGGACCCGACTTGGTCATACTCGTGCCCAGATTGTAGACGGTGCCGCTGGGCAGCACGTGCGGGTGCGAGGTGTGGTTGATTACGCCCACAAAGTCGGTGGTGCAAACGCGTGCCTCGGTGGCCAGCGTGCAGGGATTTATGCTGCAACCAAACAAAGAGTATATAGAGAATGAAGATACCCTAGACTAAGCTATAAAACGGAAATTTAATATGTGATATTCAGCTAAGTTTACAACAAAAAATCAAAACAAATTAAAATAATGCGTATACGTAATATTTACCGAACGAATAAAGGGATAAATGATTGGATGCAGGCACTTATGCTGCAATTAAAAAAAGGGTATATATAGAGAATGACCCTCTAGAAGATACCCGGTACCTAGATACGAGCAGGCAATTAGGTATTGGTTTTCCATATATAAATGTGAAAGTAATCTTAACACAAAAAAAAACTAACCATATATAAATATATATATATATATATATATACATATATATATATATATATACATACTTTCCATGTTCATAAAAGCCTTTTTTCTGTTTTCTATACGCACCACGAGAAGACTATTATACCCCATTTGCAGTAAGTAGTAAACATTCAAATATTAAGTATACGCACCGATGCATGAACGGCGTCTCGGTGAGCGTGTAATACTGATCGCCAAACGGATAAATGGATATCATCGAGTTGTCCGACCCGCTGTCCGGCTTGAAGATGGCACCAAACTTGTCGAAGATCGTGTGGCAGGGATCCGGAACCGCCGCCGTGCCAAATTCTGTGACCACAATCCGCTGAGCGGAGCGATTCTTCTGCAGCGTCTGCGTGTCGACAAAGCGATTTTGATAGGTAACGCGACCGTTCTTGATGGCAAAGCGATGCAGCAGCGCCGAGCAGTCGAACAGATGGCCAAAGCTCATGTCGCCCACCTTCCAGCTGCCGGGCCCGTTGCGCAGCAGGCTGCCATTTAGCCAGAGGGGTATATGGCCACTCGCATGACCCTCGATGGGCTCGACAATCTCACGCTCGCACGAGCGCAGCCAGACGTCCGAGGCGCAGTTGGGATAATAGCGACCGCTGCCATCCAGGCGCGTTGCCTCCGGATCGGCCCTCTCATCGTCGTACTTGACCTGAGGAGAGATGACGGGATTAGCACACTATCGATTGACACGATTTGGATTTACAACGAACAAAAAATGAATAAGTAAATAAGCTGCATTTTAGCCGTGGCTTAATGTGGATTATCTGCTGTCAAGCCACGCCTTGCTCGTCATGCGAACGCATTCCACGTATTCTCCATCAGCTGCGCGGGTTCCCATCGCATCAAGCGGCAAATCTTTGCACACATTTACACTTAACCTACTTTTGAAGCATTTGAACAACATTCGATATTCAAATTGAAAGTTTTTATTTTGGCACATTTTCGGAAAACCCTTTCTAAAATTTTCGTTAAATAAAAATCGTTTTGGTTTTTTTGTAAACTAACCGAAAAAAGGTCGCGCATAAAGCTTTTAAAAACGCGTGCAGACATTTGCCGAAACGCGCCAAAAATCCAATAAAAAATTGAAAACAAACAAATCAAAAATTAAAAATTAAAAAGAAATAACTCTTGAAATCAGGTATTCTGACAGCTGCTGCGAGGGTAATTAAACCAAGTTGAGTCCCATCAAATGCGGGCGACCAGCTAGAAAACCAAACGACAACTGGCAACTTAGCCAAAGGCGGTTGCCGCTCGTCGACTGCTGTGTGAGGGTGGCCCAACAGCCCACGAGGGCAGAGTGGGACAACTGACCCTCTGGCAGCCGGTGTGTTATTCATAATTTTGATTGACAGTCTCGTCGCCAGAGTCGTGCGCGTCGCTTGTAAGCCACACCAAAGCCCATCTAAAGCAAAACAAAAACTGAAAAACCAAACGAAATGGGAAATACAAAATGTGTGGCACAGCATTTTTGCCGCTTCGGTGGCAATTGAACAGAGCAAAGCCACACGTGTAGGGTAACTTCTAAACAACAACGAACATAGGCTTGGGGCTAATGTGGAAATTTAATACACTATCCAACTGACTGACTTAAGTAGTGGCTGTGTCTGACCTTGCTGTCAAGTAATGCGCAATGTTCTTTTATATTTTCTTATTTTTCATATTCCATGCAGAAGCCACAACAAAGCTCAAGACAGCGGAAAACGAAGTTAAATGGATAGCAACATGATGTTAAAGTAAGTGATGAAAAGGTTGCGCTAGCCGAATACAAAAGCTGTACAAATCGCGTATACGCCACGTGTCCAATGCGCGAATTTGTTTGTACTTAAGTTCATGAACGTTTCAATTATGGCCCAGCCTTAAGCTAAGTCCGCAGTAATTTAAAAATCATGTTAAATGAGCGCAAGTTTCAGTCAGGTGCATCTCAAGCTTTGCGACAGATGAGGCGGCTTTTTGCTCGCATTTAAATTGATGTCAATTATTGTAGCTGGCCCAACTGCAAGCCGTGCTCATATTTGTTAAGGCTTGCCATGCAGCTGTGTTTAAATATGGCAATGCACTTCATGCAACAATTAATTTGGTTGGAAATTGCAACAAAAATTGCTTAAATAATTGTTTCCGCAACTTGTAATATGGCCACAGCTTATTCATTAGGCTTGTATCTGTTAAAGCTTATCTTTTAATTTGATTTTAGCAGACATTATATATTTTTTCATTTCATTTAAAGCGAAATAGATTTGTTTATTTTTAATTTTCCAATTATGCTTTCAAATAAACGTTAAGCTCCATTATTTGTGGTGTTGGAAAACGCGTGAGATTAAAAAGAAGTGCGTACAGCGTTTGCATTGTCCAACACTTTACGCACACAACAGCTGATTGCCTGACAACAAAAATAATATAAACCGACGGCGTAAATCAGCGTCGAATGTAAATCAAAATTTATTTAGCTAATCTATTTTCTTGGCTGGCGGCAGCAACGGCATTAATAACAACTTTTTGAGTCCATATAATTTTGACTGCAAGAGCTCACCCGAGTGCGCAGGCGACTACAATTCGGAGGCCACCAATTGCTACGAATCCTACGGCTGCCCCTGCGACATGAACGATCGCCAGAGCCATGGCAGTCGCATTCCCCGGGGCGCGGCACGGCCGCGCCAAGGTCTGTCGCCACGCACGAACTACTCGTTCCAGCCGGTGTTCCATGAGCGCACCGGCAAAGAGGATGATGCGCTGCTCTCCGAAAATATGTGGAAGTTGGCGCGCAAGACGGGCACTTTGAATCTGACCAACAAGGGCATGGCACGCGGTGAGTGTCCAATCTAAATAAAAGCTGCATTGGGGTTTTGATACGTTATGTGCTTTTGTGCGTGTGCCTGGGTATTGTGTTGTGTCTAGTGGTTACTGCGGACCAAATGCGACGCTGGAAGCGCATGCTGAATCCCGTTAGTAACAAGGCTAGGTCAGTTAATGAGACTAGCTCGACTCGGTTTGGCAATAACTACATGGACAGCAGCGCCTTATGGTTTCTGTATATGTAGATGTGATTGCCATCACGAGATCTCGAACTTGCCCCTGACTGGCCGTAGAAGGCGCCGTGCAAATTACACGCCTCACTAGACAGTCGGCTGACGCAATCCCATTTGGCTGTTTGGTTTGTGGCAGCGTTTAGTTTGTGCTTGGCGCTCGCTGGCCACGGAAGTGTCGCTCGATCCGGTTGAATAATAGGAACATCCTTCAAGATTGCGTCCTCTAGGCAAACACGCAAACAGCTCACCTCGGTCTGCATATGCGGTCCGCATCCGCGACGACGACGACCACAACGTTACTATCAGATACGTGAATTTCAAATGGCCTCATCGGCCGACGAGCTGGAGAGCGAGGATCCCGACGATGAGATC
Organism: Drosophila lacertosa; assembly: GCA_004143845.1. NCBI lineage: Eukaryota > Metazoa > Arthropoda > Insecta > Diptera > Drosophilidae > Drosophila > Drosophila lacertosa. Next base: position 79,304 of record SCDZ01000110.1, read on the forward strand.
GAACTGGATGAGCCAGTGGCGCAAGTGCCCGCTGCCAGTAGAGATGATTAAAAACTCCGTATGCCAATTTGGTTACTAATGCTCATCCTTCTTCTGTTGCTTATTTTAGTACCCGAGCGCATCTATGACATAAACCAGGCGGATGACGACAGCAAGAAAGCCAATTTGGAGAAACTGTCCGTCAATGAGGAAGACGCCTGGTGGAATCAAGTACCCCTGACCAATCTGGACTTGAGCTCGAACGCCTTGACACAAATTTCGCCTAAGATTGAGAATCTGCTGACGCTCACCGTGCTGCAGCTGCATGACAATGCGCTGGTCGCGTTGCCGCCTGAGATTGGCAAGCTGGAGAAGCTGGTCCGATTGAATCTTAGCCACAATAAGCTAAGTCAATTGCCCGTCGAGCTTTTCAGCCTGCCAGAGCTGCGGCATCTGAACATATCGCATAACGAATTCTTAGAGCTCGATCCAGACATAAGCAATTTACACATGCTGGAGTTCCTGGTAGGTGATTCAGTCTAGCTTGGTTCTGGTATTTAATCTTTAACACGCTATACCTAATCCCAACTATGCATTTACCCACTGATCCAATTGCTTTGCTAACACCTTAATTGACACAAGGATGCTGGGAACAATAACATGAATAGTTTGCCAGGCGGCATTGGGTTTCTGGTGCGTCTAACGGCCCTGCTGTTGGCCAATAACCATATCAAGGAACTGCCGCCCGATATAGTCAATATGCGCTGTAAGTGGCCATTAAGAAGTTGGCTAAAAATACCTTTTTAATTGCCCTTGCGTTCAGCTCTGCAAAAGCTGGATCTGATGAAGAACGATCTAATAGCCTTGCCCGAGGATATGGGCCTGCTGCGCAAGCTGCAGTGCCTCTATATCCAGCACAATGACATCAAGGAGTTGCCCAGCTTCGAGGGTAACGAGATGCTTAACGAAATTCACGCCAGCAATAACTATATAGAGGTAGGTGGCATCTATTAAAAGGCTAGAATCTCTTTACTTAATTAACTGTTTGCAGCGCGTGCCAAAGGATCTGTGTGCCAATTTACCGCATTTGAAAATCTTTGATTTGCGCGACAATAAAATCAAACAGCTGCCCGATGAGATTTGCATGATGCGCAATCTGAATCGATTGGATGTATCCAACAATTCCATTAGCGTGCTGCCCGTCACTCTTGCCTCGTTGGCGCACTTGATAAGCCTCCAGGTGGATGGGAATCCCATCAAGACCATCAGACGCGACATTATACAGTGCGGCACAGCGCGCATTTTAAAAACGCTGCAGGATCGCGCCCAAATCAAGGGCAGATCAGAGGGCGGTGCCGAGGAGGGGACATGCAGCAGCTTACCTGCAGGCAGCCAGGCAAACATGCAGGAGCTGCCCAGCAACATGCCAGACAGGTGAGTGGCGGCTCAATTGGGACGCAGTTTTCTTTTCATCAGGCACTGATCCAACGACGCAGCAGCTATCAGGAGCCATGTTGCGGCCAGGCGCCTTTTATGCGCTCCCCCTGTCAATGTCAATATCAATGCCAGCAGTTTATACAAGAGCAGCAGCCGCAGGAGTACTTCGGCGGCTACTATCCCCAGTTTAATTCCCTTTACCAGATGCCAAATTTTACGTCTGAGGAAGTCTTCCCACCGCAACAAATTCCGCAGCAACAATTTGGCCTTGCGAATCCATTTGCGCCACAGACACCGTTGCCCTATCAGCACAGCTATTACAATGACCAATATATGCCCCGCAATGAACCTGCGGAAGAGTCTTTTTATAACCCATTGAAGAGTTGTGCCTTGGATCCCCGTTGGGTGTAGTGTATCAACTAGTTCCAAATAGCAATTGCAAAAGATCTTAGAGAGCTTTTGCTTTGCCCTTGCAGAGGATGTTACAGTATTGTTACTGTCGATGTGTTCATCTGTCTATTTGTCCGTTACAATTCAATACTCTGCAAGGGCATATAAAATTCGGCTATCCGAAAAAGGCGTTCTTTTTTGCTGCTCAGCTATCTATTAACAAACAATGCTCATGTTTTTGTATCTTACAGATATAAACTCCGTCACACGCGCACTTTGGCTGTCAATTTGGAGAACCTCACTCATGTTCCCGAGCAAGTCTTCGAGGTGGCCACCGCCGAGAAGGTGCACGTGGTGGACTTTGCTCGCAATCAGCTAAGCGAGCTGCCACCGGGGTAACTATGTCAATTTAATATTATTTATATATATTTATATAATATAATTTTGCACTCAGTTTGCAGCACATGTCCAAACTGGTAACGGAGTTGGTTTTGGCCCATAATATGATTGGCAGCGTACCGTCATTTATTTCCCAATTTACACGCATCACATTAATCAATTTGTCCAACAATTTGATCACGGATTTGCCCCTTGAGTTTGGGCTGCTCAACACGCTGCGCGAGCTCAACATTGCCAATAATCGGTAGCTAATGCCAGATAATTGCCATAATTATATTCCTAATGTTGCCCTCCTTACAGCTTGGAGTTCTTGCCGAAAGGACTGTACGAGCTGCAGGGTCTAGAGATTTTACTTGCTAGCGATAATCACGTCAAGATTTTAAATGTGGCCGGCTTGGAGAATATGCCACGTCTGAACACGCTCGATTTGCGCAATAATGACATTGAACACGTACCGCCCATACTAGGCAATCTAACAAATATTACGTGAGTGGCCAAATTACGCTTTTATGAGTTTCCTGAACTTATTGATAAATATGTTTGTATTGGAACTATGTAGAAATATTAGATATGTACAGACTTGTGTAGCTAGTTGATTAAGAATGTCGAGGTCTAACAGAATTTAAAAGCGGCAGATAAAGAAAATAGCAGATCAATTATTAACGATATCTTATCACCTTTTTTTAAAATCAAGATCAAATATAGTATATCGTTATGAAAAATATCAACCTTAATTCTTAAGCCATAATCATTAAGATTGTTATACTGGTGATCACTTTTCTATGTCTCTTTTGTATGTGATGAACTCTATTTTTAATTAGATAAGTTTCCAGCCATTTGTAGCCTTTATTCTCTATAAGCAGAGTCTGTTTTTTCTTTACTAATACTCAAAAAATTGCCTTTGCAGTCACTTGGAGCTGGTGGGCAATCCGTTTCGGCAGCCGCGCCATCAGGTCCTGACGAAGGGCACCGATGCCATCATGTCGTACCTGCGTGACCGCATCCCCACTTGATGGCGGCGTCGCAGCAGCAGCAGCACCACCAATTACAACAAATACCCATCATATTTATTTATTTATATTTAGCGCGTTTTCCGAGCGCTGGTTTCAGTTTATATTTGTTGTGTTGATATTGAGACAAAAGCTTAACCAAATTCAAGTAGCGTCCGCACACACACACGCACACACTCACACGGCAAAGGTGTGTGTGTGCGTGCATGTGTGTGTGTGAGCGCCAAGACGCGCGTAGTACCTTGTAGCATTTAACAAAGCACCCTGTAAACCACACACAAGCGAACTAGTCAGCGTATGAATAAAACACACAACACGCACCTCGTTGAATCTTTGGCCAAAAAAAAAAAATGCTTGCAATTAAAAACTAAATACCAAAAAAATAATGTTGACTTCCTTTTGCTTGTCTAATTGTGCTCGACGACCTCGTTGCGCAGTCGCTTGGCCAGCGTGCGTCGCAGCTGCATCGCCGCATTCTCGCCCTCGGGCGGCGGCATGGCCAGCTCTCCCGACTCGAGCAGCTGCTGCGCCGCCTGCGCGGAACTGGGACGCGCTCCGGCCGCCAGCTGCGGCGTGCCGCGTGCCACCGTATCCTGCAGCTGCTTGGCGCGCGTTTGCTTCTTGATCTCGACGATCTTGTCGCGCTGCTGGCGCAGGTACTCCTGGCGCGAGACCACCTCATTGGGATCGACCTTGTCCTCCTGCTCGAAGAACAGATTGAGGCGCTGAAACTTGTCGTTGACCAGCTCCAAATTGGCATCCTGCTCGGGCGTGAGAGCGGCTTCAGGACTCTCAAGCTCGTCGGCCACCGTTTTGGCAATCAGTTCATCCACATCCACGACAGCATCGCTGGTGGGGATCTATTTATTAAAGGCACTGTAGCTAATACCTGAATTCATACACACCCCGTATCGGAGCCCGTTGCGCTGGCCGTGTCCGTCAACTCGGCCGAAACACTGCGCGCCAATTGATGCTTCTCAATGAGATCCAGAGCCTGCAGCTGCAGCTCCACATTGCGTTGAGTCATCATGCGTATGAAGATCTTCAAATCATTGGCAGCCCATATCTGAAGGCAGGACAGCAGTTAATTAAGGCCATGCGTGGAGCTGTAAGCTGGACTTGCCTGCTGAAAGAGCACCTGATGGAACTGGAAGGGATTCTCGCCCGGACCCTGCTGGCGACCCTCCAAGCAGGCCAGCTCAAACTGTTCGGGCGTTATGTGCATCTCCTCCATAAAGCTGCCCAGCATAAAGTCCACCAGATTCTTGTACTCCTCGTGGATTTGACGTATGTCTTCGTTGTTCTCGTCCAGCTGCAAATTGGGATCGAAAACTGCCAGAGACAATTACGTGGCCTTAATGGGAAGTTTGTTTCGTCACCTACCCAAGGACTTTTGTTCGATGAATGTCTGCAGCGGAGCATTCCAAATGGGTCCATGCAGAAAGCAGACCAGAGAATCAAAAACCCACGAATCTTCAGCGGCCATTTTACGGAAGTGCAATGTTCAACGTTTTTAACCTGGCCAAAATTCTAGCTAAAATGAAGTCAGCCTCGACGTAATGTTTGGGCCTTGAAGTGGTTGCCATGATAACCGTGCAGGCCTCGCCTCGCCCACCCGCCCCCTGATTACAAGTAGTAAAACACATTGAGAGCTTTGCAATTTATGGTTTTTTTTGTTTTTGTTTAAAAACTATTAAAAACTATGATTTTAATTTACTCAATCATAATATAGAGATGTTTCAAATTATATGTATGCATGTATGTTAGGTATCGTATGTATGTATGCGTGAGTGTGTGTGTGTGTTAGGATTAGGGTATAAGACAGAGCATATCATATACAATGTTTATCCATATATATATTTATATATATATATATAAATACTATGTATAAACTATAGTTTATATTTATGCAAAAATTTCATTATGTACTTTACGTTTGCGTTCTTATTGTTGCAGTTGCAATTGAATCAAACAAAACAACAACATGGAAGGATATATATATATTTTGTTTTTATGTATGTAATAAGTATGTACGTAAGTCTATGTGTGTGTGTGTGTGTGCACAGACACGCACACACACACACCCATCGCTTGCCTATTTGGAGGGTGTTGTGTCAGCGGCTCCAACAGAAAAAATGAGTGGAAACCGTGTACTAAACTTTTTTAGCTTTCCAATTTGTTTTACTTTTAAAGTAAACACTAAAATAAATATATATATAAAAGCTGCTCCTGCACATGGCAAATTACGTTTATTAACAAATAACTTTATTGTTGTGAATATTGTTGTTGCTGTTTTTGTTGTTTGCTGCTGCTATGTGGAGCTCATTTAACTACATTAAAAAAGTTTCTTTAAGCTAAACACAAAAAAAACGTATATGGAAAACGCAAGAAGACTTTTCAGTTTATTTTGTTTTTTTTGCGTATTCTTGTTTAAACCCTTTTTAAATTCTATTTTGTAATTATCATTATTAGTTGTATTTGTTGTAAATTGATGTGTGTATGTGTGTGTTTGCTTGTTATTAAAGTCTGTTTCTTAGTTGTTGCATATGGTGGTGCAGCTTTTTTAATTAGCTTAACAAATTAAAATATTGTTGCTGCTTAGTTTCGTAAGGAAAAGTTGTTAAGTTTTCGCTAGAAAACAAAAAAAACCCCCGCTTAGCAATAAATTGTATGTTCATGTTTTTGTTTATCTTTTTCTTTTTGCTATTTTACAAATCCTTGCGCTGCACAATTATATGTATAATCAAATTTTGTTTTATATGTAGAGCTTGTATTGTAATTCGATATAGGGGATAATGCTAAATTATATACAAGGTTTATTATTTTATGCATTTGTATTGTAAAGGGGGCATTTTACATATGGCTAAACTGTGAATGCCTAAAACAAACTTTGTTCAATTGGCCGTGGATTGGCTTATATGGGCATTTTGAAAAGCAATTAAACCACTTAGGAAAATTAATAAATATACAACAAAGAAAGTTTCCTTTCTTATTCGTATTTTTACAAATTTTTGCTCTGTTTAAATTGCAAAAACTGTTCAAATACAAAATGATTAATATATATAAAACTAAAGTTTGGAATTTACAGTGTAACCGATAGTAAAATTAAGTTTTAGATTAAATAAGTAATTTTAAATCTTAAGAGATTTTTAAATATTGGTATAGATCAGTTTAATTTCGTTAGATTGTGTATTATGTCCAAGGATTCTCACGCTAACCGTTTGTAGCGCGCTTTCACCAATAGCGGTTGGCCTTGACGGTGATCATAAACCATGTGAACAGCTTTTGGTTAACATCTGTTTATGTAACTACATAAACAGCTATGTCTGACTTTCGTTAGATATGTTATATAATTAACGGCTTCTGTTTAACTTATGTTAATTAATTAACACTAACTTTAGCTGCTTGGTATTTTAAACTATGTACTAACATTTAAAGCTTCTGTTTTAACATATTTGTTGGTTATGTTATAACATTTACATCATATGTTAAAAAACTGTTTTTTGTAATGTTCTAATGTTAATCTGCTTTTGAACATTTGTCATCTTTAATTAACCGCCTTTAGACATAATACACATCCATAGTTTCAACAATTGCCTTTCGAAATGCCCACTAATGATATTGCACAAAAATTTAAATAACTTTTCACACAACATCTGCAATTTAGCCAAGTTAACAAGCTTTGTTTTAAGGAGGTTGCTTCTTCATCTTTCTTGTGAGTCTGTTGAGCGAGCCTTTAGCACAACTCAAGCACCGAATCCGTCTTGCGCTACTGCCTTTGTTGTTCTTGTTATTTTAGTTTTTCTTTTAACTTCTAAATACATATATATATATATATTCATTTTGGTTTCTTTTTAATGTTTTAAAGCACTCAAACTCAATGCACACAACTGTAATAAACGTGTAGTGTTTGTCGTTGTTTTCGAACAATTTGTGTGTTTTGCTTTTGTGTGCACATAATATATATATAAATATATATACATATATATGTATATATATATATATATATTTATACCCTATAAGTTATATTCATTTTTTAAATATATATTTATATATATTGTTTGTTTTTTGTTTTTGTTTTAATTTAGTAAAGTAAGATTTTATAATTTCTTGTTTTACTTTTTAGGTTACCGTTTTTCTGTTTTCTTTAAAATAAGTGTTTAAGCTAAAATTTAATTTTACGATTTTTGCTTGTTCATATTCTTAAACGATTGCTAACAAGCAAAAAGTCCCCATCGTGGAGGATCCCGATCTTTAGTTTTTATCGGGTTCTGTTGTTCTTAAACTTGTTCGATCTTACATCGTACCGCTATCCGCTTGGTTAATAAATGTTGTTGGTGCTGCTCTGTTGTTTCGCCCACTGTTCAACCCTTACATTCGTTGATGAGTGAGTGTGTGTGTGTGTATGTGAGAAAGGTTGTGTGTATGTGTGTGTTTGTGTATTAATTTATAATTGATGCCGCTGTTTTGGACGCCCCTACTATGCAATTCGCGCGCGCTTTTGTGCTTGGGGTCCATCAGAATCTTCGTCCTCCTCATAGTCATCTTCACCAGAATCGCTTTCATAGTCCACCAGTCCCTACAAAATTCATTTAAATATATATGAAGGCCATATTGTTAGCCAGAGCTTAGTTGAATTATACCTTTTTAGTCGCCTTGTCCGCTTCGCTGCCTGTTGGCGACTCTGCGCTAAGCGCCGCCTTGTCCTCTTCAACTTTAAGCGCATCGCTCGCATCATTAGCATCACTCGCATCATTAGCATCGCTGGCATCGCTAGCATCGCTGACATCTGTGGCGGGTGGCTGTGTCTTCGGCTCGCTGGATCCGGCGGTGTCCACAGCGGTCGCAAGGTTGGGCGTGCTAGCTGCTGCCGTAACCGAAGCGGCCATGGCTGTTGCAATCGTTGTTAAAAATTGAGATGCCGCCACAGCGGCTACTGTCGCCGAATCGCATAGGGCAGCGGCTGCCGAAGATGTCGGCGATGTTGACGACGTGGACGCTTCCATTGACGACGTTGATGACGCTGACGACGATGATGATGACGAGGACGATGATGATGCCGCATTAACTGCAGCCGACAGTATAAGCTCCGAATTCTGTGGCACCACAGCGCTGAGCTGCTGTTGCAGCTCAGCAATCTCGGGCTGAGGCTGTTGCAGTTGTTGGCTTTCCAGTTGCGCCGCAGCGGCCGCATTCGATGTGGATGCAACTGCAGCAGCTGCGGCTGCTGCCACAAGTGTGCTGTTCAGGGACAACGTTTGTTGTTGCTGGAATGAGTGCTGCTGCTGCTGCTGTTGTTGTTGCTGCTGCTGCAGTGCAATATTGGCAGCAGCGGCCAGCTGCACTGCGGCCTGGGCCTGCTCATCGGCGCTGCTCGCCGCCTCGGGACTACTGCTGCCACTTGCCGCCGACGCTGATACTGAGGTGGCAGTTGCTGTCGCTGTGGAATTTAAATTGCCCAACAGACCGCCACCATGCGGTGACGTGCTGTGCGGCGGCGAAGATTTTTGTTGCTGCGTCTGATTTTGTGTTTGCGGGCCATTCTTTTCGCTGACGGCTGTGGAGAGTATCGTGCAATTGTGAGTTAACCTTCAACGCTTTAACAAACTAATTGATCACCTACATTTCATGACATTGTTATAGCTATCGATTTCCTCAGAGAAGTCATCATCGTCATTAAACCACATCTCTTCCTCCTCCTCCATTTGACGCTGATCGGGACGAAAACGACCGCCACTGCGTATCATGGGCAGACTATTAAATAATGAGAACACCATAAGTTTATATGCTTCCCCAATGTTTTACAAGATATAGTTTCATTTACCCATCGGTGCGATTTTCCAACTTGTCGCGATCCTTGAGCCGATCCTGGTACTGATCATAACGATTCTTAAGGTATTTAAATGTCTGCACATATTCGATTTCATCAAATATCTTGCTGAAGTTTTCCACGAAGTATACGCACAGCGTGCGTATATCCTCGAGTTTAATAAACTCGAATAATTCCAGTATGGCCGATTCCAGCAGATTATAACGACCGTTGTTACGAATAAAGGCATCCACAACGGGCGCGAACAAATTGCACTTGACAATGTGCCTAAAAATTATCCACATATTATAGAATAAGGAATACATGATTTATTTTATATGCCTCGAGCTATACTCACCTGTTGTAAAACTCATCTTTAAGTGCAATTATCTTGCGCAGCAACCGCAGGGCGCCAAGTACAAGGAACGTGTGTGTGCTCTTCATCAGCACCAGAATTCGTTTTAGGAGATCTTTTTGCAGCAAAAAATTCTTAATATGATAGCTATGATGTTCAACGCAAAATGACAAAATGTCCAGCACAATGCCCAAAAGCTGTGCAGTCTGATAGTCCTCGCTCTGTGGACGATCGCCCGTTGTGTTGAGCATCAGAGGCGCTGGTTAAATAATATTTTACAAATAAATAAAAAACTCACATAATTAACTTGTTATTTATAATTTACCAACTAGCGTTTGGACGCTGTGCTTGTAGAAGAAGTTGAGGAAGTCGCCCTTTTCAGTCAGCATATTTTCTGGCTCCAGCAAGATCTTAATGATGCCCATTAACTGCACCGCAATGCCCAACTCTGGCTCCGAATCGTTTAACATTTGTTCAATGGCAATGTTTAGCAACATGCGCTCCTAAAAAAACAAAATAAAATATCGATTAACTGACTGAAGGTAAAAAAAAGTTTCTTTCACTTACGCCCTCTGGTCGATTGGCCTGATTCAGCGTATAATTGCGCACCACCAACGGCGAGAACTCGACAATGGCTGTGAGTATATCAATGGAGGCCGACTTGGTTTTATTGTCGTTCATAACCAGCGTCAACTCGAGTGCCTGCAATACACCCAGGCAGGTGAGTGTTTTGTAAAACGAATCCTTGCCCTGCGGTTGCAGATTTTGTGCAAAATTGCAAAACTCTTTGAGAAACAGAACGATATCACGTCGCTTTATATCGCCAGTTGCCGGATCCGTGAGCAGGGTGAACACATCGAGCAAAAAACGTTCATCCTCCTGGATGAGCGTCACGATCTCAACTTTGTTAAAAAATATAAAACTGGATAACGTGTTCAGCATATTGTCCTCGACGAAAACCGACGGCGTAGGCAATATTATATCCTGTATGTACTGCACTCGAAACGTCTGATGGATTTTGGCCAATAAATCTCTATTCTTGATGGGCACCGCTTCACGAAACTTTGCCCACTGCTTCAAATATTGCCGATGCTTCTTGGGCTGGGCCACAATCGGATCATACTCCAGGCAGCCAACCACATCGAAGATGGTATCTTCCGCAAACATGATCTCAAAGAGTGCATTTTTGTTTAGCAAGAAAATGTTCTTAAATATCTCGAACAGATGATGCAGCCCCTCCGTGTTGTCGAGATCTTCGCAAACGTGAAATAGATTCAATAGCTTCTTGATGTAGTTCTCCGATTCAAGAGCCATCGACAGCTTCTCCTTGCGCAACGGCGTGGACAGGCAGCTTTGTATTGTCTCCGATATGTCCTCGAGCCGCGATAGCTCACAAGGCGGAAGCTCAATGGGCGGTGCTGTGTCGGACATATCCTCAAAACGTTCGTCCTCAGACTCTTCCACAATATCCTGTGTTATTTCAACAGAGGGATCTTTGCCCTGCACCTGAAGTTCACCAAAACGGGGGATGATCAACTAAACTAATGGGTATACAAGTAATGGGTACATACCTGACAAATCTTCTCCCAAATCTCATCACAACCGGCTTTCTCCTGAAAACTCAGAGCCAGATCAAAGTTATCGCCCTCGGACCAGACAATCAGCGTATCCTGCTGCTTCTGGTAGGCAGTATCCGGCTGAATCTTACTCTCCAACAATAAGGAACCATCTGATTCGGCGCGCACCAGTAAAGATGTGCCCTTGAGCCGCTCCACATACGTAGAGGAGACGTGGCCAGTACCACGATCATCCCATTGGCGCTCTGCGTTAAGCGCGTACAGTTTAACACGTCGGCGGGTGTCAGTCGTCATGGTTTGGCTTTAGTTAGAATGTGTGCCCCTTTCCCTCTTTTCTTGATGTTCTTATTGCTCTTTTTTTTACTGTTGTAGATGCTGTAGCACTTTTCTTTTTATCGTCGTTAGTGGCTTGAAGCCGCGCTTGGGCTAGTCAACTAGACTAATTACAATTAAATTAGGATATTGAATTTGAATTTGAAATTCAAAGCATTCGACTAATCTCTACTCTTGACTTGCATATCCATGTTATGATGTTTTATGCTGTGATCTGTGGTCTGCGCACGGCAAAACTGCAAAGGAAAAAAAGCGAATGAATAAGTAAAACAAAAACACAAGATCATATTTTGTAATAGGTACTAATTGATGTTGTTAGCATGAATTCGTTGGTTGGTTTACTTGCGTATTCAAATTTCATAGTTTTAGCTATTAATCCAAAAAAGGATTACATAAAATTGAGTTTAAACTTTTTCAAATTTTTAACTGACATAATCGATAGTTTTATAAAATTATTAAAGATTTTTCACTCAAATAAAATTTGTACCTGAGTTTCTTTTAATGTTTTACAACACTATAAACATAATGAGTAATAGGATACATACACATATAACTTACACACACACACACACACACACACACAATTACGATAACAATAAATGCGAATCAAAACAGAAGCTGCAAAAAGCGTACAACATGAATGAAATTGTGAAAGCTACGTTTGATATTGCTGCAAATGCATGTATCTTAATGTTAGTGTGTGTGTGTGAGTGTATATATGTGTGCGTGCACAGCCACACAAACTACTAGCAAAACGAAATGCCAAAAACTGCTTTTTCCCCAGTCTGTTTACAAACAGAAAGAAAAACATAAAAGAATGTTCGGCTAACAAATACCCTTTTTATATCAGGAAGAGAAATAGAGAGATAATAAACGGATAGAAAACAGAAGAGACGACTAGAAACCGGATTTCTATGCAATTTGATTTTGATATCATTTATTAAATTGAGCGTAACACAAGTTTGGAAGCATAAGTAAAACACACCCAAAATAAGAAAAAGAAACGAATTATAAATAATACATAGCACTTTATACTCTTATTATAGCCCCTCCACCCACATTAAATGGACACTGGGTATAAAAGCACAACACTTTTTAAATCTCTCCAATACGCATTATCGTCTGTTTTCGAATGGGAGAGGGCCTGTGTGTGCGAGTGTGAGAGAGTGATTGATTTCTGAAGTCTACACATTGCAAACTATTATCGCGCTTTCGCCAAAGCGACCCACAGCGGCGGCGAGTACAAACACGCGCGCGACAAAAACAAACAATGTGAGTGGTCAGAACCAAAAGGAGAGCGAAAAAGAGCAAACTGAGCGCAAGAGAGTGCAATATGAACACATACAAACTCACATATATACAGCAAGTGGGTGGCGGCCGGCTAGCGGGGACAATTCACGGTGACAAGATTAGATTATCAAACACACACTCACACACACATAAGCAAACACTGTTGCTACAATGTGCGACGTACGACGTACGCACAGCACAAGGCAACAAAAATCAATGAACAAGTGTAAAAAAAATGTGTGTAAACAGAACAGATATTTAGCTCATAGCAAGGTCTACGTCATCGATAGAGGAAACTGTGCGGAAATCCACCTTTGGTCAGTACTCTGAAACGTTTCAAATAAGTTTGCTTTTGCAATGGCGCCAAGGGTCCGCTTATAATTCGTGTTGAGTTTTTTTTTCGGCAACAGAAAAACCAAATAAAAAAGTTGTAACTGTGATTAATACATTGAATAAACGAAGGTACGCAATATTTATAAACGAGTTAGCTTTAAAGATATTCCACATTTGTACATTTAAAGGTATTTCTCTACATTATATAAATATTAGTAAGATTTCAACACTTGCAATGCGGAGTCCCTCTCTGCTGCTGCCCTTGCTGATAAGGTGGAACTGTTTAATCTACGTGTTTATTTCGCCTCTCGCGAACGTGTATCAAAACAAAAACAGCAATTAAAAACAAATGCTAATACATACTATTGGCATTTACGCAATCAACAAACTGTTTTCAAACTCAATGAAAGGGGTTAAAAATAAACACTTGGAACTACACCTAAGCGTTCATACATACATGCATATGTATTTAATTAAGTTCAATGTCTGGCAACAATGCGTGGGCGACCATTCGTCTAGGATCACTGATAAGCATCAGTGTGGAAATTGGTTCAAAGAGATATTTGCCACATGCTTCAGCACAATAAGAATGACAAGAGTGACGAGAAGAAAAAATAAAACACTTTAGTCGCCCAGCAACAGAGTTCAAGTTGAAGTAAAGCCCAACCGCTGAGAGCGCAGCGCGTGTGGAAAACGTGAGCGGGAGAGCGAGCTGTCAAAAAAAATAAATAAAAGAGGAAAAAAGGCAAACACAATGGCAATAAAACCAAATGAAAAATATTGACGATGCTTGCAAGTGGCATACAAAATATAGAAGGGGGGCCCCCATACGAATCAGGAGTCACAACCTATGCGCGTATATGTGATGTGCGTGCGCGCAAATGAAACAGGAATAAAATGTAAGTCAAAGTATACAGGACAATGACAATACGCCATGATACCCATCAGTATCTGTGTGAGTGTGTGTGTGTGCGACGGATCTCACACAATGAATGGCCTGTAAAAGCTGGAAGAAAACGAACGCGTCGTATCTACTGCTCTGTATGCAGAATACGCGCGCATATGAATGTGTGCGTGTGTGTGTTTTGCATGCACCAATTTTTTGGGGTGGTCTAAAAGAGATTTTATGCAGCATATAAATGCATATTCATCTTTATATTTTAATATATACGTGTGTGTGTCCCGTGTTTGGTAATCCGAAAAAGTTGAGTAGCAATTGCAAAAAAATTTCGCTTTTGACATTCAATTTTCTTAACGCAAATATACACACGCAAAATCATTCACACATACTAACACACACTCACACACACAAAGCAGCCGTCTAGTGAGTACATCGTTTTTCGGGCCGTTTCTTTTGCTTTCATTCACGAAATTATTGCGAATGACAAACACAAAACAGACAATGCTTAAAATTGCAGCGTATATCTGCCAAAGAGCATGTTAAAGAAAAATGCCGTCTACGCTCGCACTTTTTTTCACACACACATGCACACGCGAACGCAACTCACACACCTCGTCTCGTCCGAAATTTAAATGACGCATGCATTATCTGCAAAGACTTTGTTTTGATTTTGCGTTTTTATTTGTTGAGTTTCACATTAGCGGTATACGGATTTTCGTTTTAATTAAACGCAAACAAAATGTATAAAAACAACGGGTACACACCACGCAAACCACCACAGACCCGTCACGTACACACACTAAAACAGAAGTACGGCGAGCGCAAAATCCACCACATGTAACAGCGGCAATCCTCAAATTCAACACACTACAAAGTAGAAGAACCCAAAAACTCAACACGCCGAACGTTTGTTGCATAAAGTACGAGAGCTCGAGTCGACAAATGAAAACAATTTACCTCGAAATGTGCAATGTTCACGCAGCCGCAGGATTCTCAATAAAATTTTAATGTTTTAATATTTAATGTTTTAGAAGTACATCAGAATCCAGCATAGTTACACACGAAAATACATATGCACACCTAAAGACACACACACAGTCACGCTCAGACACAGAAGCCGCAAGAGGGCAACAGCGGTGTAAGCGAAAGCGCGAGGGGTAATATTGAATCTTGACCATAAAAATGTATGCACTCACATTGCAATTCCTTGTTTGTTTTGCTGTTGGCTGCGCCTTTTCACAATCGTTCAAAGTATATACAATTTGCGTTTGCGCATATTTATTGTTTCCAACACCTTATTTACCATATATTTGCGGTTCAGTTTTTATTTTACAATTTTTTCGCGGAACGGACGCTGTTCCAACCGAGACGACGACGATTTTGTGCTATCCCGACGCCATATTGTTTTTTGTACACATCGATAGCTGCAATCGATATAAATTTAGCTATCGATGCTCCAAATGTAAACAAAAGTATGACCACTTCATTAAGCAGTGCTGCACAATGTCAGCATTTAGTGCTGTAGGCTGCCGTTTGCCAATATTATTTATTTATTTGTTTAATTGAGCAAATTTAACGATGGTGCCGAGCCGGCACAAGTACTTTAGCATTGCGGCCAAGTACAAAGGCAGTCAAGAGGAGGATTTGGAGTTGACCGTTCAGAAATATGGCGAAGATGTTGTTCGCATACAGCTCTTAAATCGTTTGCACAGCAAACAATGCGGAGTTCAATTGAAACGTTTTCTTCTGCTTGTCGGCTTAGCGACCGTTTACTTTGCTGTTGCTCTGACACTGGGTGAGGGTGCAACCCACTTTGGCCGGGCTCATATTTTTTACCCGGCTTTGTTGTTGTTGGCCCTGTCAGTCGCGATATTTCGGAGCACGCTCCATCTGGTGCATTCGGAGAAGCTCTTCTATAGCTGGGACATGGCGCTGCAAACAGAAACTGTGCGCACTTTTGGACGCCAATCGGTACTGTGCGTGCAACGCGGCCATTTGCATGATATGGTTCTCAATGAGGTCATCGAGAATGTGAGTATGCCTCCAAAGTTTGCTCGTAAAATGTTTTGTTAAATAAAAGGTTTCTTTATTATTTACAGCTAGATATAAAGTACATGCTTATCCTGCGCACTAAGGGCAGTTTGTTTAAGGAGCGGCCCATAATACCGCTATTCAATGTAGGTCCTGCGAGGCGAGTTTCCCATAATGATGTTTAGCTTACATACCCTATTTTTTTCACAGAGTCTGTCACCATCCTTTGAGTGTTTACAACATATTCAACGAATATTACATGGCTATTGGCTTAATAATAATATGGATAGGCCGGTGCGCGTCTATAACAAGGAAATACCTTCAACGGCTGCATCGTAGAGCTGCACCATTTTATCTACCTAAAATTTATGCAAGTGTTTTAGTTAATAGTACCAAAGACTAGAAATATTAAATTATAAAATGTTCGCTTACCTGTAGCATGGGCGTGTATTCCTCCTGCATGCCGCTTAATGGCGGCAAGGCAGGAATATTTAGTTGTACATCAACTCTACTAAAATCACCGCGAATCTTGAACAAAATATAAACATATACAAATATATCTTCAATATTAAATATATCGTTTTTATTACCAAATTATTCAGCTCCGTTGTGTACGCATGTTTGGCCATCTTTGGATAGAATTCCAGATAGATAGCTTTGCAGAAATTTAAATCTTCCTGTGCCTTGCGCAACGTTCGCACTTGCTGTAGAGTTAGCTCTGCAAAAATATTATTTTAAATAGTTTATAAATCACTTCATTTATCTTAATTTTTACTTACTTTCCATTGTATTTATTCTTTAGTTTGGCGTCCCGTTTTCGAATGTTTGTTAGTGCTGTAAAATATGATACGACTTTAAGGCAGCCAACAACACTACGCATCAGCTGACGGAATTTGCCCACACAAATAAACAAAACTTTGTTTATTATTTATGTTGGCTTTTTGGGGTAATTCAAGTTTTCCACTACTTTAAATGTTTGTTATTGTGGTAGCTTTAATTTTAACTACAAAACTTTTTTAAATAGTAATTTATTGATTTTATTGTCACCTTTATTTTACAAATTGATTTGCCGCACTGCATTTCGAATGTTGAACAGTGCTGCAAAATACCCTGCCGCTTTCAGGTAGCCTGCAGCACTATGCGCGTCAGCTGACGTCATTCGGCCATAAAAATAAACAAGACTGTTTTTTGTTTATGTGCCAAGTTTGAAGTGAGAACAGAGTGAATGATCCCATTAAATAGTAACGCCGGCACAACCACAGCCCTAAAACACATATATACAACATAAATATTTTGCTAAAATGCTAAGAGGCTGTCGTCACACTAGAAAATCCAAACAATAAAAATAATTGTAAGTCAAGTCATTAGCTAAAAATACTCTCACTCTCGCATACGGGCGTGTCGTCCACATGGCCACAACGCCATTTGCCTAATATGTATGAATTAACCCGTTTCAGTTCCTCGTTGCGTGACCTACGTATAACTGTTCCCTCGCCATGAATCGCTCGGATTCTATACCCATACGGCGTGATCGCTCCTTCGATAGTGTTCTCAATCGCCTGCTGCGGATGCGATCACAGAATCATGAAAGCTTTCGTGCGGCTATGTATAACTTTTTAATAGCAGCCGGCGTAGCCGCTTTCGTGGCCGTCTGCTTTATCCTGGGCCCCTTTGTGCGACCGCTGCTCTGGGCCTTCCTGATGGGAGCCGTATTGTTTCCATTTAAACGCAAGCTGGCCGAGCTGCTGAACAATTGGTTTCAGCGCTTGGAGGAGCGCGATTCGAATGTGCTTGTTGCTATTTGCCTGGCGCCGCTGGAGGCCACCGAGCACTGCGGCCGTCTGCTCATTAACTGGCTCTGCCAGCACTGGCAGCTGCTCTTGGCTGGATGCGGCGTCGCCGTTTGCGTCAAGTTACTCGTTTTGTATGCGCCCAAGGGCTTCCTGATGGCGCTCTGGCACTGGTTGACCTTCTCGCACGGCCTGTTCGTGACGATCATTGGCTTCCTCAATGTATATGTGGTAAGGACACCGATATACTCTATATGTTAAGCGCTAAATCCTGTTTTTTCAGCTCATCGTTTTGATTGTGCTCTACTTGTCTGCGGTGCACTTTTTCTGGAAGCCGGAGAACAGCGGACATTTTGTTGTCGCCGGCCAGTCAATGTGGATAGCGATTGCCGGCTACTTGTGCAGCTTTTTAGGCGCTTTGCAAGTGCCTGTTTTCCTGCTGGTCATGGGCTATGTGCTTGTCTCTACAGCGTATCATCTGCAAACTAGCGAAGCTCCCGACTCCAGCTCCTATATGGATCGTCTGCAGAAGCTGTTCGATAGAAATGATTTCGAGAAATCGTTGAGTAATCTCAGCATTTGTCGCAAAGCAGGCGGCGAGCATACGCTGCAATCCGACGTGGAGGATATCTCATTAAGTGATACGGTTGACTCGGAGGATACATTTGATGCGAAGCCGGCGGAGGAAGCTGGCGGCCATCAAAGCGATACCTATTTCAAGTTACTCTTTTACGCCTGTCTGGGCACCTTTTTGTATAGGAATATTTGGATGTTTATATTGGCTGCCGTGCCCGTTTTTTTGCATTTACTCTACACCGTCGGCAGCTACACAGGCATCACTCAGTTTGTTTGCGGCAAGATCAACGATGGCTATCAGGGATTGAGGGTGAGTCTTTATTTTAAACAACCTTTTTTTACAACTTCAACTCACTTTCTCTCTTCTCGCAGACTTGGGCCTTGGAGCATCATTCGGCTGTGCTGCCGCTGTGTCTGCCTGGCGTGCTGGAGCTGAACTACAAGATCAATTGCATTGTGCGGGATTCGCTAAAGTCATCTGTAGAGTCTGTCACCTCCATTCTAATGATCATACTCATGTTGCTCATCATCATATTTCTGAGTGTTTTCTTTTGCGTAAACATCTACTCAGAGACAATCGAGGTCGCATATCTAGGCAAAGATCTAATTAACAAGACAATCACAGATCGTCCTGAGCTAATTGATATTTTGCCCGCAAATATACAGGCGTCCATTGATGATGCGCTAGATAATGCGCATCATTATGGCCGCCGTAAGATTGAGACCTACATTGATGATTGGTTGGCCGACGCTGATAAGGTGCATGCCACCAAGCTGAAGGAGCAAATTCTTGATGTCTGGGACAGGCTTATACAGTATTGGATCGATTTCAATAAGGCGGGCACCTCGTATGGCCCGCGTGTCCCAACGGACGCACTCAAGAGTACTTTTGGCGAGATTGTTGATAATCCAGGTAAGTTTTTATGCTGGTTTTGGTTGATTTTTTATCATTTGTCCTGCGTTTTAAATGTTATGAGTTGTATTTGGTTTGAAAAGTAGATATTAGTGTATTTTTTTTTAACACGCGCCTTTTTGTTGGCCTAATCCCACATCCTGCAATTTTTTTTTCGTATCCGTCAAAGACAAATAACTCATTACATGTTGCATCTGCTAACCCATGGTTTTATTTTAACCAAGGACATTTTAAAGAGCTAGTTTTAGTGGCAAAACAGGGCATCATCGGCTGGGCGCAGAGCAATACACAGACCATACTCGAGGTGGCCGAATCCTTGTGGCATATCATACGAACGAATCTCTCAATGATCATGGGCGTTACGGGTGAGATACTCTCGCTGCTGCTCTCAGGCGGACAGGCGTGCATTGAATTCATATTGGATATGGTAAGTCCGTTAATATCATACTTAAATATTTACTTAATATTGTTGTTCCTTTTTCAGATTGTTTTCTTCACTGCCTTGTTCTATCTGCTGTCCAGCAGCCAGGAGAAATATGCGCCCATGCAGATTACCAAATATATGGGCTATTCCGCATCGGGCATTAAGGTAGCCGATGCCCTGGAGAACTCCATAACGGTTGTACTTGTCTCCATGTTCAAGTGTTCCACATTTACGGGCCTGTTCACCTGGCTGGTGCACACGGTATTTGGTGCACGTATTGTCTTCCTGCCCTCCGCTTTGGCCGCTCTGCTGGCAGCTGCTCCATTCCTGGGCAGCTATTGGTGTGCGGTGCCTGCATTTCTGGAACTCTGGCTGGCGCAGGATCGCTTCTATGCGGGCTTAATATTGTTTCTCTTACAATTCTTTGTGCCCTCGTCCTTTGAGACTGCCATCTACGCGGATCTGAAGGGGTGAGTGTTTATAAACTCACTAAGAGTGCTTTAAATTATCCAATTGCTTTTCAGTGGTGGTCATCCCTATCTCAATGGCCTGGCCATAGCGGGCGGTATGTATTGGATTGGCTGGCAGGGTGCCATATTTGGTCCACTCATGCTCTGCTTCTTTATTGGCCTCTTCGAGGTGGCGACCTTGGCAATGCGCACGAATCAGGACCCCAGGTATGTTTGAAGATATTCGAATGCGGTTTTGTTTCATTTTGCATGCAAGTTAAGAAATGTGTTTAATATCAAAAACTCTGCGGCTGAAAGAATTTGAGTAAGTCTTATGATTTATTATTAAGTTCTCTGCTAATGTATTGCAATGTTTTCAGCTAGTTGAAAGCTTAGAGTGTGTGTGTGTGTGTGTGTTTATTTAAATAGAATAAAATATTTATAGCCTAATCTTAACTTACAGACGCAGCTCGGATGAGGAGACGCGCACTACGTGAGTCGGCTGCATGGCTAAAATGGATGCTTCCTCAACAACTACGAATTTCCTCTAATACTCGAAATGCAAATCTAACAATGCATTGACCAAGTTAACGAACTTGAGCGCCTAACTAACTAATGAATGTCAAATTAGCCATGCTAAGGAAACTACCAGGTTTAATTGTTTTGTTTTATAACTGTTTGATTCGTCGCTTTTTCCTTTGTACTAAATTTTAAAGTATGCAAATAATTGATGCCGTCTACAAATGCTGTGTATTCAAGCTAATGTATTTTACTAATGAGTTCTTATATAAGCTTATATACCCTTGCCAAGCTGTTAAGCATTCTAAATTTGTTGTGGCATTACCGAATAATGTATACACTGCCTTTGTTTGTTAGGTCTCTCGACATGTCCATCAATTTATCAGAATTTTAGCCATTAAGTCTTAAAAGTAATTGTATTTATCATCAAGAAGGAGGTCTATATTGACTTGCTAAGGGTATATAAGCTTTATTGCGATCGAAGTTAGCTTTCTAGTTATTGTAATTACATATAACATATACCTCTGCGTTTGTTTTGTATATAAAAAGAGAGAGATATTTTAAGCTGGATTCTAAAACCGCAAACCGGTTTCCTCATACAAGTACGTAACTTACTTTGTGCTCGCTACATATGTGATTTGTTTAAGCTTATGTTAAAAATCTTTGTTGCAAATAAATGTCAATACGTACTAATAATTAATAAACACAGCTGTCGTCGCTCGCTAAAAAGAACGTTTCTTGTTAAAATTTTATGAGCTTATATTTTTAATCAACCCAAACAGAAAATAATTTATTCTTAAAACAAAATATTAAATTTAAATCCAATGGAATTGTTCAAACAACATTTTTTCCAGCAGTTCTATTTATCGAGCGAACACTGTAATTGAGCCCATTTAATGCTTACGTTCTAATTTCAGTCAAAAACTTGATTCTTTGAATGAAAAAAACGAGATTACGACTTTTGACGGTAATAAAAACGAAAATGAAAAAGATAAAACCGAAAAGGTTTCCACTTCGCTGGCGGCCACGCCCAGTCGCAGTGGAAAGCGCGTGGGAAAACCAGTTGTGATGAAAATTATTACAAAAATGCTGCAGCCTTTGGAAACGCTGAAAAACAGTTAAACTTAACATAAAATTTTCTTTATTGTTTTAACGGCACTGTTTTAAATATAAAATATAAGATATTTGAATGTGTTGACATATTTAATCGGTGAATTGATTCTTGAAGGTGAACTCCGGATGCTGTTCGACACTGCAAGAGAAAAGATTTTGATTTACAAATGTATAAAAGAAAAGGAATTTGACTTACCCGCGGAAAAAGGAAAAGTCACAAATGCGAATGTTCTTGTCCAAGGCAGACAGCTTGGCCACCTCCTCGGCGCTCAGCTCAAAGTCAAAGACATCCAAGTTCTGCTTTAGACGGGCCGCATTCGTGCTCTTCGGAATAGCCACGACGCCCGTATCGATGATCCAACGCAGCAGGACCTGCGCCGGCGTCTTGCCATGCGCTGCGGCGATCTCCTTCACCTCGGGCACGTCCATCAAATCGGGTAGGTCGCGCACCAGGCCGGCGGCCTCATTAAACTTGGCAATACCCTTGGAGCCAAGTGGCGAGTAAGCGGTCACGGCCACATTCTCCGCCTTGCAGAAGTCGACCAGGTCACGTTGCTGTAGGTACACATGGTGCTCGATCTGATTGTTGGCCGGGCGTATTTTGCAGTTCTTCAGCAGACGCGCCACCTGCTCCTTGCTGAAGTTGGAGACGCCAATGGACTTGGCCAAACCACTCGGCACCAGCTTCTCCATCTCCGCCCAGACAGCAACATGATCGGTGGACTTGTCCACCTTTACGCGACCCTCATCGTCGAACTGGAAGCTGCCGTCCGCGTTGATGAACAGGGTGAAGGGCGTGTGCACCAGATACATGTCCACATAGTCCAGCTGCAGATCGGCCAGCGATTGCTTAATCGTGGACTCCACTTCATGCGGCCGATTAGCTGTGCGAAAATTGAGTTAATCTTGGAGTGCAATTGATTTAAGAGTTCCTCTCTTGGTCTTACCAATGGGCGGCAACTTGGTCACAATGTACAGATCCTCACGCTTCACCTTGCCCTCGTCCAACCAGCGCTTGAGCACACGGCCAATTGCCTTCTCATTGCCATAGACGGGCGCCGTGTCGATGTGTCTGTAACCTGCCTCCAGGGCGAGATCGATTGCGGTTTCGATTTCCTCATCGGATGCCTAAGTGTGTGAAAATTGAGTTGGTGTTGAAATTGTGGTTGATTGTAACGAGAGAACACGATTATGTTTATGCATCTATAATTTATTATAAATGTATGTGACCATAGTCTTTTTCAATTATCCGGTTTAACACGCATATCTTGAAAATCAATAAAATTTTCCGATCAATAACTCAAAACTTTTTTCGACAGCTATATTATGAAGTGATTCGATGAAGCTTAATCTGACCTCAGGTTCTAAATATCAACTAGAAACCCCTCAAAGAGGCATTAACAAAATTCTCGTGCATATTTTTCTATGCAACTATTTATCTGTCTATCTAGATAAAACACTTCAACTGCAATCTACACAATGAAATTGTTTGTCTGTTCTTCTGTTTGCGATGGTTGGAGAAAGTTGACCCTTTGTAGCAGTGCCACAAAAGCTTCAGTTTGTTTACAGTGGAACAAGAACCGGTCGCAAGGCAAACAAAATCCCATTTTCAACAGTTCGTGTGACGTGACACATTTGCTGTTGTTCAAACAATCAATATAAGTTTTTATGTATCTGCATATACTATATAAAGTATATATTTAACTTAAGCATGGTAGGGCAGACCATATAATTATACATTGATTACTTAGGAATTATAAGTGGATAATTTAGAGACAAGAAATCGCTGATTAATGCTTACCTGCCAGGTGCCAATGCCAATGACGGGCATTTTCTCACCATTGTTGAGTGTTAAGAATTTCGTGCAAGCCATTTTTAATACAACAAATCTGTTTAAATTGCTACTTGAAGAGTTTTGATTTAAAGAAGCGATATCAGCAGAAAGCACAACCGTTCTGAATGAATGTCCGCAGAGTAATAAACGAGCAAGCAGCTTTGCCGGCAACTGATAAAGCTTGAAGAGCTTTTTTGAACTGTACTGTGGGCAATATTGGTTTATTCTTGGTTAAAAAATTATTAATTGGGATTTGGTATGTTTGAGAATAATAAGCATTTTAAATTTATCGTATTGCATGAATACATATTATTAAATAACATTTCATTTTTTATAAAATGAGCGGTAAATAAGAATGTTAGAATTGCTTTTCTTAAATAATCAAGGCAAGCCGATCAAGTAAACTTGCTGTAGCTTTTTTTCTTATACTTCTGCGGGCTGTAGCTTTTTTCTCTAATGTTTCTTAATTCCAATTAAATATATTTTCTGTTCACAATTTGCGCACTCTTTCACCACAATGCAGTTTCTCTTAAGCAGTGTTGGTGAATGTTGCTTAAAACTATCGATAGAAGTAACTTACAGCTATCGATATAGATATCCGCAAAGTGGACGTATTGGCGCATACATTTTGTAAGTTTGTAACCATTTAATATAGTTAAGTCTATTAAAATTTTACAACTAAATAATAGCTTATTATATTTGTATTTAAATCTTCGTTTATTTCTGAAGATTATGTGTATTTAACAAAAACGGCGCAACAGGTAGTTAAACACCGCACGTGTTTACAACGTGAGTCCAGAGCCTCTCAGTGTGTCTCTTTCGCACAAGTGTTCTAGCAGCAACAATTTGCACGTAAATAAAGAAAATTTGTGGCCTTATTTAAAGTTTAATTAAAATCAATTAAACGTGAAAAATGCTGCGCAAGGTGCCGCTCATAGTCATACTGGGCTCAACGGGTACGGGCAAGACGAAACTATCGCTGGAACTGGCCGAACGCTTTGGCGGCGAAATAATTAGCGCGGATTCGATGCAAGTCTATACGAATCTGGACATTGCCACGGCCAAGGCTACCCCAGAGGAGCAGTCACGTGTGCGACATCATCTGCTGGACGTAGCGACGCCAGCGGAGCCTTTCAGAGTCACGCACTTCCGCAATGCGGCTTTGCCCATCATCGAGCAGTTGCTGGCCAAGTCGAAGCCGCCAATTGTGGTTGGAGGCACGAACTATTACATAGAATCTTTGCTATGGGACATACTAGTAAACACCGAGGAGGAGGAGGAGGAGGAACGGGCGGGTGCTACCGATCACCAGTTGTCTGATGAGCTGATGGCTGACATGTCCACAGCTGAGCTGCATCGGCATTTAGCCGCAATTGATGCCGGGAGCGCCAATCGCATACATCCCAACAACAGGCGCAAAATCCTGCGTGCCATTGAAGTGTACCAAAGCACTGGCCAAACACTGAGTGAGAAGCTAACCGAGCAGCGCCAGCAGCCGGGTGGAAATCGGCTGGGTGGTCCTCTGCGCTATCCACACACTATTCTGCTCTGGCTGCGCTGCCGCCAGGAGGTGCTGAACGAGCGCCTGGACAAGCGCGTGGATGGCATGCTGCAGCAGGGTCTGCTCGCAGAGCTGCGCCAGTTCCACAACACCTACGCGGACGTGACAGTCCAGGCGTACACCAAGGGAGTGCTGCAGACCATTGGCTACAAAGAGTTTGTGCCCTATTTGATGAAGTACGATGCGCAGCAGGATGTCAGCTTGGAGGCGTATCTGAGCACACACGAGTACAGGTTGCCCACGCCAGAGCAGCTGCTTTTGATGAAAAGCGAGGCGAATAAGTTGACTGAACCTCTGAAGCTGCTGAGCAGCTGCTGTGATGAGCTGAAGCTGGTCACGCGTCGCTACTCCAAGAAGCAGCTAAAGTGGATTAATAATCGCTTTTTGGCCAGCAAAGATCGCCAGGTGCCCGATCTCTACGAGCTGGACACCAGCGATGTCAGCGCCTGGCACGAGGCTGTCTTCAGGCGAGCGGAGTGCATCGTGGACAGCTATTGCCAGGCGCAAGTCAGCGAGATTGCGCCCATGGCCAAGCGTGTGCATCCCGGCGCCGATCTCAACGAGGAGACGAGCAACTTTTGCGCCGTCTGCGAGCGTCATTTCATTGGCGAATACCAGTGGGGTGTGCATCTCAAGTCCAACAAGCACAAGCGACGCCGCGAGGCGCAGCGACGCAAGCAGCGGGAGGCAACCGGACCCCAATCGAAGCCGGCAGCAACTGCAGCCGACTTTTCCGATAAGCCGCTGTAAACGAGGCGCGCCGACAGATCGAGTAATAAATGTGTTTACGTCTAAAAAAAAAAAACATGAGAAGTCGCTTTTTATGCCCTTACGAAGGATATTTTGAATTTGTCTTGAGCTGTGTAGCGCATAAAAGTAGAAGTAGAAGTAGAAGTATTAATCCATTTTTGAATTATAGCCCTTTTCTTATTTGCTGTAATTTTGCAGAAATGCATATTTTTATTTTAAAACCTATATAAGTCTATGTGTCCATTATGTCTGTAAGTGTATTTAATCTTTGGCATAACACATATATTTTTATTTGAGCTGATGCAAGCGAATCAGATTGCTCTTCCCCTGCAAAGGAAAAGTAAGGGGAGGAGGATCTCATTCGCTATCAGTTACACCGCCAGCCCACAGAGGTCGTTGCCTAGGCGAAAAGCGAAAACATGTTTGCGCAATCGAAGCCCACGTCTGGCCACTGAAATCGCTTCATCTTTCATTTGCATTTCAGACGTGGACAGCAGCGCACGCAACCGGCAAGCACAATTCAACGACTAGCAAAGATGCCCAACAAGAAAATAGGTGGGCAGCTCGACAAATCTCTCAAAGCATTCACAATTCATTCTCAACCAATATCTTATTGCAGCACTTCTCAGCGTCTCGGACAAGACGGGCGTGCTGGAGCTGGGCAAGAAGCTGGCGGCGCTGGACTTTGAACTGGTTGCCAGCGGCGGCACGGCGACAGCGCTGCGATGCGCTGGACTGGCCGTTAAGGATGTGTCCGACATAACGGGCGCACCCGAGATGCTGGGCGGACGCGTCAAAACGCTGCATCCGGCCGTGCATGCGGGAATACTCTCGCGCACCACCAACAGCGATCTGGCCGACATGAAGCAACAGGATTACGAGCTCATCCAGCTGGTCGTCTGCAATTTGTATCCCTTTGCCAGCACCATTGCCAAGCCGGACGTCAGCCTGGCCGATGCCGTCGAGAACATCGACATTGGCGGCGTGACGCTATTGCGTGCGGCGGCCAAGAATCATCAGCGTGTCACGGTCATCTGCGAGGCCGTCGACTATGCCAAGGTGCTGGCTGAGATTGCCGCCAAGGGCGATACCACGCTGGAGACCCGTCAGGCCTTGGCCCTGAAGGCCTTCACTCACACGGCCAGCTATGATGACGCCATCTCCGACTACCTGCGGAAGCAGTACGGTGCGGGCAGCTCCCAGCTGACCCTGCGCTACGGCATGAATCCCCACCAGAAGCCGGCACAGCTGTACACACAGCTGGCCCAGTTGCCGCTGCGTGTGCTGAACGCCGCGCCCGGTTTTATTAATCTCTGCGATGCGCTCAACGGCTGGCAGCTGGTCAGGGAGCTGAAGCGGACGCTGCAGCTGCCGGCGGCAACCAGTTTCAAGCATGTCTCACCCGCTGGCGCCGCGGTGGGCGTGCCCCTCAATCCGGCACAGGCCAAGCTGTGCATGGTGGACGATCTGTACGAGCAGCTGACGCCCCTGGCCACGGCCTATGCCCGGGCACGCGGTGCCGATCGCATGAGTTCCTTTGGTGACTTTGTGGCGCTGTCCGATGTTTGTGATGTGCTCACGGCCAGGATTATAGCGCGTGAGGTCTCCGATGGCATCATTGCGGCGGGCTATGAGCCCGAGGCCCTGGAGATCCTCAAGAAGAAGAAGAACGGCAGCTACTGTATACTGCAGGTAAATGTTTGCATATAAAATCCTTCTGCAGTCTAACTCATCCTCCACAATTTCAGATGGATCCCAATTACGAGCCCAGCGCTGTGGAACGCAAGACCATATTTGGCCTGACGCTGGAGCAGAAACGCAACGATGCCACCATCGATGCCCAGCTCTTCTCGAACGTGGTCAGCAAACTCAGTCCGTTGCCCGAATCCGCGGTCCGTGATCTGATTGTGGCCACCATTGCGCTCAAGTACACGCAGAGTAACTCCGTATGCTATGCCCGCGACGGACAGGTCATTGGCATCGGTGCGGGCCAGCAGTCGCGCATCCATTGCACGCGTCTGGCCGGCGAGAAGGCCGACAACTGGTGGCTGCGTCAGCATCCCAATGTGGCCGGCATGAAGTTCAAGGCGGGCGTCAAGCGTGCCGAAATCTCGAACGCCATCGATAACTATGTGAACGGCACCGTGGGCAAGGATATGCCACTGACGCAGTTTACGGGCATGTAAGTAACGGACAGGGATAAACGATAGGCGTATGTAGTATACATATATATCGTTTAAAATACCACCGATCGGGTAATTCTGTTATAGCCCACATGGCTTAAAATCTAAAGTCGCAAAGTTTAACAAAATAAGGTCGAAAAGTTACCTTTTGTACGAATAACTTTTGTGTTTTTTAAATATTATTGCTATTATGTTTACATAATATTATTAAAATAGGCATCTTATAGCATATATCTCCCATAGAAACAATCGTTAGAAAATTAGTTTTTCATTAAAAAACTTTTTTGTTTTTTAAGATTACTCAGCCAAATTTGTTTATAGGAATTTCTTATACTGACAAAATAGTATTCAAATTTCACTACTATATCATATATCCGCCATAGGAAAAATGGATTTTAAAACTAACTTTTATATAGTAAATTTTTTGTTTTTAAAGATATCGTGATTGAAATCGGTATTTAAGAGTTAAACTAGGTTTGTAACACAAAACATACTCTATGTTGGAATACTATAGCATATATATAGCTCCCATAAACTTTTGTTTTTCAAGATCTATCAATAACAAGTAGTATTTATGAGTGCCCCTATCCTACTTACTGATTGACAGAATCTTATCAGCATTGATCATATAATATGTATATATGCAACAGAAATAATTGATTAAATTTTCTTGCTTGCAGGTTCGACAAGGCGCCGGAGCAGCTGACGACACAGCAAAAGCTGGACTGGCTGAAGCAGCTGAAAGGCGTCGCACTCGGCTCGGACGCGTTCTTCCCCTTCCGCGACAACATTGATCGCGCCAGCCTGGTGAGTGATTACAACTATATAATACCCTCTTTATATTTATACGTTTTTAATTCCATTCTTTCAGAGCGGCGTCTCGTACATCGCCAGTCCGTCGGGCTCCACCAACGATGCGGGCGTCATAGCCGCCTGCGATGAGCATGGCATTATCATGGCGCACACTAATCTGCGTCTGTTCCATCATTAATACAATTATCGCTCACTCGAATCTTCAATTTAACTGCACAGCATTCCCCTTTAAAGTAAACAGAATAAAATACACTTGCCTTAGTTAAACGTTCGCTGCCTCGTCTAAAAGCTATTTTTATTAAGAAAAATTAGTTGCTAACTAATGTACAGTTGGAAAAGTCTGGTTGCCTAATAGCGCCGGCTGCGTCGCTTGCGGCAGACGCCGCGGCAATTGCACACAAAGATTATAAATGTCAAGCAGAAGATCAGCACAGAGGCGAGCACCAGGGCCACAGATGTGGTCTGATCGTAGCTGAGCGTCGCGTCCAGGACATGCTGCTGTGGCAGCAGCTGATAATCGTGCAGCACCTGAGTGCCATTCGGCGGCGGGCAGGGTTGCTGGACAATGATCTCCTGATGCTGAACCTGCAAAACAAATATATATATATAAGCTAATTCATTATTAAGCATTCTGGCCAGATCTCACCTGTTTATTGCGGCACAGCTGCAGACCCGCCGAATTGGCCAACGTCTCTGCGCTGTACTCGTCCTGCACCAGGACGGGCAGCAGCCATCGCTGCGGCGATGCCAACTGCAGCCAGGACCACAGCTTGGACAGATTACGCGGATGCACCAGATAACCGCCCACAGCGGCCAGCGCCAGGCTGATCAGGGAATTGACCAGACTGGCGGACACCTTGCAGGGCATCAGATGGGCGCAGAACAAAGCCAACGTTTGTATAAGCGTCAGATAGAGCAGCATATACCCTGTAAAAAGCAGTTAATGCCACATTAGTTGGACCCTTGAATGGAAACTAAATTACTTACCCATGTACAAGTAGATGCCAGTGTCGCTGCTATTGGAGTAGGTATAAAGACCGGCCATGCTGTGCGCGGGGAGCAAATAGGCCAGCCAAATGCACAGGCTGGGAAAGAGGCCAAGGAGGCTCTGCAAGCAAAAAAGGTACATGATAAAGTATATGGTAAGGTACATGGTAAGGTATATGGCAAGGTGTGAGGTAAGGTACATGAAAATGTACATAATAGAGTATATGGTAAGGTATATGGTAAGGTACATGATAATGTAAATGGTAAGTTACATGGTAAGGTATAAGGTAAGGTATATGGTAAGGTACATGGCAAGGTATATGGTAAGGTGTGAGGTAAGGTACATGGAAAGGTACATAATAGAGTATATGGTAAGGTACATGATAATGTAAATGGTAAGGTACATGGTAAGGTATAGGGTAAGGTATATGGTAAGATACATGGTAAGGTATATGGTAAGGTGTGAGGTAAGGTGTGAGGTAAGGTACATGAAAAGGTACATAATAGAGTATATGGTAAGGTATATGGTAAGGTACATGATAATGTAAATGGTACATGGTAAGGTTTAGGGGAAGGTATATGATAAGGTATATGGTAAGCTACATGATAATATAAATGGTAAGGTACATGATAAGGTACATGGTAAGGTACATGGTAAGGTACATGTTAAAGTATAGGGTAAGGTACATGGTAAGGTACACGAAAGGTACATGGAAGGGTAAGGAAGGGTACGGTATATGGTAAGGTACATGGTAAGGTACATGGTAATTTAAATGTATGTGTTTAGATGAAGTATGAGAAAACTAAGCTCGAAATGATCTAATACATAAAAAACAAAAAAATAATACTTTCGCTCACCTGAACAATGATGTAGAGACTGCGCGAATAGAGGCCCAGTCGAATGTCGCGCTCCGCATGGCGTCGATCCTCCTGGGTGTCGCGTATGGTCAGCATGACCAGGGGCCAATAGGCCAGCACCATGACGCAATGATGGTAGCCGAAGCGATCGTTGTAGGACAGCTGCGGATCCGAGGCGGGCACGTCCCAGAAGATGCAGCCAATGCACAGCGAGAGCACGGCGGCGGCTATCAGCTTGCTGATCCAGGTGAGCAGTGAGCCGGGCTGTTTGTAGCCAGCGAAGCGTTTGACCAGCGCCTTGGCCTGGCCAAAGAAGCCCGCTTTCAGTGTGAAGTTGGGCAACGAGGCGGGCGGCGCGGCCAGCGGTGGCTCCGAGTTGATTTGATCCCAGGCATTGGCCAGTGATTCAATGCGGGCCGAGGACTCCAGCATGGCGGCGGCCGACAGATCGTCCAAGGTGACCAGATCCACTAAGAGAACAAAACCAATCAGATATAGGGTACATATGGAGAGTAGGGGTATTCACTTACAATAATAATCCGCTGGATTTTTGAAGGGCGGACACGGATAGCCCAGTTCGCCCATGTGGCGTGGCAGCTCGGCGCGACTGCCGGAAAAGACGGTGCGTCCGCCGGACAGTAGAAGAACGCCGGAGCACATGGACAGTATCTCAAAGGTGGGCGGCTGGAGCGTCATGATGACAATGCGACCGCCGCTGCACCATTGCCGCAGATACTCCACCAGAAAGAAGGTGTCAAAGATGTCCATGTTGCTGGTGACCTGGTCGAGGATCAGCAGCGATGACTGCGCCAGCAGCTGGCAGGCGACGCTCAGACGCTGCTTCTCCGAGTGCGTCAGCGTGGACACATTCGAGGCGCGCACCGTATTCAAGCCCAGATCCTCGATGAGCACATCCATGCGCTCCTTCAGATCGCTGCGATCCAGCGGACCGCGCAGCGCCGCATGAAAGTTCAGCGTGCACTGGACGCTCATGCGCGGATCCAGCGAGGACACCTCCAGCGCGGGCACATAGCTGCACAGCTCGCGCAGACCGCGTCGATTCACCTGCTGGCCATTGATCAGAATCTCGCCGCCCAGACGCTCCCGCAGACCCGCCAGGCACTCGGCCAAAGCGGAACCCTCGCGCTGCGAGGTTGCCATAATGGCAAACAGATCGCCCGCCTTCGCCTGCAGCGAGACGCCGTGCAGGCAAGGACTCACGTCCAGGCAGTGCACCTGTATGTTGGGATAAATTAAGCCCATGCTCGACTGCTTCCGGCCGTAGGCCTGCACGTGCCGTGAGCTGCCGTAGATCCGCGATTCGTTGTAGTCGTAGCCCAGCCCAGCCCCAGCCCCATCCCCGCTAAGTCCGGCGCCCAGCAGATCCGCCTCGCTGTGCGACCGATGTCCGTAGTGCTTGCCATTGGTCATATACTGCTGCTGCTGCTGCTGCTGATGTTGCTGCTGCATCTGCTGCTGCTGCTGCTGCTGCAGATGATGGTGCTGGCCGACGGCGATGCTGGCGCGACTGTTCGCCTGACGCAGCGCCGCTGACGGGACGCCGCCGCCGCCAATCTGGGCGCGGGACTCGGGCCGCGAGTGCGCCATGGCCATGCCCATGCCGCTGATGGCACGGAAGTCGGACTCGCTGCGATACTTGCGGAGATTGGGCGGAACGCGGCTGCGCGTCGTCTCGTTGTCGCTGCTGTCGTAGCCGCTGGAGCCGGCGCCCGCCGGCGCCGCCGAACTATCCCGAAAGCCGCGATTGACGCGGCCGCGCACGCCGCCCAGCGCACTGGAGCCGCCGGGTCCTGGCCCAGGACGATGCGAGCGCTGTGAGCCCGCGTTGGGCGGAAAGACGCGCGGCAGTCCAAACTTTAGATATGTGTACATATTGGAGCCCAGCGGCGATCTGTGAGTTAAAAGGAATCACAATAGAGGATAAGAAATAAATGAAGAGATAGAACTTTAAGAAATTATTTATTTTAAATTATGTTCAATAGAATGAATTAAAAGTTGTTTGTGGGCATAGCTTAAAGCTGTGAAAGATTATCTATAAAAATATACCTTAATTAGTAACCATTTTTTAACTGAAGATTCTACAAAATTGAATCCTTTAGAAGGGTTACCTCAAAACACATCCTCATTCGAATGAAAAGATTGTGATTAAGTATTATCCAAAATATAATATATATATAAGAATTAATTAAAGTGGTTTTGGATAAAAAAAAAACTTAACATATTGCCTATACAAGCTTATCTATAAATATGGTTTATTATTAGTAGAAGATTAAAAAAAAAAATCCCCTCTAGGCATATCTTTTTTTGAATGATAAGTTGGTGATTAAAGATCGTCTAAAATATATTTATAAGAATGAATTAAAGAGGTTTGTTAACTTAGCTAAGAAAAACATAAAGTTTTTACAAATTTATAATACAAGATTATCCAAAAATATTTTGTATTATTAAAACTATTTTCTTGTTGAAGATTTTACAAAATAGAATCCTTTAGAAGCGTCCACTCAAGGCATATCCTCTTTCGAGAATATAGTAAAGCTAATTAAATGTTAAATCATCAAACCTTTAAAAGGTATAAAACTATTTGTTAACTGAAAACTATACAAAATTAAATACATAATTCATGGTTATTTTTTCTTAAATATTTAAAAAGCTAGCAAAGTTGATAATTTCATTAATATTCAAATCTTTAAATGGTGCTTGTCTCTGAATATATAAAAATAATATAACTAAGTATATAAAAAAGTTACATTTGATATGCTGGGGAGATTTTAAGGCAGATTTTATAATGCTTTTTTTTATTTTTTTCATTTGATCAAACATTTCTTAATTAATTAAATAAAAATCTTGACAATTAACAGGTATGCACGTTCAGCTGTCAGGCTTAAGGAATGTTGTTAATTGAAGATGAAACTCATATGACTAACCAAATAGTGTATAATATATATATAAATAGATGTTTATTAAGAGGTTTTCTTTTTGTTGTTGTTGCTGTTGTTGTTGTTGTTGTTACTCACTTGGGGCCGTAGCGCGGATGATTTAAGATTGATTGGACTGTGGTATCGCGTAGCTGGAAATTTCCATATGGCAGTGGCGATTTGTCTGACGAGCCCAGCGCCGAATCGGTGAAGTCAGAGTTCAGATTTTGCCTGCGGAGAGAAAGAGATAGTTAAAGAGAGAGTTAAAGAGAGTGAGGGAGAGATAGAGTCAATCAAAATGCATTTAACCAGACAGAAAGGGGGCGTGGCATTTGTTTCTAATTAAATTTATGGCATTTGAACTTCCGCTTTACGCTGGCTGCGGTTTAATCAAGCGTCAAAACTGTCAAAACAGGTGCAGCAGCGGATGCAACAAGGGCCACGCCCACCTAGCCACATTTCCCCTAACCTAACACTCACCTGTAGATGGACCAGGCGTGCAGATCTTCGGATGCCGCCGGCGGCAGCGGCGTGTTGGGACCATGCGGCACTGAATAGCGACGCTCCTCGCGTGACATTTTCTTATTGCTGGAAAAGTTGCTCAGCTCCATGTTCTGCAAACAGAGAGAGAGAGAGAGAGAAGGAGAGAGAGATGGCATAAATTAGTATGTTGGTGCCAAAAAAATGTGGCTAATTTCGTGTTAAACTGGGTCAAGAATGCCAGCGTGGCGGTTATTACTCATAATTTGCGGGAATTAGCTTAATGAAAGCCGCTCACACACACACACACACACACACACATACTTAAAGAGACTCTCAAGCACAAATGCTAAAGTCAGCCATTGTTAAAAAGTTGACTAGGCAAATGCTTTGACTATGATATACCCTTTAAAAATAGGTTGAGCTATAATTATAAACTTTTAAATAGTATTAAGTAGAGTAAACTATTTTGCTTATTTTAAGTTAAGTTAGATTTATGCCGAAATAGAATTAAATAAAATAGCAAAGTGATCTCTCCTTTCTCACAGTCCCTTAACCTTTACTTAAAACAGGGTATAACAAAAAAATCGTTTAAAAATAAAAACAATGAAACCAATTCCAGCAACTTTTTTTTCGTTTTCAGTTTTTCACGTTTAATTTTTCTTGACTTGAGCAAATCTGAAATCGTCAAATCGCAAATCTCGCCAGACGAGACGAGAACAAAAGCCGCAGTTGATGTGAAGTGAAGATTTCGACACGGCGGCTGCGTTTTTAATTGCTAATGCGAAAAACGCATATGCAAATGAGCCGCAAAGGTTGCACCCAAATGTGCTTGCCCCCCCCCCCCCCCGCCGCTGCTTCCCCTTGAGTTGCCACACTTATGCAATCAAAAGCTAAACAAAACGTTGCCTGCCACAAAAATGCACCTGCTGCCAGTTTTTTATTTTGTTTTTTTTTTTTTTTTTGAGGTTTCGCCTTAGCCCGGTGCAGCGAGCCGTATGCGTTTCCGTTAGCAGAGTGTGTGTATGTGTGTGAGTGTGTTTGTTTGTGTTTGTGTCTCGTCTCCGAGCAAATACGAGCAACTAAAAGTTTTGGTTTAAACAGCTGAAAGTGGGTGCGAGATTATGTAGTCAAGTGTTCTCAGTTGGTTTTTTTAGTATTTGCCTTTTATTCGCTGCGGCAACTGGCGAAAGTGAGTGGCAGCCATTACAGCTAGCCGCCTGTAATATATTTGAGTTAGTTTTTATGGCCTATACCCATTGAAAGTGGCCAAAATCAAAATGAGGGCATACGCCAGTTGTGCACGCTTATGCAACAGGCAGCTGGCGAAAGCACAAATAAGCCTTTTTTTTAATTAGATTGTTCTTTTTATTATCATAAGCAGCCAAGTTAATTAAGCCTTGTTTATGTGCTCAGTCGCCTGTTCACGACGACGTCAAAGATCATTAAAGCCAAAGTCTTTTATCTTTACATGCAATGCTTATAATTTTTATTCTCAATTAGATAAAGATATAAAGAAAATATTAAAAAATAAACTATTTTATTTTACAAATGAATTTATCTAAAAGAAAATTTAAAAAAAAACAGAGTATCTGTAAGTGATCAAGTCTCTCAACTGGAGCACTTTTACTTGTTTTTTTTTCCTATTTGCAACCTGGCTTATAATTAGAGCCAAAGCTGAAAGTGAAGCTGGAGCTGAAGCTGAATCTGAAGCTGCAGCTAAAGTTGGAGTAGGCGTTGAAGTTGACGCTGAAGTTGGAGCTGGTGGCAGAGAGCGGTAAAGAGTGGCAAAAAGTGTGAATGGAAAACGCATCAAATGCTTGATTACCGCATTTTTGAAATGCTTCGTTCAGTTAAGAGTCATGTGCATTATGCATTATTATTAAATATTTTTCTGTTAGGCCTTTGTTGTGTTTGGAAAACGTTTGTAAACACATTTAATTGCGTGTTAAATGCGCTTTAATTAAAAGCATTTTGTGCTTTTGTTATATAGCAACTTAGTATTTGTTTTGTCTGTTTTCCTCCACCCTCTCATGGCTAAAGAGTTCAAAGCCGTTTAAATGATTTTCTTGTGTTTTTATGTTTTTTTTTGTTTAGTGTTTTGTTTTTGACTGCACACTTTTTATTTACTTGTCGCTGTTGTTGTTGTTGTTGTTTTTGCTCTTTTTGTTATTGTTGTTGTCTCTTGGCATTTTTTTTTTTAGTATGTGCCTGGGCCAAACTGCAGTGAAAGTGGAAGCAAAAGGTTTTTTTCTTCTTTTTTTTAATACCCGCGCTCAATGATAATGTAAATATAACTCGAGTGTCTGTTACAACTGAAACAACCTACCCAGCTGTCTGTCTGTCTATCAGTCTGTTTGTCTGTCTGTCCGATAGCGACTCCTACCTAGCTACCTACCAACAGATAGGGCCACAATCGAAAAGCTGACATAAAAAAAAAAAACTTGGCGGCATCTACCCAAAGTCGCTTTGTTTGTAATGTAAGACTGAATGCATGAATGAATGAATGAATGCATGAATCAATGCTGTCCGTATTGAGGGCACAGCATCGCAGCATTGATTTATGTGATCATGTCGCTTGTTGTCGCTGATATCTATATGTATGTGCCACACACACACACACACACAAACACACACATCTTGCTGCAAGTGCGTAAAAAAATCGTTGAATAAATAAATATGAGAGCAGCTCTTTTTAGCCAAGTTGAGCTGAAGTTGTTGTAATGAAAGTTTCTGTTGAGGATATCATCTGCATGGGAATAACCCAAAATTAACTACATTTTATGTAATCTTGTGAACATGCTTGTAAGCCCAGGATAAATGGTTTACTCTAAGGTTTAATTCATTGTTTTAATTTTGATTTGTTTATCTGATGTTTCACATATTTTTCTTCTGGTTTCGATTTGTAGCTTGGTTCGTTAAATTTTTTAATAAACTCCAAATAAAATTAAATGTTATAATGATTTTATATAATTAATTAATTAGATTATATTTAAATACACATTTCGTTATATTTGTTTAAAATAAGATATTAAATAATTTCACGAATTGTATTTAATTTTTTTTTATAGTTTGGATCAAAATTCAATAATTTATTTAAAAAAAGCTTATTATAACAAGGCTTTAAAATCTGTAATTATAAAAGTTGGTTCAGTTGTTAATAAGTCAAAGCTAAATTTAATCTGTTTAAAATTTTTAAATGTTAAATATCACATGAGCTGGCAATTGTTAACTTGGTATTTGGGATTATTTTCACATTCCAAATGCTTATTAAATTTATGTCACATTTTTGATGACTCCGCCCGAAATGAATAAAAAACAAATTACGTGCACATTTTTACACGCTTTCAAAGCGGATTATATAAACTTGAATTTATCTTAACATAAACTGAGCATTTTAAAGTATTTATAACGATTAAAACGTGTTAAGCGAATTTTAATAATTTAATATGTTTATTTTTATGGGCAAGTTACAATAATGTTATAATTATTCACATTTAATTAAAAGCGGATTATCAAAGAAAACACTTTGTAAAAATTTCTTTTTAGATAAGTTAATGATGGGATTTAATCTTAATTAGATAACTTTTGGCTAATTCGATTACGTTGATTGTTTAATGGGTATCTTATTGTTGGTATATAAAAATCAACTATTCCTTTAAATTTTCACATATTTACATCTGAGTGTAATCTAAGCTTGTAAATGTTCCTATAATAGCTAAATTCAGTTTAAATGCCTGGCTTCATATCTGAACAGAAGATTGAAATTAACGGCTATAACACATTATTCATAAGATTTCCATATAACTGCAAAAAAATGTGCACACAAGTATCTTTTACCTACACCCAAGGCATAGATACATATTTATCTGATTGTGTATACCCAGCAAAAAACCAACAAATTTGTGTTTGTGCCACATGCAGCTGCAGCTGCGGCAAATACCAAAAATCAAAAAAAACAAAAACAACTGAAACCCGAATTGTTGGCCAAAAAGTTCCGCAGCTCGGAAACAGACAGACGACGATGGCTGCGATGGCTGCAATGGCGTCTGGCACAGTTACAGTTGCCTGGCCAGAATTATGTCATAGTGGCAGATTAACAGTGTGGCAATGCGGCAATATGACCGAGTTATGCGCCAGTTGCAACCACTTGAGCAAAAGCCGCTTTGCATGATGATGAATGGCCCGAACGGATGTGGCGTTGTCAACGGTGCCCGGTGCCCGGTGCCCGGCAATTAATTGGCCAACGGTTATTGGCCAGTGTTAGCCACGATTATGCCAATAGGCCGCGTTAGGCGCGTTAGCGCCCAGGAGAGTGTTAGTTAGCTGGCTGGCAAATGTGCCAAGAATTGGCCAAACTGGCAACTGGCAACTGGGAATCGGACTGAAAAGCCAAAACCCGTTGTGCTGCCATTCCCGTTGCTTGTGCCGCATTTTGTGGCCAAGACGTCAGTTGACAAGTGGCTAACTGTTGCGTGTCTGCTCGACCGGCCAAGCACATGACCATTGATGCAAAAATGCAGTTAGACACAAGTGGACAATGACGAGCAGAAGGAGAAGGCGGAGTTGGAGGCGGGGTTGGAGCAGCTCTTGGTCTGTGGCATTATATGATTTAATGGAGCGCGCCCAAGTGGTTCCATGTGCCCAAGTGGTTTGACCATAACAATTTGTCTTGGTTTTCCTTTTAACTTTTCTTGTGGGCAGCTACCTGAATTGCCACAACTTGCTATTTGGTTAGACTTTTGAGTGTGTGTGTGTTTGTGTGTGTGTGCTTGTTTGTTTGGCTGATTGGATTACAAACAAAACTACCGCAAGTTGGCTAAGTGACCCACTGTGGCCCCCACTTAACAATTTGTGGTCTAGGGCCACAAGCGACATTCCCACGCAAAAGCCAATTAAATTGGGTTAAAACGAACCAACAGAAAACATAAAACATAAAACATAAAGAAAAACATTCAAAATTCGAACTGATTGCCGCCGGCATTGGCCACGTTTCTCGACGACGTTGGCCACGAAAATTTCGTACAGGTTAAGTTGGCAGACAGGCAAACAGGTAACTGGCAGCCGGCAACAGGTTAACTGGCAGCCACCCAAAATCAAAAGCTCTTCTCACTGATTGCCGTCTGACTGACAGTGTGTCCAGCATTTGCTACGGCCTTTTGGCCCAAACGAGAAAGTGAAAATTTCTTCTTGTTGTGGCATAATTTGTTCGTTGCTGTTGTTGTTGTTGTTGTTGCTTGGGAACGTATGATAAATGCCAATTGCAGGCAGCCAAAGTAGGTCGCTGTTGCAATTTGCAAACATTGCAATTAATAAACACACAAAAATTCAACACTCGCCCGCCTTCGGGCCTTTTGGGCCTTTTTGGGCGTGGCTGGGAACTCTCTGTTGCCGGGGCTGACTAATACTAATCGTAATGGCCAATGCAAATTGATAATAATAAACATCGGGCAGCATTTTTGATTACCAGTTTCGGGCCAACATTCCGGCGGCAGCGAAAAGCCGTTTGTTGAACTTGTCCAGCGAAACGAAATTGTTAATAAATTCGAGAGCAAAAGCAAATTGATATTCAATATATATACATATGTATATTTATGTGTGTATACACGGGTAAAAAATTTGTCTTAAATATTCGTGCTTTGTGGTTTATATAAATAAAAAATTAGTAATCAAAAGAAGTGACAAATTTAAGCGTTTTTTTTTTTTGGCTTTATTCACAGAAGTAAAACAAATTCTTTGTTAAAATAAATAAATAATCCAATTCATATGAATAAAAAATAAAAACAAATTTATTTGAATTATTATTCACTCTTTAGTAACTAATGGCTTTGATTTATTTTTTTTTATTATTTTTCTATAAATAAAATAAAATAATTCATTCATATTCTAGTCTAATTAAAGAGCGAAAAAATATTATTGCTTTGTACTATTCCTGAAATAAAATAAATTGATAATGAATAAATAATTCTAATAATATTAATCCTAGCAAATAAATCACTAACTAAATATTAAAAAATTTTTCCAAAATAAGTAAAGCTTTTTTAAAGTCTTTAATAGACTTATAATAATAATCATATTTCTATTTTGGGTGCGCATTTAAAACTAAAAAAAAAATGTAATAAAATGCGAAAGCAGCTTAAATTGAAAGCCATATTGAATTTAATTAAGGCCCATATTTTGTTGCCGTGTAAATTCACAAATGTGCGTGTGTTAATTGAGCACTCGAATCTTGAGTTGGGTTTGAGTTTTAGCACATTTTGTGTTGGCATTTGTAGCGGCCAAGCGAGTATGCAAATTTTGTCGTATCTCATAGATACACAGCATCGGGCTGGCAGCAGCCTGAGATAAGCGACAGTCACTCAACTTGGCACGCAACTAAACCAAAAAACATGGCCAGAAACAAAACAACAACAGCAAAAAAAAAAACAGATTCACAATTTTTGTGAAAGTTGTGCTGCGTACTCGAAAATTGATTATGAACCGATTGTGAATGTACATTAAATGAATTTTGCGATCGTCTTGAGGTGTCTTCTGTGAGTGCCGCAAAGATTTGTGATTTAATAAATATCTCGCATTAAAACATGCTTAGGTGTGTCGAAGATTTAATGCCCTGACAAAGATACATCAATTAAAATTGCACCCAAGTCATAAATACGAGCAGCAGCTCTTGGCCAATAGCTTGTGAAATGGCCAAGTGCGGTTTTTGAGCGCAAAGTAATTAAACTGAACGCGGTTGTTGGTTTTATCAATAAAATAACAAAGTCTTGGGCAACAATTCAATTAATGGGAACTTTACGATAAAGTGGATAGATAATAATTATAAGTTTTTGCTTTTTTTGTTAGAAGCTTTAAAACGATTGGTATTAATGAGGTTGACCAAGTTATAAGAAGGACAACATTTTTTTTAAAATTAAAATTGCTCTATTTAAACTAGATTTATATTTTTGTATATTTAATAAAGTGATAATTATTTGTTGAATTTTTGTTAAAGTGTTGAAAGGAATATAAAGCAGCTAATACCATAATAATAAAAAATGTTTGTTATTTCAATTATATATCGTATGGTGTAATTATATTTAATAAACAAGACCTGGTTAATAATAGTATATCTAAGTCCATAATCATAAAATAGTTTTTATACAAAAGCTTATTTAAATGAAGGGAGATAAAAAATATGTATTGCGATCAGAATTTAAACTGTTTTATTTGTTGAAATAATATTTTATTTTTTAATTAAAAAGAAAATTAACCTTTCATGGCTTTAAATATATAATACTATCTTACATAGTATACTCTTAAGACAGATCCTAATAAATATGGTATCTTAAGTAAACAATAAGTAATAATAACAATTATTAAAGCCAAATTTATACAAATAGTATTAAGACTAAGCAACTAGTTCGCTACTACAAAGAGCTATTTAACCTTGTTAATCAGCTTTATAAATATGCTTTGTAGACGCAAATCTAATCAAATTATGAAACTCTCTATAAGGTTTAATTGATTGGGGGCCACTTTGGCTGCAAGTGAGGCTGAAGCCAAGCGCAAAAGCAGCTGCTTAGCCGGGCTAATAAAAGCATCTATAACGGGGCCAGCGTCGTATTAGTTTGGCCAATTGTTATTAAATTAGGCAATATCGGGCACGAAAACTACAAAACCATAACGACAAATTTAACACAGAAATGCGAGCCGAAGAATGCGCAAACGTTTCTGCTGACATCGCCAATCCGCGCTCCAGCTGTGACCCCAAAAAGCCAAGTTAATGTCATGCCGTCAACAAATACTCGTCATGGCTGCATAGCCCTCTCTCCATGTGTGTGTGTGTTGGTGTGTGT
This sequence comes from Drosophila lacertosa, assembly GCA_004143845.1. Lineage (NCBI taxonomy): Eukaryota > Metazoa > Arthropoda > Insecta > Diptera > Drosophilidae > Drosophila > Drosophila lacertosa. The sequence continues at coordinate 121,169 of SCDZ01000110.1, forward strand.
GTGTGTGTGTGCTGCGGGTGTACGTCGTTTTATATTTCAAGTGATTCGGTTTTCAGTTTTGGCTTTTATTTAATTCGCTCGGAAAATTCAAACAGCAAGGTCAGTTTTATTAATTGCCTCGAGTCAAGCTGCTTTTCCATGCTACACTTTTTTTTTTGTTTTTTGGCCATCTTTACAGGCAATTAACGCCACAACAACAGCAGCAACAAAAAAAACACTTTCGTATGTTGCAACCAGGCGGCAATAGAGACTTGTGAAAGTCGCTTAGCACACACGTTGAGCCAGAAAAATTTGCATGCCAATGTCTGTCCGACCGCCTCGATTGTGGCCCAGCCCCAACAAACCACCAAACCACCGTCCCACCGCTTACGTGCACCACTCTAATTGACACAAATTCCATGACAAACAAAATTCAACTCTTTTTTTTATGCCTTTTTTTTTGCGTGGTCCTCACATGCATTAAAATGCGAAAGACCAAACTATGTTGGATGTGTCCCAGACAGCTAACGCACCCACCCAGACATGGGCAGCTGGGCCCATGGCGCCAGCTGGTTACTGTGGTGCGAGCTCTTATTTAAACATAATAAGTAATAATTATTACTAGGCAGAAAATGACTTTGTTTAGCCAACTTTTAATTTTACATGCAAATTAGACATGAGACTTAATAACATATTTAATAAAGCATTTTAGAATTAGAAATCAATGCTGCTTCCCAAAATATATTTTTAAACACGCACCTGAGCTAATCATATTTTATAATTAATTGGAAAGTGCCTCGCAGTTAAAATAAATTGAGTTCCCTTTGAAGTTCCCCACGATCATTAATCGAATTTGTAATGAATGTTGAGTAAAATATAGTTAAATATGCTTTAATGCCTGAAACTATTTTAAAAATACTCTTTCTGTTATCTTATTATAAAACTGGCTCTAATACTTTTGGTTAATCCCCTGATTATAACAAGTTTCGTGGCTAAAACGTTGACATTTGGCATTCAAACTAGTTAACTGTTATCAGATTAATTTTTTATTGAATAAAACTACTTTTAATTTGAAAGCCATAAAAATGGCTAATATCGTTATTTAATTTATTAGTTGAGGTATTTATGTTTAAATGTTTAAGTTGTTGGCAAATTAAAAAAAAAATCAATAAATTAAATTTTAAAATATTGTGAATTTAATTTAAATGCTATATTTGAATAAAACGTATTGATTAAGTTCGGCTCAACAAAGTCTAATAAACAGTTAAGAAATATTTATAATATAGATAGTAGTATTAAATATTTTGAGTATTTAAATATATGCCTATATATTTTGTTTATACATACATTTTACAAGATTGTTTATTATAGATATAAAAATATTTATAAAAGGCTTAAACGTTAAGCAAAAATCTATTTTAAGCACATCGGTTTTAAGACCAGCTTTGAATCACTGTGCCTTGTTGTTATTCCGTCCTATTGTAGATCAAGCCAAAACACACGAAGTCTTGCAAAGCTGAGTGACATAAATCCATGGCTCAATTTATGCACAGCACGTTGGGGTGTGCGCGCGTGTGCATGTATTTACCAGCTAGTCAAGTATCTACACACATACATCCATAAGATACTTTTGTATCTATGTGTGTGTGTGTGTTGTGGAAGTTCTGATTCTATGTCAGGCCGACGAGGCCAAACACGCAGTTCACGTTCATGTTTGTTGTAGTGAAATGAATTTCTAGTTTTACGACCGTAAAACTCACAGGCTGTAGAGCATCTGTCTGGGATGCTCGCGTACTTATTATAGCACTTTCTTCGTCTAATTATGCAGCTGTTCTTTGCCGCGTTTTATGTGTTAATTTAATTACAATAAAACCCAAATTAACCCGCTCTGCAATGTTATCAAAGCCGATGTTGGAAAATTTCTTTTTCATTTGCAGCGGTTCGTTAAGTTTTTTTTTCCTTGCCCAAGGGGAAGAGAGTGGGATGGCAGGGGAGGGGGGTAGGAGGGGGTTTTTAGTTGCTGCTTAGCGTCATCAGCGAATTAAATTCCAAGCTGACTTTAACGTTCAGCCTGAGGTCGAGCAGTGCCCATTAAATGCAATGAATCATGACTCTTGACGGGCAGGTAAAGCGAAGGCAATGCATTGGTCCGGACTTAAAAATAATATACGAAAATAATAATAATAAGACGTTAACCGAAGTGCTATAAGAACACGAACAAGTTCTGGACCACACCTTTTTTTTATATGGCAACTAAACGAATGTTGAATGTTGGCTAGACAAAATCTGGCACCACCAACACCAACAGCACCACCCGCTGTTGGTTGGTTGGTTGGTTCAAAAAACAAAAATAAGAAACAAAATAACTCACCACAAAGCAATAACTGACAATCAATTCGGCAGCGCCTTTGACTTTGTCTTGGCTTCAAGTTTGTGTCTTAAGTCTTTCGTTTAGGAATTGAAGTTGTTTCGGAATTGAATCGCGCCCAGCTGAGGCCGACGCTTTTTTTTATTTTGGCTGCCAACAAATCATCAGGCAGCAGTACCGTTAATAGCTATAAGAAATACTGTTAACTAATTTACGCCAGAAACAGAGAAAAAAAACAAGACAAGACAACAAGAGGAAAAGAGTAAAAGAGGCATAGACAAAATAACGAGTCACCAGGCAAAAGAACAAGAACAGAAAACTAACTTTGAGAAGAAGGGGGAGAGAGGGGGGGGGGTGACAAGCTGATAGCAAAAGGTATTCAATGAAACGGCCAGCTAACGGTAAAACATGGCGCTGTAATTAGGTGAGGAGTCGCAGTTTAGCACCAAATTTACATGGCCAAGTTACAAGCCAAGCTGGCCATTAAAATTCTCTGAGAATTGTGCTAACCATCGACTGACTTGGCTTATCAGCCAAATGGCCGTGAAATCAACGCAACCATCAAATTTGCTCGGCCACAATTTTGAAAGTGATTGTTGCGAAAAATGAAAGAAGTGAGAAGAAGAAAAAAATGAATGTGAAAGTTGCTGTGCCGCCGTTGCCAATACGAGATTCTTGGTAACGCGCAACAGTTAAAAACCAAAATTGATAGCACCTCTTATATCTTTATGGGCACTTAGAAGAAGATCAGAGACAAGCTGCCCAATCTAGATATATATATATGTACATAAAGTTGTGTGTATTTGCATGCAGCAGACGTCAATAAGCAGATACCACAAATATGCAGCAACAACAAATGCAGCAGCCGCAGCAAAGAGGAAATGCCAAGACGCGAGGCAAACAATAACGCGGCACACGCAGCTTAAGAACTTGGCGAGTCAGCGAGCGAAACAAACAAACAGAAACTTGTATCTGTAAGATACAAGCACACAGACAGCAGCAGATACAGATACACAAACACACACAAACACACACACAACTACAATTGTGGCATAGCTTTGGCCGCAGAGCGCCCTAAGCACGCTCAAGAACTTTTGAGCCAAATGGAAACACGAAAAAAAACACTAACAACAACAAAAAGAACAACAACAAGCAGTGGAAGTAGTGGAAATGGTGGAAACAACGATAGAGCTGGCTAAAGAACGAAGCGGCCGCGTTCGCTAGACAAAACTGGCTTGTGGGATCTTTGACCTGCAATGGCGACGACCGAAGAGCGGCCAAGAAATCAACAACGTGGAGCAGGAGCTGCGCGCCCGTCAACGCCTCAGCCAAAGCCGTATATAGATACACACACACACACACTCATACTCATAAAAAACATGCTGTATCTTTTGCTTTAAATAAAAAAAAAGAGGTGGCAAATGTTGTATTTAATAAAAAATTAACAGTAAATACCAGTTGTACAAACTTTAATTAGCTGACAAAATGTGACACGAAAATGCAAATGTTTCCAAAAGATACTTTTGTATCTCACGCACTTACCAGGCTGTAGTTATTGTTGTTGCTGCTGCTTGTGTATATAGCTAAATTTGTTGCTTTGTTTGTTGTTGATTTTGTAGAGCTCTATGCATATTCCATAAATACACAGACACGCAAACACACACACGCTCTCTTTGCGTATCTTATTGGACAATTTTCTACGGGCTGGCCCAAAACAAATGGCGCTATTTGCAAGCTATTTGCAAACACATTTGTCACACACAGACCGAAAGGCTCATAAACCACATTTGCATGCACTTGCACATTGCCATTAATAAATATATGTATATATATAAATATATATATAGGTATATAGAATATATAAGTATAGCTATAAAAAATTTGCTACCGCATTTATTTTGTTAGTTATGCCGTCAACATTTCAATTAGATTTCGAAGCGCGCAGTGTTTCTTTTTTGTTTTTGTTTTTTTAATTTTAATTTTTATTGGTAATTTTTTGTTGTTTTTTTGCTTATTCACTTTTTTGGAATTGAAATTGTGGCCGTGTGCGCAGAGCCAACAGACGTGAACAACGCAGTCAGCGGCGCAGTAGACAACTCTCTCGGTGCTCCGTTCAAACCGTACTGAGCTGAACTTGGCCTCGGCAGCCATCTTAGCCCGTTGCTCGCTGCATTGGAATGTGCCTGGAAGCGCAGAGAGCGCAACGCATTCCACAGGCGTGTCTTCCAACTGGAATTGGTATGTTTGGCGCAGATCGGCCAGCGACAGCTTCAGTTGGAACTGTGCGCTCAATTGGGCAAGACGTGTTCGCGGTTTATTAACAACTTGAATAAATATTTTTATTTTTTTGTGGTTAGTTAAATTGTTTTAAAATACAAAAAATAATTATTAATTTAAATAAAAAAAATATTATTAACTTCTAATGCATTTATTAGGCGCTTAAGTGTGCAGAATGTGGTTAAATAAAATTCTGCTATAACTTCTGCGATCTGCTTCTCTCTTCTGTTCTCTCTCAAGCTCTGCTCTCTTTCCACCACACGCTCATTCCAGTGTTTGTGCACTGTTGTTTACTTCCAGCGCAGCCAAAGCAACTATTTTGAGCCGCTCTTCGACGGGGCGTACAGCGTGTGAGGCATAGAGCAGAAGAATAACAAACAAAGCTGTTTACTGCTGCTGAGAGTTCGCTCTTTTTGGCTATGAAAATGATTGGCAGCGATTACGTTCTGGAAGCACACAACATATTCCACACCACCGAGGCAAGTGCATTGGAACTGTGCCCGTGCTGTGTTTCCAATTAGAAGTTCGCTCTCTTTGCAGGTGGACGGTGGTGGCTGCTTCAATGGTGCCGGCAACTCGGCGCTGGTGCTCAAAGGCGTCAATCTGACCGTGCACAGTGGCGAGGTGATGGCCATACTGGGCTCCAAGGGTAAGCGGGTCTAAGCCTGACAGTTATCCGGCTTTTATTTAACTATACTCTTGTAGGGGGTATTATAATTTTATTCTACGGACTACGTTGATTCTTCTAAGTATTTATATTATGGATCAGTATTTACATTAGAGTTGATTGATTGAACGATCGGTTAACAACTAATTTATATGGCTGTAAGAGTATCTTCGGCAGCCCAAAAATAGCTGTTCCTTCCCTTTTTCATTTGGATTTTCATTTGGTTTTTCAGGCAGCGGCAAGCGAGCTCTTTTGGATGTGATCGCCCGACGCGCTGATGGCGCCACTCGTGGCCAGGTGCTGCTCAACGGATCACCGCTTAGCAAGGCGCTGTTCCAACAGCGCTGCGGCTACGTGACGCAATCCTGCACCTTTGTGCCCGGCCTGACGGTGGCCCAGACACTGCACTACACGCCGACGATTGTAGGTGTTAACTTAACTTCTAATTTGGCAAGATCTTTAGCTGTTTCCGCCTTTGCAGTTGGGTGGATACTTGAAGAGCTCGAAGGTGCGTCAGGTGCTGGCGGATTTGGCGCTCTCGCAGGTGGCGCACAAGCGCGTGGAGTACTTGAACATCAGCGAGGCCAGACGCCTGGCCATTGGCATACAGCTGGTCAGGGATCCGGGTGAGTTGACTTAGCCAGCTTAACATTCATTCAATAATAGTAAACGTAACTTTCAGTCATGCTGCTGCTGGATGAACCCACGCAGGGCTTGGATCCACTCAGCGCCTATTTGCTCATCTCCATTCTGTCCAACACGGCCAAGAAGACGGGCTGCGGCATTTTACTCTCGCTGGAGAAACCGCGTTCCGACGTGTTTCCCTTCCTGGATCGGGCGCTCTTCCTGTGCCTGGGCGGCGTCGTCTACTCCGGCGGTACTCGCGCCATGTTGGAGTATTTCCATGCGATTGGTTTTCCCTGTCCGCAGCTGGAGAATCCGCTTATGTATTATCTGTGCCTTTCCACCGTGGATCGTCGCAGTCGCGATCGCTTCCTGGAGTCCAGTCAGCAAATTGAGGCCCTGGTGGAGCGTTTCTCTAGGGAAACACCCATCTCGGATGCACCGCTGAATAACATGGGATCGGGCAAGGTGCCGCTGGCCTATGGCAAGCCCGGCGAGCTCAAAGTTTGGACCATGCTCTACTTGTAAGCAATTCAAATTGAACTGCATTTAAATGATGTTTTCGATAAATTAATTACTTAATTTTCTTTTTAGAAAACTTTTAGCCTCAACATTTTCCTGCGGTGTGGTCGGCATGAAAACACTTTTCCTGCGCATGTTGCTGCTGCCCATTTCCATGGCCATTTTGTGGGCCTTCTATACAAATGTGGGCGTGGGTATTTGTTTATTCTTTAACTAAATCTTTGTTTAATTTTATTTTTGATTTACAGGATGATGCCAATGGCTTTTTTACGCGCAATGGCCTAATTTTGAATATACTCGGTTTATCCTATGGCTGCGGCATTTTGACCACAATTTCTCTGTGTAAGCTTAGAGTTTTTACCTTGTTTGTTTCCTTTGTTAAAGTTTTGTTCTTGCAGTTCCCATTTGGCGCAAGAAGTTCTCGCAGGACACGCCCGAAGGACTCTACTCGGGCACCACGCTGCTCGTTGCCTACAATGCCGTTTCTATACCCTTCTCAGGGGTTTCTGCGGTCTTGGCCAGCTGTGTTGTCTATCCGTAAGTGGAGCTTTTTTTTTGGGATGGAAAGGGAAGGTTTGACTTGATCTATATTTAATTGCAGCCTCCTGCTGGACACCAAGTACAACAATGGCATCGTTTTCGCCTATCTCTTTGTGGCGCTCTGGTCCAGCTATGTGCTAGCCGAGCAGATGTCCATCGCCTTTTTGCTGGTGGTTAAGGTGCCCTTCAATGCTGCCATTGCAGTGACCTACGTGCTCGTCATCAGCATTGCCTTAGCCAGCGGCACAGTGCGGCAAGTTGATAAATTCCTAGCACACGCTTCAAGCTCTAACTAACTTGGTTTTTCCCCCACAGCTCCTTTAAGGGCTTGCAGCCCTGGCTGCAGGATAACACCAAGGGCACACACACACGTTACGCCTCCTCGCTGCTGCACAGCATCGCCTTTCAGACACGCAAGCTGAACTGCACGCCCACCGCCTCCGTGATTTGCCCCAAGCCGGCGGACTTTATGCACGAACGTTTGGGTCTGCCAGATCCGGATGTAGGTTATCCATTTGACCTACCGAAATTCTCTATTGATCTGTTATTTTCTTTTGCCTGCAGGAAACTATTGATGTGGCTGCGTCCTGCGCTTTTGCCGTTGGCTTGGCCGCCTTTAATATGCTGCTCTACTTGTTCCCAATGCCGCGCTGCGTGCGTCAGAAATTTAAAGACTGAACGCCGCGATTTTCATATTTGCAATGCACAAATTTAAATTTACTTAATTTAAAGTTAAGATGTACTTAATAAATTAAAGCAATATAATCATAAATTTAAATTAGCGCGCCAAATGAAACACATTTATTGCTCTGCTATCGAATCACGTCATCGATATATCAGGGCTGCAATAAGCCAAGCTTGCAAGTTATCGATAACAAAAGTTGGCGCACTTTTTAAAGCACTGCAAACTGAAACTCAACAAACATTATTATTTATCGTTTTATTTACAAGAAAACTTAAAATTAATATAAATTTCGCAATGAATACAATCGAAAAACATTACAAATACAAATTCTTGAATATAAATTTATGTTCCAATTTTGTCGGCTGTTCAAAATAGTTAATTTAGCTTATTTCTTTTTTCAATTCATTTTAACAATTGTCTAACGACTAAAAATATGTTTGTTTTATTTAAATAACTAGATACACGCATGGAAATTCATTAGAACGCATCTGATTGAATGAATGTACGCGAGTGTTAATGGGTATTCAAAGGCAAAGAATAATGCGAGCAAAAGCTAAAAATGGGAAGATTTCTTTTATCATTTTCATTTAGTTCCTGTTTTTCGTTTTGTTTCATTTCATTTGTTTTATATATTATATATAAAATACTGTGGCACCTATAAAGTTGCTGCTGTCGAAGAAATATGGGAAGTATAAAGTTTTAATGGTTATCATTTTATGCTATGATCTGTGTTAGTTTGTGATGAAGGAATACAAAAATGGGCTTGTAGTTAGCTGGCTGGGACTGGAGCTCAGTCCGTGTCATAGTAGGCATAGTCATAGCTGGTATCCTCATCGGCATGTGCCGGTCGCTTCGACTTGCTTCGCTTCTCCTCCCCCTTTTTGCTCTTGGCGGATTTCTTGGGCTCCACGCTGGAGCTGCTGGAGATTGTTGTTCCTTTCGTTGTGGTGGTGGTTGTGGGGCGTCGGGTTGTGCTCGTCGTGGTTGTTGTGCTGCTCACATAGGCGCTGGTCGTCGGCCTGCTGGTCGTCTGGGCGGTCGTCTTCGGACTAGATGGCGCCAACTGTGGACTGTACTGTGAATTATACTGCTGCGATGTCTTCTCCGCCTTGTAAATATCTGCGCGTAGTTTATTTATGCTGGCAGCGCCAAAATTCAGCGACTGCGCCGTCTTGAACAGCTCATCCTCGTCGCTCAGGTCCGACTGCTCCTGCTCGCGTTCCTTCTGATAGGCGGACTGCTGCTGGCTCTTCAGATGTGTGTGCGCCTGCTGGAAGCCATGTGGTTGCCGGCTCGACACGGGCGCACTGGTGGTGCTGGATGTCGTGGAGCTGGTGGATCTGTTGCGCAGGAACCGGAAACGATTGCGCGGAAAATCGTTCTCGTACAGCTCCGGATGGTACTGACCGTCATCCTCGTCCACGTTGTAGTAGGGATTCGCAGTGGTGGGCAGCGCCGCCGTCACCGACGATGTCTTCTTGGGACTTGCACTTGAACTCGAACCCTGTGCCGGACGCAGCGTCTGCTGTGCCTGGTAGAAGCTGGGCTCGTAGGGTTTCTTATAAGTCGTCGGCTTGAATGTGGTGGGCGTGAAGCCGAACTGCGTGGACAGTTTCTTGCTCTGGGGATTGGCCGTGCTGGTTGTCGTCGGATAGAAGAACTCCTCGTCCGCATAACGCTGCGTGGTGGCCTTGTACGTGATGCTGCCGCGGCTGGTGAAGCTGCGCGGCTTGGCGCCGCTGGACGCCGTCGCGCTCGGACTGGCGGACTTAAAGGGTGCCGGCTCCTGCCGGGTTAGCTGCGGGGCGGGCTGTGCGCGTGGACGCTGGTATTGCGGCTCCAGCTGGGCGGGCCTGCGGGTGGTGCTCGGCGTGGCCTGGAAGGGCTGCGGCTGCTGCAGCTTCGGCTTGGCCAGCTCCGCGAACTCGTTGTGATTGATGTAGTTGGATTCCTGTGGCGCGAGCTTTTGCTTGCGTGCCGCCGCCGTGGGCTTGTGCCGTCTGGTCGTCTCCTTGTCAAAGTCCTGCGCGTTCTTGCCCGCCAGCTTGGTCGAGCTGGAGGGCTGATCCGTGCTCTTGTAGCGATACGCATTGTTCGGATTGTACGTGGTCGGCTGTATGCGCTCCTGGGTCTGATACGGATCGTTCAGGCCAAAGCTAAAGCGGCTCGTTATGCCGTTACCCAGCCGCGGCGTTGTGCCCGCCGAGGGCGCCAGCGTGCTGGGCGTCGTCGACCTGAAATGCTGCGCAAAGTCCTGGAAATCTGTATTGAAGGATGCGTGCAACGTGATCTTCTTCACCGATTTGGTCGACGGAGCCACCGTCGTGGTGGTGCTGCCAGCTGTGGTTTGGCTGCTGGTGCGCTGACCGCGCGTGGGCGTGGCACGCGCCTTGCCGGCCGCCTCCGTCGTCTTGCGGCTGTAATCGCTGAAGTCGTTGGGGCGTGGACGCACTGGCGCCGACGGCTCCTCGTCGAATTCGCGGCCACCATGGCGATTGGCAAAGAAGTGTGAGCTGTGGGAACCCTTGAAGATATCATCGATGTCTTCTGCGAACGGGAACAAGATGCAGACAAGCGACAAGCGCGTGATTAATTTGTGTAATAAATTTTGAAGATCCCATTGTTTTGTTTGCTTACGCTTGGAATCATCATTGTTGTTGTAGTTGTTGTTGTTGTGGTTGTAATAGCTGCGCTCGGTGCTTGTTGTTGTCGTTGACGCTGTTGTTGTGCTGCTACTTGTCGTGGGCGTATAATAGCTGGTGATGGGCCGTTTGCTTGTTAGCGTGCTGTCCGGACTGGACTGCCCATAATTATGTCGGGGGCGCGACTTTTGATCGCCGCGATTTTGATTCTCCTTGCTGCGACGCACATCACCTGCAATCAGGTCAAAAAGAAGAGAGGGAAAAAAAATTGTATAATTGACCCGCAAAATAACAAATTGACTTCATTATGTTATTTTTGTTGCTAACCACTTTCGGCACGCTGCAAATGGAAGGTGGCCTCCTCCTCGTTGGCGGTCTTGGCGTTGGCCTCGTCGCCGCCGCGATACAAATCGTTTAGATTGTTGTTGTTGCCGTCGAAATAGCTGGTCGCCTTGTCGCAATCGACGTCCGCCCAGTTGGCGCAGATCTGGAGCTCCTGGTCGAAGGCCGTGCTGTTTGGGCAGAGGAAGCGATAGTCCTGCACCTGTTGGACAAACGAATTAACTCTTCGATGTGAGAGCTGCGCAAACAGTAACGGGCATTAACAGCATTAACAGCATATAGTACAGCATAAGCACATAACCAGATCAACATGCAAAATTCATAATTTGATAAGTGGGCAAAATTAGTTAAGCGGCAATTATTTAATATTTTTTTTGTTTCGATTTTTGTTAATTAAGATAAAGCAGCAACGAAGACAACAACAACAACAATAAGTGGAACTATGATAATGCTTTCATATTTAATCAACAAAGTTTGCCAGGTAATTAAGACTAAAACAATTTAAAAAATTTATAACAAATTTTTTATTCACTTAGAAATTCAGCTTAAGCCCATTTTTATATACTTCAAGAATTAAGTGTTAATTAGACGGTATTAAAATATATTATCATACAGCATCTAATGTTTCCTTTTTTTTTTATTTTAATTTTTTCAACTTTTTTTCTGGAAAAGAACTTTTTAATTTTTGAAAAAAAAAATGTATAAAATCTACTTTAAAAGTATTTTTGAGAGAGTAAATTCTTCTGTCAAAAATCATGTGAAAAAAAATAAAATAAGTAAGTATATAAAGGACACCTCCCGGATCGAAATTAAACCGATTTCTATGTTTGATATAATTTTAATCATAGTATATATTTAAAAAATGAACTTGTTTTCTTAGTTTGATTCTAATCCCGTTTTAACATAGCCTTAAATATGACAACTTTTCTGATTTTTGATCAAAAGTTTTCAATCATTACTAAAAAAAAGCACTGTCTTAAAACTTAGTATGACACAAATAAATAAATGTTCTCAACTAATTTGCAATCATTCTAAATACTCTTTGCAAACTTGTTTTAAAGCATTTAATTACTAACTTAAGAACGTTCAAAATTCAATTCGTATATAGACATTATAGAAAATAGTGAGCTTGCACAAAGATTGGATCATAGTATATATATGTATATATGTATATATATATATATGTATTAGCTATGTGTGCTTGCATAGTCAACGATCTCAGAGATGTCGCTGCGAATATCGTGACAATACTAACAATAGCCTCGGCAAGGCTTTTCGACTTTAACAAGCCAAAGGCCGTTGCGAACTTTGCCATTTTGGCTATTGGCTGTTGGCTGTGGCACTTGGCATTTTGTGGCATCCGGCAGTGGCAGCCAGGTGATGTTGCCGCAGCGCACATTTTCCGTTAATTGAGGCGACGAGCAGCCGAGAAGTGAACGTTCTCGATCTGAAACTGTTTTGTGATCAGGCAACGAGGGGCAGGCGGAATGGGGGGGAGGTGGGAAGGTATGTAGACAATAAAAAAAATAGCAGTAGGCATCAGCATTGACAACTCAAAATCCGTATGTATAGTATAGTTTAATTTAAAGCCAACACACAACTCGTACCCTTGAGGCTTGGGCTCTATTTGTTTCGTTTAATATGGTAAGACAGACAGTTGGTGGCGGTTAGCTTAATGCCAATGCTCCTTCAATAGGCCAAAATGTATATATTTCGCAAGATGTCTCAGCTGAATCGACAACAGTCGGATGTATGTGAGGAGGCCATAACGGGTGTTCTGGATGATGTGCTCAATGGCAAAAGCAGCACAATTTTTAACTACGGCAGCTGGGCGGACAGTGGCTCAGCTGGGGATCGGTTAACCAATATGGATATGATGGAACGCACACTAAATAAGCTGTTTAGCCACGTCTACAGCATGGGGGTATCCATGGAGATTAACATATCCATTAGCCATATTCAGCGATATGTAGCACAAAGTGAATCGATAAATGCGGCCGACGATTGCGAACGGACTCTGAAGGAAGCTCGAGAACATTTTGTCGCCTCAACGAATGATGTTTACAGGTACATGGAGAAGGAGATTGGACCACTGATGAGGTCCGATCGCAAAATGATCACCAACGATAAATTTCCCTATGCGTTATTCACCATATGCGTGAGCCAAACGAATCTGGAGCAATCGATGCAACTGCAGGGTAATCTCCAGTTGATCCAACTGGTCACTGTCAACGATCGGCCAGAGATTTGGCAACTCGGCACGCCAATGGCATCCCTGCTGAGGATCATGAGCGCGTTGGCCAGAAATCGAAAGACGCATCTCAGATACTACAATATACGACTAACACGAATTCTAAAGGATTTACTGGGCGACGATGAGACCACAGTGATTTTTAATTATACGAACGAGTCGAGCTCTCAACTCGACACGGACGAAACGTTCGGCTGTGCCAAGATCTGGAAGGCGCTCTACATGCAGGAGCGCAACAAGTTCAATGCCCTCAAAAGGAAGATCTTCGGCCTGGAGCTGTGGACCGACACGGGACACAAATTGCAGCTGGAGGATCTGCTCGACATGCAGCAAACGTCGAGAGGCAGCTGCGCTCATCTGGAGCTCATAGTGCGGGACAGCAGACGCCAGCCAGACAAGCTGCTCTGCGAGAATCAGCGGGAGCTGTGCATCGAACTGAGTCGCATCCAAGCGGATGCGCAGGCCAGCTTTGAGGAAATGATGCAGATACATCACACAATCGAACAGTTGACCCAACATTTCGAGCAGAGCACACAGCAGCTGGAGCAGAAGAATCAAATGCTCGACCGACAGCAAATCCAACTGGCCGAGGCCAACAACAAGCTGCAGAAGCAGCGCATCACCTTTGAGCACAAGTTTGCGGCATATTCGGAGATGTTTCGCAGCCTGTGGGAACAGCAGCGGGCGACGCTGCAGCTGCAGGAGGAGGAGCGTGAGGCGCAGTTATCGCTAATGTTCGATACCGTTTACAATGAGATGCACGGCACGCAGCAGACGCATCGGCAGCTGGAGAATGTCGAAGTGCAGCGAAATTATGTGAAGTCCTAAAGGCTAAGCGTTTTGGATGGGCAATCAACTTTTCAAACTGCCGTATACCCTGTACACTTGAAAGGTCAGTGCGCTGTTTGCCAGCAACTGTTTGCTATTTGCGCTCGCTCTTCTAAATTCAACTTGGGATCGGAGCTATCGCTGAGTTGGCAGTCACGAAGTCGCTCAGCACATAGATTGTACATATAGCCTCCCTTCTGCCATCCCCAGCAGACGCCTTTAACCCCTAACCCGCCTGTGGTCGCGCCTGGCGATGGCTGTGTGCAACTTTGCCATTTAAGTTGCCAACTTGCAGCGATGCCGCAAATCGCACGCCCGCAATTTACCAAAGTCGTACGTTTTGTTTTTAGTTTTGTCCGGATTTAGCCCTCTTGAGGGCATTTGAAATTTTCTATGTCTTTAACACACCAAAAAAAAAAAAACGAACAACAAATAGCATATTATTATTGCTACATACGTGTATACAAATATATAGATGTACGTATAAACAAAATTTGTTAAATGGAAACCTCACAAGTTGTATTCATCTGCGGGCCTGGTTATCGATTTTTTCTTTTTTTTTTTTTTTTTTTTTTTTTTTTTTTTTTTTTTTTTTTTTTTTTTTTTTTTTTTTTTTTTTTTTTTACTCCAATGGATTGTTTACATTATGTTAAATACCTACACGTAATCTTAATAGTTACAAGTGTGCATGCTCTAAGTGAGCTTGCTCGACTTAAAGATGCTCCTGACTCCGATACCCTGTTAAGTGTCCATAAATGTTTTTAATTTATTCTAAATCTTTTAATTAAACTTGGCTTTGAATATGAGAGTAGCCTAGATAAAAGCGTTTATAAATCTGTATAATTTTTATTTATATATTGGGAAACTGTTTTTCCTATTTTAAAAAAATTTAAATATATTAAGTTAAAATAAACAATAATAAAAAAATGTATAAAAAGGTAAAATTTTGTATTATGCTTTTACCAAGCATACATATTACCCAGGTGCTCTTTTCTATTTTTTTTAAATTAAAATAAAAATTATATAAAAAATATAAAATTAAATTAAATTAATTAAATTTTTGTACTATATTTTTACCTATTTTTTGACAGCTTTAAAAAAGGGGATTTTTACATATTTATCTTGAACGATAACTAAAAAGATATTTATATATCAACCAGGTGCCCTTTTCTATATGTTTATTAAAATAAAATTGAAATAATATAAAATATATAAAAAGGAAAATTTTTGTACCTACTTTTGAGAAAAAAAGAGGATTCTTAAAAATTTCTCTTGCACGATAGTTAAAAAGAAATTAATATTCCCTTCTATATGTTTAATAAATTGGCACAACTTTTGAACACATATACCCCATAGCAATCAGTTTAAATGGCAGATCTTGTTGCATGTGGCATTGTCATTGTTGTTGTTGTTGTTGTTGTCTTTAGCTGAGGCACAACACGCGAACTTACCCCCACTCCAGGCAGCTTGACGCAAACATGAAACATTTGGCACTGTGTCTCGGGATCAGCATAGTAGCCGCCAAGTATCTTGTCGCGGCATGTGAACTGCGTCTTGGGCATGTTCTGCAGACTGTACGTGGGCCATGGCCGGCCAAAGACATCCTCGTCCTCGTCGAGCAGCTGCGCCTGCGCCTGCGCCAGCCCCTTGGCCCAGAGTATGATCGTCGCTGCTGAGACAAAGAAGAAATCGTGCGCTGGTTAAATCTTCAAATTGGAAACTCAAGTGGTGCAGCGACCGGTGGCCAAGCCGCCAAGCCGCCGAGCCACCAACCAGCCCAGCTGCCCGGCTGACCTTCATCTTAATGTGGCTCGCACTCGCAACACTTTCGCTGGCAAGACGCGACGTGAGCCACATGATTTATGCGCCAGTGTGTGTGTGTGTGTGTGTGTGTATCTGTGTGTTTGTTTGTTTGTCTGAGTACTTAAAGCCGCTCAAGGCTGACTCTAAGTTAGGTTCTGTGTGTGTGCGTGTGTATCTGTTTTTTTCAGTTTTTTTTTATATTTGACAATTGATGGCTTTTTGATACAAAAAAGACATCATTAACAATTGTAGACCGCAAATTCCCACAGCGATATGTGTAAGCTTGTGTCAATTGAATTCAGCTGCCAAATTGGCCAAAAAGCAAACACATTTTATGCATCTGTCTGAAGCTAACACTAAGGTCGAGCAATTAAAATGCCGTGTCAATCAAACTTTATGGATTACCCATAAGTTGTCCTATCACAATTAAAAATATACACATGCTGTATATGTATATTGCCTAAAAGCCATGATATGTTTACGTGTTTTCCAGTCGTGACTTTAATGGCCCAAACGCCTAATTACCATGACGCCCGTGTGTAGTATGACTTATGGCTGGCACTGTTGCCAACTTTTTGTATTTTTTCTACTGTTGCTACTGTTCTTACAAAATGCACAGCGGAAGATGCGCTTGCTGCAATTAAAGCAATTGCAATTTGCAATTGCAGAACCAATGCTAATCGCCTTGACTGGTTCCGTCTGGCGGGCAGGCGGCAGACAGTCTGTCTCAGTGTACAGGCACAAATTGCACTCAAATTTGGCTGTGATTATGCAATCGCATTCATCATCAGCTGTCTGCAAATGCCAGACAAAGACAGAAAGCTGCGGCGATCGCTCGATTGCAAGAGTCAAAGAAAGCCTCCCTCGACTCGTTTGGCTTTTAAAGATTCGCATTTAATTCGAAATGAATTTCATTTTCAATTCCGACTTTTCCCCATCCAGTTGGCTTTGTTCGCTGCCTGTGAACTATGACTGGGCAGATGGTGCCCCGATTGCGGTCTGGCGGCCCCAGCTTTTGTTTGCCTTTTGTTTTCACTGGGCTTATTCAAATGGCCAACTTTGAAGAGCTCGTTTACAGAGCCAGACAAGTGAGTCGCACGCAGCTTCCGTGGGGCGGCATTTGGGGGCACCCTAATGACCATTCAAGAGTTCGTTTACAATAAATTTGAACATGCGCATATAATTATTTTGCCATGCCTGACCCAATATCAGTTAAGCATTATTGTCTAGACCATATTACATATATTGTATTTTTCCCAGTTATTTATCTTGCCTGGGGCCATTTTTTTTTTGATTTTGGCGAAATTCATAGTTAATTGCATTTATTTTGGGTTCGGTTTTCGGGTTTGCAGAAACTCGCCTAAGCAGCTGCTGGTTTGCGTTAATGTTTGCGAACCTTGAGTCAATGCATAATTCCATATTATGAAAGATTAAAGAGGCAACGCCAGCTAATGATCATGCGAATTAGTTATCGAGAGGAGATGAGCATCGGTCTTCGGCCCTCGATGATGTGATTGCCGGAATGCGTAATTATCGCAAGCAGCAAGGTCAACATTACGTGTGACCAATCCAAAGCTAAAGTCCCTAATGACGGCTCTCATAAGGAAGCGAATTGAATGCTTCACAAATAAATGTAATAAGTTCTTCAATTAAACCATGAGCCAGCAATATTTTTTGAAATTAAACTCAGTTGCCTCCTAAAAAAGTATCGTTAAAGAGACTACTTTATTTGCCCTCAATATAAACTGATCTTCCACTTAAAACGATAAAGGCTTTAAGAGAATTAAAAATTAAAAATCAAAAAGCAATTAACGTTTGTTTTACTATTAATCAAAAAGTAAAAGACTCATTTCTTAAGAAATTAAGCTCAATGATAAATGAGTTTCATTCATATTAAGAATATAAAAAAAATAGTTGGCATAAAAAGTTTAAAAAAAAATTACTCTTCCATTTCTAATTTAAGTCAAAAGTTTTAAATAAAATAATGTATGGAATCTTAAGTCTCTGAACATATTTTTATTTCTTGTTTTTTCATTTCAAGAAAAATCGCATGGTATTTAATATTTGAAATATTATAATAATATTTGTTATATATTTTTAAAATTATTTTAAAAATCAATTTATAATATTTGAAATATCGCAATTTCTTATTCAAAAATGTCTTTAGTCCTTTCTACTAATGAAATATTTATTCATATAAAATTCATATTTTTTGGTGGTAAATATCCAATTTCTTTGAAGGAACTTAGAATCTGGATCTCCCTTTAAAGTTTTTTAATTAGTTTTAAATAACTCCCACATTTTGTACTCAAATTTGAAATTATTTGAATACATCGATTGTTTAAGATTTTAAAAAAATATCCTTTCCGAATTTTTTTATTTTTGTAATTTAAATATTTTGATTTTTTCATATCGTACTTCGCTTACTTAATTTTATATATTCAAATATAAAGTTTGTAAAATTTTAAGACTCATTTCAACTTAACCTCTTTTTCATAATTTGATTAACTAATAATCAACAATTTGTTAACTTAAACAGAAATATCTCTTTAAATCTTACAAAATGGTTTTATGTTCATCCATTATTCATCTTGATTTTATTTTCTGAATACTCACCCAACAGAAGGGCGCACATATGATAGTTAATGGTCGACATGGCGCTGTTCCTAAGTAATTAATCCAAATGGAGGCGTATATCCACAGCCGTAAATGTAATTTAGTAATATCCAAAAGGTTATCCAAAGTGCTTAAGCTGCTAGTTAAAGTAGGTATTCACATGGAATGCACTGTAAACATAGAAACACAACACGCAGAAAGATCTGTATAAATACGATTATTTCAAAACGCACAAAACTCTTATTTAATGGTTTTTCTTAGTTATGTTATGGTTTTTTTTATTTTTTTTTTTGTTTAACACGAAATCATCGAGCGATTCATTTTCATTATGTGAAACTGTTTGTCATGCCCAGCATAAAAAGACGGCGCTCATGTAGAAAACGAGCAAAAAATACCGACAAATAATCAAACGAAAAATTCTTCGACTGCTGCTGCTGCTGCTTTTGCTGCTGCTTCTTCTTCGTATGTAAATGCGTACAAATGTGTTTCGCAAGGTGCGAAAACTACGGAAAAGCCATTTAGAATGTGCAGCGAAACGTTGAAGACAGCCAAAGAGCGGGCCCAAAATGAGACTTGCCACTTGACTGGCCAAACAACCAGTTGAAAAGCACTTAGTCACTGACAGTCACAGTCGCAGTCACAGTGACTGTCACTATTTCTAGTTGCTACAAGTTGAACTACGAACCGCACGAGACGAGCCAGCGAGAGGCGCAGAGTTGCGCGTTTTGCGACTTTATCGTTTACGTTGTCGAAGCGAAATGATTTCTGAAAGCGAAAGGAAAAACCACTTGGGCCTCATCAGCAGAAGCGACCACAGCAGCGACGCTTGCGTCGGCAGCAGCAGCAGCAGCGGCATCAGCATCGGTGTCAGCGTCGACGTTGTTGCTGCTGCTTCTCGCAGCAGGCGCAACAACTAGAAGAGTTTAGAAGCGCTCTTCATGTTGCTTTTTTTTTGTTGTTTTGTTGTCTTGACTGCGGCATCTTTTGGCGCATGTGTCGCATGCTTAACGCACATTACGCATACGCAACGTGTGACACTTGTAGATTGTGTGACCGGACCAGGGACGGACTGTCTGACTGTCTGGCAGACAGCTGCAGTTTGGCATCGTTTGTCACTCACTTACGTCAGCGCTGGCCACAGGGCCACAGCCACAACTCTAGCTTCATCTGCAGTTGGAGCTCATGATTATGAGCGAGTACGACCGCACTCCCACCGCAAGTCACAAGCAAATTACATGTACACTGTGTGTGCTTGCAACGAGCGTCGCGTCGGTTGCATCTTCCGCTGGTATTATGTCATAGTTAGTCATGGCGCGGCGGCATTGTCATTTACTCTCGTCGTCGCTGCTTGTATCGGGCCAAAAGTCGCGCGGCCGCCGCGGCTGCTGCTGCCGCTGCTGCTGCTGCTGCCGTCGGCAATCCGGTTCGCGTATATGGGTGAGTAGTGTGGGGAATGCGCGGCATTTGTTGCAGTGTGGGAATTTGCACGCCCGCAGATCTTGCAGATCTGTTTTTGGGCGTTGCTGTTTAGATTTTTGTTTGCCGTTTGATTCGAACAAAAGGCGGCAACAAAAGGCGGCTCAGCGGCAAGAGCATCTGCAGCCAGCTAATGTCCATCAAAATGTGTGGCCCTAAACTGGCAGCTTGGCATTTCAAAGTTGAGGTTGGCTGCCGGAAAATGCACAGCCAAAAAAAAAAGCAAAAATAGGAAAAATAGGAAAAATCGAAAAAATGTCAACAGCAAACTGAAGACGAGCCTTGTGACTTGTTGACTTTCAACCTGGCCCAGCTGCGGGCGCAGGGTGCTGCACACTTGGCATATGGCGGCGTGCTTGTCGCTCTAGCTGCGCCTGACTGCCTTACCATCATTTTTATTTTAAGTTTGTTGTTTTGTGTTTTTTTTTTTTCTAATTTCTCGGCTCATGAAGAGTTCAGCTGCAGCGGTTGTGTAAGAGTGCCAGCTCGACGTTTTTGGGGGCTGCCTAGAAAACAGCAAACAGCAAACAGCAAATAGCAAAAGCAAAAACTAAACATAATAAATGTTCAATTTATTTCGCTGGCCTACGTTTGTGTCATCCCCGGCAAAGAAAGGCTATGACTCACGCGATGCTGTTGCCCAACTGCGTGGGAAAGGCTAATAACTAGGAAGTGTTCGCCGGACAGTGCCAAAAAGATGAAACACAGCAGTCAAAGGCAACGACACTGCGGCACAAACAAAAGACTTAAGACACGAACTCGATTTTTTCTCCCTTTTTTTTGTCTCATTGTGCTGGTTTTTTGTCTGCTTAGTGTCAGCATTACACAGCAGCTTAGCCATAATTCTAATTAGCGCCTGCTTTCAATTAAATACACATCAATTCGAACGGCCTCCGCCTGGCTGACATTGATAAATGCGCAGCGCGACGCAGACACGACTTTGCTGTACAACGAGGCAGCTACAAGCAGCTCAATAGATAGCAAGTTGTAACAAGAAAGGTTGATTTGGTATAGTTTGATCGACCAACAGATATCCTGCTTAAGTACAACTAGATTTGTGATAACTTTCATAATGCAATAAAAGATAAATATAAATTGAAACTGCAACTGAAAATTTAAATACATGATTGAAAATATTTTTGTCGAAAGCGGCAAATTTTTTTAATTATTTATCTCCTTTACCTTATTTTAGACTGTTGAAAATCGTTAATTTAAAAATTGTTGTACTTACTGTTTATATTGCCATAACTTGACTATGATATACAAAGTTGTTTATAATAAAAAAAAGGCAAAGATAATTTGTGGTAATTTTAAGAGAGCACACTTATAGATTCCAGTTATATGTAAATATAAGGAAATCTCAAAGCAAAAATGTTATGAATCGAATTTTAAAGGTATCCAAAAAATTCTATTAAAAACAGAATCTTAAGGCTTGTTGCCTCGAAATAATTGAGTCGAAATATAGATAATAAGTACATATAATTTTTACAAGTCGATGCCAGTCAGGGGGAGAAATGAACGGACCTGGGACTTAGCTGCTGATGCTGTTGAGTAATATATGTATATGAAGAAAATAAATGAATTTGATAATACATTCAATAAGACATCTGTACATACCCCCTATAAGTGCACTCTCAAAATAAACAGGGCATTAAAAGGGTCTTATAGCAGCAGCGGCAACAACTGAAACTCGTTAAGAATTCCTATACATTTGCCACGTAAATTATTTAATTTTTGTTTGTGATTATATAAGCGTCAGTAAAAGTGCCGAAAGCATTTGCACAATGTGTGGGAGCCAAAGCCAATGCAGAAATGCATGCAGACATTCACCAACAGCAGCAGCAGCAGCAGCAGCAGCAGCAATATCTGCAGCGGGAGCAAAAGTAAATTTCAATTAAGCTGAAGATGCGCGGAGCAGGCGAGCGCCTCGCTGGCATTTGTTGGCAGCCCGACGCGCCAAAAAAATGCCAAAAAGTTAGCAGCAGGCCGACTAACGAGTCGCCTATTGCAATTGGAATGGGAATGGGAATGGGAATGGGGCTGGCAGCTAGGGAGCTAGGGAGCTTTGGGGGTTCAGCTCTGGAGCTGGGCATTTCAATTGGAAACTGTCTGCTGTCTTGGGCCATTGAGTAATTGTGCAGCAATGAGCTTGAGCATGTGCGCGGCTGCCAGCAGATTTTCCGTTGATAAAGTGCATTGCCTGGAAAACCTCATAATAAGAAATCACACACACACACACACACACACGTTTTTCGCATAGGCTGAGATTTTGGTACGCCTGCACGTGGCAATCGCAGTCGCAGTCGCAGCCGCAGCCGCAGCTGTGCAATTTACAGTTTTATGATGCGACGCGACGGCAACGGCGACAGCCGCGTTGCGAAACGGCTTAAAGCAAGCCGCGACGGCTCATGTGCAGGATTGGGTCAGTCAGCCAGCCGGCCAGTTGGCCAGTCAGCTAATTTGACAGTTGGCCAAACGCATTGCCATTCCAAAAAAAAATAAAAAAATAAACTTTACAGATGCGCGAACGAAAGACTTAGGCAACGAACTTGTTTTAATAGACTCACTTCTGTCATCTTAATTTGCACTCATAAACTGGCCAAACCGAGGCAAGCCCAGCCACATACATACATGCTCAGCCAAAGCTGCATTATATTCTGCATTAGCATAAAACGCGCATTAGGCTCACCCCCGCCACACAGACATAGCATAGGCAGCAGAGGCAGCAGCAACCTAGGCGCAACTTGTGCCGAAATCTTTCAAGACGAAACGTGAGAAAATGTTATAGACAGTTGCTGTTGCTGTTGCAGTTGCAGTTGCTATGCTATATAGACAACGGGCCATGTTGTTCAGGCAAACAACAACAAAATAAATAAATAAATAAAAAAATAAAAAAAATATTTTTGCAAATTATGGGAATGGCAACGGTAACGGCGGCGGTGGCTGCGCTTTAGACGCTGATTTCGCCAAGAATCCGGCGCGGCGAGTTGCAGATGCTGCAGCGACACCCAGCAGCAGCAGCAACAAGTTGTTGTTGCTGTTGTTGTTGTGCTATCTGTGACTAATTGCACGGCCATACAAATGCATTTTTCGTAATTATTTGCAACAATGTTGGAATATGTGTGGAATTATTCATTGTAATCATGTTAATGAGCTTTCAGCCAAGTCTTTTGGGCCTGCACATTGTGAATGCTGCTGCTGCTGCTGCTGCTGTGACCCACCAAAGAGACCGCTGACTGTCATTTCCTACAGCCCGAGCATCAAGCGTTAAATGCCAGCTGCTCTGCTCTACAGTTGACCAGGATGTATTAAGCGCAAATTATGCGCATTTATTAAGGCAACGCTTTTTTTTTTTTTTTGTTTTAGTACTTAGCGTTACTTTATGTTAATTCAATTAGACGCCATTTTGCTGGCAACTTTTGTCACTAGCCGAGTTGAATTTGAGCGCGGCTGAACTCTGCGCTGGTGTCTTCTTCAATTGCTTTGCCGTTTGCCGCTGGCGGCGAAAAGCGCAAAGTATTTGTTGCCAGAAAAACGTTTTTAAGGTGCGCCACTTGCTGATCGTTTGTTTTGGCCAAAACACGACAACAACAGCAGCAACCACAGCAACAACAGCAGAGCTCGTTGTTGATTTATGCGTTTTGCAGCATTTAAATTGGCATTTATGTCAAATGGCGGTAAGTTATATTTTTTAATACATTTCGCTTTATTTGTTTTATAAGCGTCCTTGAGCACGAGCATAAACCGCAGCTCAACTTCGACACTTTTCCAGCAACAGCATCAGCATCCAAGCCCTCAGCTCTCAGTTGTTCCCATGGCTGCCACTCAAACTAGATATTTTTTTAATTTTTCTAAAGCCTCAGCCTCAGCTGAATGGCATTCGTTAAGCAAATAGTTTAATTGCTCAAGCATAGCGACAATAATTTTTGGTTACTTAAGCACTTTTTAGTTGCTCGAAACTTTTGTCTATTACTGATCTATGCAAATATTTTTTATATTCATCTAAAGTTAAATTTGACATTTCGAAAAATTGAGCAATAAAAAAATATTTTACTATTTCGTTTATTAAGCGCTAAGCTAAGAATTTAGTATGTTAATTAACATTCTTTAGCAATAGAAGATATTTTTGCATATTACGTATACGACACTGAAAACTTTTTTATGTATGCATAAAAAGTTTATATCGAAGTCATATCAGGTTATAAAGCTTATTTAGATCGTACTATTAAGGACACACTTTTAACACAAAACGACCTTTGCATGTTACAAGTTTTGTCCTAAACATGAACAAACAACTAAGTCTTCTCAATTCGTGTCGCGAGCCCAATTCTAATCCACAACATTTGCCTGCAGCTAGCTAATTTTAAGCACGCAGCTCACTGCAATTCCCAGAACAGCTAAAACCCGTATCAAGCAGTCCCAAAAAAAAAATATAAAATATCGACACAACTCCAGTTTGCCGCTCACAAAAGTTGCCGTAAATGTTGCCGCCGCTTGTCGATAGTGTTGAACTTCCAGTTGCAATTGTCAGATGATCGCAGATGCAGACAACATATGCACACACAAAATGCCACTGGCCTTGGCGCATGCTGAGAATGTTGCTGACGGGCAGCAGCAGCAGCAGCAACAACAGCAACAGCAACAGACAGCAGTCTGCAGCAGCAACATCATCCGCAGCAACAACTGTGGCTGCTTCTTTCGAAAGCTGCCAAATCCGATTGCTTGTTACAGTTTTGTTGCGGGTTTCTTTTTTTTTTTTTATGTGAAAAATCACATCGGCTATTGGCCAATAGTTCAGCAATGAAAATGTGTTGGCGTAATTAATTAAACAAATTATGTGCATTGCGCAGACGCATTGACGTTTTTGGTGCAGCATCGTTCAAGTTGATTGCAATTTTTATTAATTTCACTTAAAGCTGAGCGATGGGAATGCGGCGCAGCTATAAAAATCAACAAAATAAACAAGTAAGGAGTGCGCTGAACAAAAGTGGACAACTCGAAGATACCCTGTATTTAAAATACATTTGTTAAAAATAATCATAATTTATATTTTTTGAGTGGTAACCAGAATCAAGATAATCAAATAAACGGACAAATAAATAGAAGTATGGACATAAAGATGAACTGAAACTAAGCTCAGCTTATAGATGATTAATATTGAATAATAATATTTTGGTTGATCAAAGTCTCGCCCTTTGCCTGCTATGAACATTACAGGGTATTTAAAAGGCAGCAGCAACAACAACTTCGGCCACACTTATGGTCAATAGTGATTACAATTGCAGCAGCAGTTTTTTTCGCAGCGCATTTTGCAATTCGGCTTTTACGTGCTGCCACCATATAAGCCAAGTTATGGGCACACCTGGCTCCTTGTACTTTGTGCCATTTTCGGGCTAAGAAAAAATTCTTCGATTCTTGTGCAGCTGTTGCCAACTCGCTGGCAGCCATGCCATGGATTGTTTGGCTTAAATGCAATCAATTATTAATTACACGCCTTGTTGCTGCCATTGTTGCGGCAATTGCATTTAAGTGTCCATCAGCAGACAATAGTGCAACATCTTCATCTGCCTCATTGGGCATTCATTTTTTCTACAATGTATTTTTACTTCATTTTCAGCTAGCTCATTTTTCTCTTGAAATGTTTGGAAATATTTAACAACCGCATCAAAATTAGTTTCGTTATTGTGTTAGCCTTCGGTTGTTAGCCGACTTCGAATCTTGGCTTCAAGTCTCGAAGCGCAGCTCGACAAACTGAATTGATTTTTTACGTGCGTGCGGTTTGGCTTAACTTGGCTTTGGCCCAAGATCGGCCTCAAGTCCGGGCTGCGTGTGGGAAATATGAATATTGTGGTGCCCGGCCAAAGTCATTTACTGCTGGTTGGTGGCTTGTAATTTGATTCAATCGGCCCCGGAAATGCAGACGGCCCTTTTTGGGTCTGCGCAATTGCAGGCGTGTCTTCGACTTCGACATCGACTTCGACCAGAGCCAACATTTATCTTGGCCATATGCCTGATGGCCAAAAGCGTAGAGGTTTAGGTACAGGTACAGGGACACGCGGCCATAACAGAAAGTCTACAGAGCCGTGACACAAAGCCACTTGGCCACTTGGCAAGCTGACGGCATTTGGCGTTGGTTAAAAGTCACATTGTTGACCTTTTTGGCGAACGTACATTCGGAGAAAAGGTTTTTTTTTCTCAAGTATTTGATGGCAGACAACGAGCTCGGCTCAGCGCAGCTCAGCTCATTAAAATAATATTTAACCTTTGAATACGAGACAAATACTTGTTGAACACACTCACAAATATAATTTTTTATATATTTTTATTTAGCGCGGCTTTTGCTTTCGACCCGTCTGCACAAAGCCAACGAGCCGTGCGCAATTAAAAATTAACTATTTAGTTTTTAATGCCCATAGTTTGCCGTCGATGCTACACCCCCCCCCCCCCCTCTGCCACCCACCCGTTTGCCTCCTCCCTTCCATCGCCCAGCGCCCATCGCCCACAGCCAAAGCCAATTCAATGTTTAACGAGTTTTGACAGCTGCGCATTTTTGTTGTTGTCTTTTATATATTTCTCTTTTTGCATTCGCATGCAATTCGAATGCCCTCACCAAACATGATATTATCACATTTTTAGTTAATTTGTAGGGTATAGCAAATATTCGTGTATATCAGAATAATAATTTTGTATACACCAGGGATTTATAGTTTATCATTTTTATATCACATTTAGAAAAATTTGGAAGCCTTACTTGCTGTTGTGAGAATCGCATAGAAAGGTGTTATTTAAAGATGTGAAAAAGTTTAAAATATGAAGACTTTAAAAGTGGATTAGACACCAATAGAGAAAGTTAAAAAGGGAGAGATTAATTAAAGAGGAATGAGAGCGATAAACGGGAAGAGAAAACTCAACCAAAATTTAAGAGATAGAATTAAGAGTGAAAGTAAAACAAAAAGGAGGAAAGGAAAAAGAATTAAATAGAAAAATCGACACATAGATATTGAAGGAAGAAATAGTGAAAGAAAAAGGTGGAAAAGTAGTAAGAGAGCATTAAGAGAGGTAAACATAGGCAGAAAGATCAGAAAGAAAAGGGGCAACATTATTCGATAGAGCATCTAAGTAAAGCATAATTTTTAGGCTAATACTATTAACTGAATATTATATAATTGATGTGATTTTCATACTATGCAATTACACTCACAAATATTTGTCAAATCATTCCTTATACTGCAATTTCATGGCAAACTCGTATGTATATCAGCCAGGGTATTCAAACGTCACCCACACACACTAAGCTGCCTTTTGTTTTGCCAGTTAGCTCGATGCGAAAGTGTATTCAACGTTTGTCTTACCAAAAAAAAAAAAAAAACTAAAATAAATAAAAGAAAAAAATTGGCAAGCTTTGTTATTTGTTTTGACACTCATCATGAGGCGGCGTCCCGCTTCTGACCTATGCGCCATGTTCACACGCTGAGCGAGCGGACGTTGGACCCGGGGCTGGGGGCAGGAGAATGTGCGTGGCATCTCTCAGCCCTGACATCAAAAACAATGTTTAGCGCCGATATCGCACCTACAACAATTGGTCATCAAAAACTTTGCTGTGCTGTGCTTTGAAGTGCAATTTGCTGATCGAGTGGCTCATCGAAAAATGGGGCTTTGATTTAGTAATCAAAATTTCAATATTTAGACAAGTAATATTTGTAGTAGCTCTGGCGCCTGAATTCTGCAAAAACAGCCAAGACATCGAATCGAAGATGTGGTTACGCATATTGTTCGCTTACATCGTCTGCGCAAGCGTCTACACTTTTTGCGCCACACCAAATGAACCACGTACACAAAACCGTTCCTTGAGGAAGCTAGGATGAAGCAAATTAAAAGTTGACGATACTTAAACAGCAATAAAGTTTAACCTTCGCATCACTTAAAGCATCGGCTTAATTGTTTAATTGAATAGTTTTTACAATTTGGTTGACCAGCGGCATTCGTTGCGGGTCGTTTACTGCTGTTTTTCCTTCCGCCTGCGCTGCAGCAATTTACGCAGCATATTAAACGAGCTGAGCACGGGCACCATGACGGGCAGAAAGAGCGGTATATAGATGGCGTACTTCTGCTCATCGGGAAAATAGAGCTGGGCCAGCAAGCTGGCATCAAAAAAGCCGCGCTCCGAGGCCACAAAGGCCCGCTTGGCCAACGCCGAAGCATCCAGCAAACGATGCTCGAGCAGCGCGGCCTTGGCGGCCATTATGTCAACATACGAATTGGTAATGGCGGCGCCCACCTTGTCGTCAATCACAATGTAGCTGATTTGATCTGCAAAACGGCGGGTTTCAGAGCGTGAATGCGACTACTTAATTGGATTAAATGGCTTACCCAGCAGCTTAATCAAACTCTGCAACGTATTGCTGGCCGTGGCAATGTGGCGTACGGCGCTGCGTCGCATATAGGATTCGTATTCCCAGCGACGCGGCGACAGCTGCTCAATGCCCACTGTTTTGACGCCCGGCATTTCCACCTCGCTGCTTATGTCCAGCAGCTTGTGCAGCTGATCCAGCATCACCTGCATATTATCATTGGTCTGCACATAGTAATCCAACGGCGCCTCGTCGTTCACATGGGCCAGGCACACACTCTCTGGAGGATTGGCTATGATGAAACCACCCCACGGTGGCGATATGAACGCATCGACGCCGTTCTGCGTTAACATCTCATTCTTGCTGTTGTAGATGTGCAGCGGCGCGGTGCTGCAGGGCGGTATATAAACCACCAGATTAATGACGGGCTTGTCTGTAATGCTGGCACTCAGATTTTGTGCGATTGAAGTGAGCAAGTGCGGCAGCGACGACTCCTGCAGCGCATAGTGGCGACCCAGTTTGGTTTGATCGCGCACCTGTTTAAGTTCCGCTTCGAGGGCGACGCGATATTTCCACTGGGTGCGCACAGTGTAGTTGGATATGTCAGAGATCTGCGCCAAGAAGGGCTCAATATAAGCTGAAATGGGAATTTTATTAGAGCTTAACAAAAGCATTGAGCGTAATCGCTTACTCTGCGCTGCCAAAGCCACATTCCACTGAGCATGTGTCAATTTGGGCTTGGGATTCAGCACGGATATAACCACGTCATAGGCTGGCTGCGGTGCCTCCGACTTGGTGCCCAGTCGCTCGTCAGTGCTCAGTATTTGATTTATGCGATAGGTTTGTAGAATTTTCGAGTGCAGCACCTGTGCCAACTTTTTAGAAGCTAAAGCAAAGACAGTGGATTAGCAAGGATGGAGTTTAATTAAAGACAAGCTCTACTCACTGACATCGCTGCGCATCAACGCTGAGCGCTCTGTGGTCAGCAGCAGCTCATCCTCTAGTTTGGGCCATTCAATAAATATGAAATCGCCCACGCTCTGCGGATGCGCCTGCAGCAGCAGCTTTTCCAACACATCCGGAGTATGCGCCTCGGCAGCTTTGGCAAATGGCGACAGATGCTTGAACTCCAAGTTCCAGATATCTAAATGGTCACTCAATTAATTAGTGGTCAGCTTTTGCACAATTGTGGTTAATTTTCGATGCTTACCGCTGTCGCTGAATGCGATTTTCAGCTCTGAGATGAGCAGCTGGGCGCGACTTGGCTGCTGTGTGTAGATGGCCACCTGGACGGATGTTTTGATGGGCTGCTCGCTTAGCCGCTGAATAGCCGACGATGGCAAATCAACTCTACGTAAGGAAATTGCAGTTTTTATAAAGAGTTATAAAGTGAGAGAATTAATGTTAGATGACGCACCTGTAGACTGTGGTGGTTTTCCACCACATGGGCACGCCGATTCCAACGATGACCACAATGAACGCAATCGTTGCAGCAATGCGATATTTATCTGCAAATAGAAGAAGAAAACAAATCAATTAAATAAATTGTGTATGCATTAGGAATTTTTTGTCGTTTGCAAATTGAGATTGAGCTTCTTTGTTGTGTTTCTTTATACATCACTTTATTGGACATTTCTCTTGGTGCAACATTCACAAATGTCTTTAGTAAACTTAGGAAATGAAAAGTTTTGTGCGTTGCCAGTCTAACAACAAATTGTGGCACGAGCGGGAAAAAAACACTGTGTTTATTCCTTATAGCTGCAGGATATTACAAACACCGGACCCTTGTCCAGCGGCGTGTTGCGCGACACATATTTGGTGAACTTGGTGGTGCCCTCGCAGCGATAGACAATGTTGAGGGCATTGTCCACGGGCGTTATTGTCAGCAGCACCGAATCATCGTGGCAGTCCTCCTCCGTCTCCGCCTCCTCCTCATCCGCCTCCATGCTCTGCTCGGCATCGGTCGCTTCGCCCAAGCCATTCTGATGCGACGTGCGCTGCTCTACCTCAGGTGAGAGATATGTGATCACAGCCGCACCCTCTGCGGCATTTAGATAGTAGACCAGATCGAGCGTGTTCTCCTCGCTGACCAGGCCGTCGCCCAGCACCGTATAGTTGCCGTGCGACCAGCGTTGCAGTTCCACGCTGCACGTGGGCGTTATGGCATCCACGCCGTACAAGTCCAGATCGGTGAAATCGCGCAGCAGCTGGAACATGGCATTGCTGCGGAACAGCTGCAGCAGCTCCTCGACGGTGCCCTTGGCGGTGGCCAGGTCCATCACCTCGTAGTTGTGCGCATTGGCGGGTCCCTGTCGTCGCCAGGTCAGCGTTGGGTCGTTTAGCAGCTGGGCGCGGGCATGTTCGAACTTTTCGCGCTTGAAGAACTCGTACAGGCAAATCTCGGAGTTCTCCTCAATACGCTTCTGTATGCTGCGCCGCGTCGCCGCCTTCAGGTAAACGTCGTTCAGTAGCAAGCCTAACATGGGCCGGTTATTGATGTCCGGCTGCAGGTAACTGAGGCGTGGAAAGGCGCGCGACGAGTCCGCCACGAAGGCCTCGTTGGTGGCACCGTGGAACCAGCCGTTGATGGTCAGGCGTGGGTAATCGAAGGTGGTCACTTCGCCCACCTGGTGAAACGAACGTGAACCGACCTTGAAGAATGCAAACTGATTGTTCTTCGGCGCGATTTTCCGCTGCACTGGAAACTGTGGAAAGCACTGTTCATCGCTGGAAAATATCTCCAAGCAGCCGCCCAGCTCCTCGGCCCACTCGTCCACATCCTGCCAAGGCGACATGTAATAGATGAAGGCTATCTGCCGATCCTTGAGCAGGTCATCGTGCACCAGCAGGTAATCGCCGCAGGTGTACATGCTGCACGAGGCGGATACGTAGTCGAGCTTAAGGTTTGTCACCTGCTCCAGCCAGGGACGCACCTGTTTGCGCAGCAGCTGCAGGAAATTCGCCAGCAGCCGGCACTCGACCATGTTGGACAGATCGCTGCTCTGATAGAACTCGTACAGATCCATCTGCTTGCGCGACCAAAGCACTTTGTTAATCATTTCGTGCACCAGCGCCTGACTATTGGCTGCCTCGAGCAGCTCTGGAAGCAGGCATATTTGAAATGGATCGCCAAAGATCTGTGCACCGGTTGTCGCCTCCTTTGTGCTCGGCGCCTGCTTCGTCCAGGCGGACTGCAGCCACTGCGTCACATCTTTTTGCTGATAGGCTTTGTTTAAGGTAAGCTGCAGATCTGCGTCGCCTGCGCCGGCAGCCATGTCTAGTTTTTCACTAAACCGTGCCAGTTTCTTTTGTGGTCCTTCCGGAGCTGCAGTTTCTGCTGCCACCGCCACCGCCGCCGCCGAGTCGTCCAGTTTGTCTGCAAAGGCAACACAATGAATGACATTGCATTAAGCATTTAATCAGGAGGCATACCTTAAATTTTAATTTATGGCCGCGCGCAACATTGACGCACGCCTAAGCACGTACACGGACGCACGCACACACCCGGCGGTGGAAGGGGTGGCGAGCTGTCTGTCTCATTGGACTCGTTGTGCCGGCACATTTAACATTTACACGCTGTTCGTGGCTACTTATTAATGTTATTGTTCGTTTGCTTCCACTCACCTTCGGTTTTGTCTTTGCGCTTGGGCTTCAAGGGACTAGTGGGTTCCATATTGCGTTTGCTATTGTAGAATTAAATTTTAATAAAATTATCCAAATGAAACATGTACATTGAGCGTCTGAAGCAAAAACATCGATGTATATTACTAACCAAGAAAGCCGATTAGTATCGATAGTAAGTAAACGACGCCAAATGAGTTAACAGCTACTTAACAGTGCCAGTTAAGCGATCGTTTCAATTCCACTTTGTTGCTTTGTTAGACTGTTAGTGTAGACTGTGGTGGCTCTTGCCTCCACGTACAAAATATTGTTTAATTAATCATTCGGTCATTAGCAGTAGACACAACAATGTTTGATCTTATTCCAGTGCGCCTATTATAGCCATAAGCGAGTGAACTGTCCGTCAAGTCATTCACATATGTGGAGCTGAATTAAATGTTAATTGCATACTAGTCGGTAAGTGCTAATGAGTATGAGAAATTGAACTATTTTCGGCCTAAATTGGGTGGCAATGCCGTGCGATGACCTTGGAAGAGTAGGCCCTAAATACAACATGACTAAAACAAACAAACACACATTGTACACGTGTGTGCGTGCGTGTGTGTCTGATTGGAATGTGCGATCTGGAGCATGCTCTGCTGAGTTTACAGTGCCCCGAACAGCTGACTGCCACCTGCTGTAGAGGGCGGTTGAGGGCGGGCGGCGGCAGTAGGGCGAGGCGGGTGGACCTGTTTACATTTGCCAGGGTGTGGGCGGTGCGGGGCGGTGCTATGATCTCATATTCTTTTTTTTGTTATCTGAAATTGATCGAGTTATTTAATCTCATTTTTATTTTTGTTCCCTTTGTATATATTTTTGCTTCGTTTTAATCATAGCTTTCAGAGAACTCCCATGGGCAAGGATCAGCATTTACTGGAGGCTGCGCGGAATGGCGACATCAAGATCGTTGGCAAACTTTTGGAGCTGACGACCAAACGCCATGGCCCATTGTCCAGGTGAGTGAATTGTGTAGCTAAAAATATAAATTCCAGTTAGTCATATCTCACCTCCGCTTCCCGTAGCTTCCGCCGCAGTCCCAACATCAACTGCCAAGACGTCAACGGCTACACCTGTCTGCATCACGCCTGCCTCAACGGGCACAGCGCAATTGTGCGCCTTCTCCTGGCCCACAGTGCGCAGGTGGATATGCCCGACATACGCGGCTCGACGCCGCTCTTCCTCGCCTCCTGGGCCGGGCATCAGGAGATTGTGAAAATGCTGCTCTTCCACAGTCCCATACCGGCCAATCCGAACGCTCAGACCATTGAGAACGAGACGCCGCTGCATTCGGGCGCCCAGCATGGACACAATGCCGTCGTGGCCATACTGCTCTCCTACGGCGCCGATCCCACGATACGCAACAACAGCTTTCAGACGGCGCTCGATTTGGCCGCCCAGTTTGGACGGCTGCAGGCGGTGCAGACGCTGCTGCGCGTGGCGCCCGCCTTGATAGAGCCCTACAGGCTGTGTAGCGAGGATCAAATGGCCGAGCTGCTGGGCTACTCCGGCCAATATACGGCCACGCCCACCAAGCACATCTTCACGCACACCTGTCTGCATCTGGCCAGCCGCAATGGCCACAAGAAGGTGGTGGAAACACTGCTGGCCGCCGGCGTTGACGTCAACATACTCACCCACGCGGGCAGCGCGCTGCACGAGGCGGCGCTGTGCGGCAAGAAGTCGGTGGTGGTGACGCTGCTCAAAGCTGGTGTCGACGTGCAGGCCACCGATGGCAACGGACGCACCGCACTCGAAATACTCTCCGATTATCCGCCGCATGTCACCTACGAAATTGTGGCCGTCATCAATGGTATGTATTTGGAGTGAAGCACTCCTCCCCAATCCCGCCACGTCTTGTGTAACACTTGCCGTGAGACATCGCTGTGGCTATATAGCATATATATGCTTGATCAGCATCAGCTACTTAATATAGCCTGTGCGTGCGTGATCCCAAGCAAACTATTTATTTTTAAAAGTAACCCCAATAAAACATGGCGTGGATTTTTATTCTTGCTGCATAACTAACATATATCTAAGTAGGGCGCACTATAACATATAGCTGCCATAGGAAGTATCAGTAAAAAACTGAGATTATGTTTGAGAAACTTCTCAATAGTAAAATCTAATCAATTTCAAATTATTTTATAACCAAGCTTCTATAGAAACAATTAGCTTAAGAAATAATTTCGATAAAAAAGCTATTGTTGCTTTTAATACTAAAGCTTTATTATAACGTGCTTATCAATATCGAACAAGTATGTAAGTTCTTTAGGGGAATCCTTTTTGTTTCGAGCTTTGTTACGTACGTATAAAGTTTATGGCATATCGGTCAACTTTATTATACAAATATCTCCTAAAGACAACTCTTTGGTTGTTAGGGTATCTGTCTTAAACTAGGCAACAAAGCTTTAAGCAATGTTTTTAATATATTGGAAAGCTTTGATCAATTTAAATATATAATACATGATTTTTTTAAAGATTATAATGATGATCAGCAAGAGTATTCTGACTTCGTCACAGCGAAAATAACTATTTTTCGTTGTTTAAATTCTAATGAAAAAAACTAACGCCTCCGCACTCACTTTCAGAATTTACAAATTTGGCTGAGGCGCAGCTGCTGCGCTCCAAGCCGACGCAGCTGGCGGAGAACGGAGCCGAAACGCTGCCCCGGCGGCTATACGAAAAGAACGCACAGCGACAGAAATACAGCAAGCTGAGCGATCCAGCGAAACTGAGGAAGTAAGCCCCAGCTAAAAGCTATTAACAAATGCGAACTGAAAAATGTGACACGCCCACGCTAAGCTACTTGTTGTTGTCGTTAAACTTCTTGTAATTGTGAACCCAATTAACCATCAAATGAAAGCAGCACTAATTTGTATGTGTGATCACAGCTCCAGATCAGCTCAGCCCATGCTCATGTGGAAGACATAAAGCACTCATCCCCAACATTTGCACCCGCACACACGCACGCACGCACACATATGCATTCACACACACAAGCACACAAACACACATCAGTTCACAATTGGTTGGTAATTGCTGATTATCAAAGCGCCTTCATATAACGGGTACGGTTTTATATTCTTTTATCTCTTTCTTCCACATAACCAACTACTTTCAACTACTACCCCAACTCAAACAAAACAAAAAAAAAAATGCCCAAAAAAATACCTAACTGCCCCACTGTAGAAAGCAAGAACAAACAAATGGACTTTCGCACTCTTTAAGCTCTTTGGATAATTACACGAAGCGACCAGCGAACTATTTGGACATGAAGCCCATAAGGCCGCAGAAGTCTGTCAATGATGTGCACAACTTGGAGCCGCGCACGGAGCTCTGGATTAGCTATAAGCCCGTCTACCAGCAGCCCTATCAGAGCGCTCTGCTGCAGTCCAGTCAGCATTTCTCGAATGGCACGCTGCCCTCACGTTCCTACGAGTACATTAATATGCTCAAGGCAGGCTCCAGCAGCGAGGAGCAGAGCACCATTAGCAGCAGCTGTAAGTGGAGTCCACTTTACATATATATTATGTAGTTAATCCCATTCCTGCCCCGACAGCTGCAACGCCGCGACAAGCTGTGCCTCAGTACGTGGAAATGAAGCTGCAATCTCCAGTGCCCATGCCGCGCACTCAATTCAATCTGGACTATGAGAACCTCAAGCCCAGGCCGAGCGAGCGTTGTCCGCCCACCTTTACAATTGATAACAACAATAATAACAACAGCAACAAAGTAGTTCGGCACTCGCCCACGCCGGACTATCCGCCACCCACTGTCGTTGAGGCCGAGACCACAATCTTTAATTACATGCAGCCGCCGCGTCTCGATGAGTCCATCAACTCACATTGCTCGGATCACGTGGAGGAGTTTGTGGGCGATGCGCCCTTTGCGGGCTTGTTCAAGGGTTCCACGTTGAATTTGTCGCTAGATGCGGTGGATGGCTCCGTGGCGCGTGAAGGTCTGCGCTCGCCCAGCATGGTGCGATCCGCGAGTGCGTTGAATTCGCGACGCAGTCTGTCCAAGCAGCGCTATTCCGCAACGGGCGAGGACTTCAGCGCCTCGCGCGTGTGGGCCGAGATCGATACGATATTTGAGCATATAGGCAATGAGGTGTCCACGGTGGAGCAGGAGCATGATTTGGACCAGGTTGATGTGGAGGAGGAACAAGAGCCGCCACAACGCTGTGTTAAAGTAGATCCCAGGCAATCGCTGCACATACGCGATCCGGAGGAACTGCTGCTGGTGAAGACGCCAAGTCCGGCCTCCCATTGGTGCCACTCGCCCTATACGCTTGTCTATGGCGAAATACGCTACTCTGTTTATGTGAGCAAGATCTCTTTATACGTCATTTTTGCAGCCTTTAATGCACTTCTTTCACAGTATCTGGGTTCAACGGTAATTCGGCAGCTACAGGGCACAATTTCGGCACGCAAGTCTATTCAAAAGCTGAAGATCGATGAGAGCTTGAAGCCGGCCTCGAGCGTGGATGACTTTAGTCTGCTTGAGAACTGCACCACATCCACCAAGTATCTGAAGGCAGCTAATCTGCAAGCGCGGCTAAAGGTGGACATTGCCGCCTCCTGCCTGGGCGTCAAGTTTATAGATCACGACTCTAAGGTAAGTCAAATCAAATACCCCTTAATCCGGATTCGCTACGCGGCAATTGCGGGAATTGACAAAAACGGTTAATAATTTTAATTGAGTGTTCGAAGCGTTTAACTGTCTGGAAGATAAGTATTAAATCGAAATTTCAAGGCGCCATTAAATATACTTACCAATCGTTTTCACAAGAATCGTTGCCTATCGATAATTAGTTTTTGTACTGATAAAATGCGACTCTTTATAAGCGCGAATTTCAAATTCATTACAGCTGTTAAATTCAAGTCTATAACTAAAACCATTTTATGCTTAATTTAAAATAAAATACAACTTAAGTAATGCTCAAATAACTTTTTACAGTCTGCCATTTGCTCGCATGATATTGAGAATATCAATTGTGTTTGCCAGGATGCGGAAGATATGCGTTATTTCGCATATATTACCAAAGAACAGGATTTGCATTATTGCCATGTCTTCATGGTCGACAATTTGGTTTGTTTTTAAGAATAAGTATTACGTTTTTATATGATTCTAACTTATCTCATACTTACAGGAACTGGCCAACGAAATAATTCTAACGCTAGGCCAGGCTTTTGAGGTGGCCTATCAACTGGCGCTCAGCAGGCAGGGCACACCCCAAATACACAGCGATGAGTGCTAAATCGTGTGCCACACCCATTTTATACATTTATATAGTATATATCATATTCATGCCATTTGTTCATTTTAACTTGACTTACTAGTCGTTGATGCCATCATAAAACTGTCATTATTTTAAATGAATTACGAAGTTTTATAGTATTTTTTCAAAGAATTTTTTAATAAACAAAAAAGCTGTTGAATTTAAATGTCAACTGCCAAGACTTTTCGATAAGTGTGCATGCAACCTTACCTTATCGATACCAATCGCTAGCATCGATACTGTGTTTTGCATATCGCGCGAATAATGCATGTTAACTAACATTGGCTTTACATTAGAACATTTTTGAACGCAACGTAGAAAAAAGACGCTTGGATTGTGTAAAAGATTGTGAACGAGTTTAAACATGGAATCAAGTACAGGTAAATGCAAACTAAACAAGATTATTGTATTTGTAATGGAAACAAATATGGTTTTTCTTGAAATACGCAGCAGAAAGGCAATTTGGAAGCATACTGCCGCAACAGGACTCGGGCACAAGTACGCCCGTGGCGAGAAAAACTCGCGCGGCACAAAAAAAGTTAAATGGCAACAAATTGGATATGGCCAGTGAAAGTGTGCTCGACGATGACGTTTTTGGCGCACCACCGAAAACACCGAGTGCATCCGTGCGGCCGTCCAGCGAAACACCGCGTCGCAGTTCCCGCAAGAGCGTCCGTCCGCCGCTGGACTATAAGGACATTATCGAGAAGCGTGTGACGTGCTCGACAAGCTCAGAGCAGGCGCCAGAGGAGGATAATCCTGTTCCAAAATGGGTGCCAGCTGAAGTGGGCCGGCATACACGCAAACGCAATCACAGCAAATCCAAACGTGCAGCTATCAAACAGGCCAGAATCGAGGAAAATGGGGAAGGACTAGCCGAAGAAGAGAAGGCGGTCAATGATGGCGAGCCGGAGAGCGTGCTGAACCCATCTTTTAATGCCTATGAAAACGCTAGTGATGGGGAGAATATGCCCGTAGCCGAGAAGGAAGAGAAAATTGAGGAACAGGAGAAAGCTGCCGAAGTGAAGGAGGCTAAAAAAGAAGAGCAGCAGCAATTGGCAGCAGCAGTGACTACCACCGTAGAGCCACAATCCCAGGGCCAAGACAAACATGAGTCGAAGCTCCCCGATAAAGTTACAGATGAAACTTTTGAGAAAGCTACAGATGAGATCGATGCAGATATGGATAAATTGGGCTTTTGTCCGTTGGAAGCCGAGGAGCAATCCAATGAAAACGATAAAATGCCCTCGCTCATTATGTTCGACGATGGTGAGACGGAGACCGAGCTGAACCTAACTTTTGATGCCGATGAAAATGCCAGTGATGAAGAAAATATGCCTGCTGAAAAGGCACAGAGTGAAAGTTCGGCCAACAAAAAGGCTAAAAGCAGCCCAATGCAAAAGAAAGAGCAAGAAAGTAAAGTCGTCAAAGAAAAGAAGGCGAAAGAAGAAAAGCAGCAGCAATTGGCAGCAGCAAAGACTGCGGCCGGAGAGCCACAACCGCAGGGCCAAGACAAACATGAGCCAAAGCTTCCCGATGAAGTTTTAAATGAAACTTTTGAGCTAGCTACGGATGCGGAGAAGTTGACGTTGCAACTGTCCTCGCCAGTCGTAGAAGGGACTGCACCAGCTGCCGAGCTTTCTGTGGCGGCCAAAGGCCAACGGCCAGATATAGCTACTGATGCTGATATGGATGAATTGGGCCTTTGCCCGCTGGAAGCAGACGAGCCGGCAAATGAAGACGACGAAATGCCCTCGCTCATAATGATCGACGATGGCGAGCCGGAGAACGTGGTAAACCTAACTTCTGATGCCGATGAAAACGCCAGTGACGGGGAAAATATGGACGCACTGCGTGTAACCGAACAGCAGGAGCATTCGGATAGCGACATCGATATCAAGGCGAAGAACAAGGCCAATGCCTATCGCTTTCCCACGCCCTACAAATGCAAATCCACGCCGAAATTTAAGTTCGCAGAAACTCCAGCCGCAGCGAGTAACAATCAGAATTTGGAAGTTGCGTGCACTAAGCGACGCAAGCGTTCCAAATCCGTGTCCGGGCTGAACGAAACAAAGGTCAAAACGGTTTCCTTCTTCAGTCCCATTGAGGTGGCCATTGTCAATGACATAGACAAACGTTGGGAGGGTCTTAACAATAGCCGTAAGTACTGGACAACTCTTATTTATATATATAATATACGTTTTTATAAATACTTTACTTAACACAATTTAATTACAGATATTACACAGCGACGCAAACGTTCCAAGTCGTTGGATGAAAGTCGACATCAAGTAAGCAGGATTCCCAAGCCAAGTAAGTGCAACAACAGTTAGCTTAATATTTTTATCTGATTTTTTTAATCGATTTCTTGCCCCCCCCTCAGAACCCTATCCGCCCGTCAGGGCCGCCGTCACGCCCAGCAAGCAGAAGCCGCGCACCAAGTTACCCAACTTTGCGGCCATCCATCAGAAGCAATTCGAGAAAATGGAGAATCTGGTCGATCACATGGAGCGCAAGGCTGTGCGCGCCAAGGTGCTGACCAATTCCGCCACCAAGCTACAGAAACAGCAAAAAGCAACAATTGCTTCCGCCCAAAAAGCCTCGGCCAAAAAGATGCCCGGTTTGGAGGTGGCGCGACCGCGAGCGGTCAAGAAAATTGCAGAAAGCAGTTATACGATGACGCCCATTAAACCGGATGACCAGAAGCGGCAAAAGCAGCTACCAACGCCGCGTAAAATTG
Source organism: Drosophila lacertosa (assembly GCA_004143845.1). NCBI lineage: Eukaryota > Metazoa > Arthropoda > Insecta > Diptera > Drosophilidae > Drosophila > Drosophila lacertosa. The sequence goes on from SCDZ01000110.1 coordinate 160,821, forward strand.
TCGCTGTGGCACACTCCAAATCCGTGGCACCAACACGCGCCCTTCAGGCGGCTAACAATCTTAAGCCGGCATTTAATTTGTCCACCTCGGTGGCTTTCAAGATGTTTATTCCTGCTGCCAGTGCAACTGCTGGCAATAAACAGGAGGAAGAAATTAAAAACAAGGTGGAAACGCGTCGCCAGCGGCACATGGATATGTTTAAGGGGCACGCCGCGCCGAAGCAGAGAAGCGATTTTATACGCGGTGTGCGCTCGAATCGCCGCTTTGAACTGCAGATGCAACATCGCAAGCAGTTGGATGAGAATGCCGGCTAAAAATTTTTAATTTTCCATCTGCGCATATTTCTTATTAGTCGTTTTATAATATATATATGTATTCACTTTAAGTTTTTCCAATTTGAAAAATGTTTCGTTTTAAGCTGGGCTGTTCGCAGCGAAGGACCCCATTAATAAACAACTTAACTTTTTATTATTTTATGCAGTAATTAATTTGAAAGAAATTGAATAAATTGATTTAGCCGCCTAAAGCGACATATCAATTCACCACGGTTATCGATAACTTTACTTGCAACCCAGCGCAAATATCGTTTGTTAAAAGTCAACAATGTTGCTTAGCCTGCTCACAGACTGACCAGGCACATTGTTGGGCAACATTTCTTCTTGTTATTGTCAAGATCGTTGTCGAAGCGTTCGGTCGGTTAAGCGGATTCGCGTGTCGGAGTTTTCGATTTTACCGTTACCGTTAATTTACGCAAATGAAAAACCAAAAACAAACTTAACGTGCGATATTTGTTGCTGTTTTCTGTGTGTGTGCCTAAACTAATAAAACGATAATATATATTTATCAAGTGTCTTTAATTGTTGCCAAGAAAAAGGTATACAAATAAACAGAAATGCGAAAATAACAATAATAATAACAAACACTTGCTGCAATATTGCGGTTTGTTTTTGTTGTTCTTTCTGCCGGATATTAAAATCGCTGCTTTAGATTTGCGTTTTGTGTGTGTGTGTGTGTGTTTGTGCTTGTTTGCATTGTTAATGGATTTTTGTTTGTGTAATGCAAAAATAAATTTTGACAAAACTCGTTTGGGAATAAAACGCACACACATATACAAATGCATATTGCTTGCCTTTGTCCCTGTTTTTTTTCGAATACGAAAAAACGCTTCCAGTCGCATCTTTCGCAAATTCGCCCTGCACATAAAAAGAGATGCATTATAGTGTGAGCGTAGAAGAGGGAGACAGCGCAAACGCAACATGTGTGCCGGCAGCAACAACAACAGCAGTTTGCATTGACATTTATGAGCGGCGCTAACGGCGCATTACACATGCGCGCATACATGCGAACATCATTCACAGTTCGAATGCGTCTCCTTGTTATACATGACCGTGTGTGCGTTTTGCAGGGCCAATTTTGTGTGCTTAGGTAGCGGGCGTGGCGGGGCATACGCAATGCCGAACAATTTGTTTACCGTTTATGCGTTTATTATTTATTTGTGGGCTCTCCTTTTGCGCGCATTTTGATTTGTGGAAATTTGTGCGTATTTCCGCTACTGCTCTGCGGCGCATGCCCAACAGCTTATGGGAATTCGTAATGGAAATTAACGCACAAACACACGCACACATATTCACATGCTGCATTTTTAATTGATTTGCTGACGCGCCCGCGCATAAGTCGTAAGGCAGCGACAGCAGCTGTTGGAAATGTGTGCAAGAATTTCCGTTAACCCATTTGCTTCCAGTGCTCGAATGTTTCGTAGAGCAACTTTTCAATTTGAATAATGCATATATGGTCATTTTTTTGTCGGAAATATTTCCCTTAACATCTGCATTGGTTTTATGGTTGTATATACAGTTATTTCCCGCAAATTGGAAAGTTTTGTCTGGAGGGTAATTTCAATTCGTACAAAACTCAAGCTACAGGAAATGTAATATTCCTGAAATCTAAACAAAAATAGCTACAAACTAGGAATTTTGGAATATTAGTTTAAGGTTAATGCGTTGTAAATTCAGTTTCCGGTATGGATTAAATTTCACATTTCTAAGCATTTTCTGTAATATGATACAATGGCCGTTCAATTATTGGAATTTCAATGAATGAAGTTTTCCAAGAATACATTTGTTTTTTAAGTGATAAATTAAATATGTTTTCTAATGGGTATTTTACCTGTTTAATACTCTACTGCCACATTTCCGAATAACTTGAGTAACTGAATCTTCAAACAATTATCTTGCTTGCACTGAGGCTCTGAAAAGTTCAAATCCCTGAAATATATCCCTTCGTTAACCTTACTAAACCCTACGCTTTCCCTTTCTTATCTCTTTACAGTGTTCAAAAGCAAAACCGAAAAAAACTGCAACAACAACAACAACTCAAGTCTTTCGCTAATTGGTGACATAATTTTTCATAACTGGCAAAGCAAAAAAAAAAAAATTAAAAAAATAAAAGTTAAAAAAAGCCGAAACGTAATTGAATTTTTGCTCGACCCTGGTCAAGTCCCGAGCGCGACTTGAACTAATTTGATGTGAAAAGGTTTAATTTGTGAGTGTGTGTGTGTTTTGCGTTATTGTGCCGTTAATTGAGGCCACTCACTAAATAATTCAAATAGCGCTTTATGTGTCTCCGTGCGTCCACTGTAATTGTCTTGCACCATGTGGCACAGAAAAGCCGCTGACTGTGAAATGTGCTGGCAAATGTGCCTACTGCTCACTTTGCTGCTGGGGGCGGCGGCAGGCGCCACGCCCTTCGCCAAGGAGTACCGCAGCGCGGGCCTGTTCAAAGGCAACAAGCTTATCGACATGGAACTGGATTCGGCAACCACATTGGACATGGGCGCCGAGAAGCTATCGAGCGGTGGCGCTGGAGGAGGAAGAGCGGGAGGAGAACTGGCGGCTGTATCGAATTCCGATGTGGATAACATGCTGGCCTTCAAGGCGGAATCGTCGGTGGTGCTGCCGGGTGTGCAGCTAAATGCAGGTGAGTTATCCACTCTATAAGGAGAAGAAGAAGATAAGAATTGATCTGTTTAAAATGTGGGAAAATGATGTTGGGTATATAGATAAAAGTTGGGGCGAATGGTAGTATCCTTGCTGTCCGTTTTTTCTTAAGCTGTAAATATGTCAACCAAAGCTGATTTAGGTTTATTATTATTTACACATAAAATTGGTTTAAAAACAAAGGCTGAATTTTATTAATAAACTCTTGGCTTAACCTTAGCTAATAGAAATAAATTATAAATAAATACACAATTAATTAACCAAATAGTTTAAAAGAGAAGGTTATAAATAGGAACTCGCTACATGTCTATATATAAAAATGTGTATCACCTTAACTATAAATTGGGTAACGTGGCTTACTCATCAGGTAATCAGCTGCCAGGCTAAGAAATCAAAAAAAAAACGTACATTTAATTGTGGCACATTTCCGAAAGCCCAAAATTTATGTCCGTAAGCGTCAAAGAGCAGCAGAGTCATAATTTGTGTAAAAAAGAGGGAGATGCTGGAAGAGAGAAAGAGAGGCGCACACAGAGTGGGGGTGAGTGTGAGCGAGTGAGAGTGAGTGAGGTTGCCAGATGACGAAAGTACTTTCATTTTCACGCTCATAAACGAGGCCCCGCGCATAAAGCTCAACAATGTTGTCATAAAAACACGACGCAAGCTAAGCCGCTTAAATGACATTTAAATATAAAAAACAACAAGAGACGGACAGGGGGTAAAGAATAGGCCAAAGACAAATATAGAAAGGTAATCAAAAAAAAAAGAAAAATAAATAAAGGTGGCCCTTTCACTAAACAGGAGCGCGGGCAATTGCTTCGTCTGCGCTCACAGGAAGTCTGCACTTGGGTTTCGAGCACCAAAAAATTATAAAACCAAAACCCCCAGAGAGAACCCGAGCGCAAAAAGAGAAAGAGCGAAAGAGACAGAGCGGGTATAGCACACGTCTGGCTGTGATTACACTATAATCTCGTTATAATGAGGCAACACAATTTAAAGCAGCGGATGTGCCGAGCGTGCCGCAGACTCGAAAGCGTTAAGCTGCGGTTGACATCCTGGATGCCCCAGCTGGGCATCAACCGACCAACCAGCGCTCAAGCGGAGGCCCAGCGATCGAATTACCAAGGGAGAGAGACCAAGAGGATGAATGCTAACAAAAGGCACAAACAGACAACAATAAAAAAATGCAGTAAGAGTGCTCTAGTGGGGAGTGTGCGACTGGAAGATACTCTGCTGTAATTTATGTTACATATAGACATCCTTGCTGTATATTAAAAAAAAGGGACAGAGAAATATTAAGCTAGTGCAAAAATATCGTACTCTATTGCAATTGATGTTAACCAAAAACATTTGATGAGCTAAATAATGCCTCTATTTTCTCATTACACACATGTGAATTATGACACCCATTTGAATTCGTGTACAGGGTATAAAAAGAGCAGCGACAACAAATGCACTTGTTGGGCGTAATTTTTTGAAATATGATGCCACGCCAGAGGCGCAGGTCATAAACAACCCAAAAGACAGCGAACAATCCAACGAGACGGCAAAGTGTTGTAAGATAAGGTTAGATAAGCGCCGCCTCGTCCATATATACCTGAGACACACAACAACAACTCCAAATTTTGAATGGAATGGCCGGAGTTAAAGTCGCCGGCTTGGACCGAAGTGTGCGTTTCCTCTGGGCACACATTAGAGCGCGGCGCAGCTCAAAGCGGACGAGTTATACGGAACCGAACCGAAAACGAGCTGAAATTGATAAGCGCTCCATGAATGGAGGCGACATTGAATGAAGAGGACAGCTCTGAACATTTGTACAAGTGTAATAGATCCAGCAATGTATGCGCATTTATGGGAAATGATATGAGGGAAGTGCAATAGATATTTATCTCTTAATATATTCCCACAAAATGGTTAAACTAGACAAAAAAATAAATAAATCTCTTGGAGTGATAACTTTTTAAGTTATAAAGTTTTTCCCTTATATATGTATGTTGTTCTTTGTTAAATTGGTTATTGGAATATCTTCAATTTGGTGAACGAAAACCCGGAAGACTAGTCGTTTTTTCTATAGTCAAAATAATTTACAACGTATAGAAATTTGAAGTCGCAATAGATTTTACTGATTGAACGTTTAAGCATAAGAGATGATCTCGGCTACCCGCAGGAATGTTGGCCAGGCATTTATGCTCAGGTATTAAAAGCTGTTCGCCATAAAAATCGAAGCATTTGAAATAGTTCTCAAAGTATTTAAAGCCCTATAGTCAGCTCTTTGGTGAATGCAAAGTTAAAGATTATTTTTTTTTTTTTGGGTCTCTACCTGGGCCGCCATAAATGCTCTCTTTGGTACTTTTTTGGGGGCAGCGACGGCAAACTTCGGCAGCAGTAACAACAGCAGCAGCAGCCGCAGAAGAAACCATAAAAATGTCTGCAAGGCACGCAAACTTTGGCCCTGGCGGGGACCTGTTTTTGGATTGGCATTCGTTTGGGGCTGGGCTGGTCTGGTCTGGGGTACAGTACGCAGGAGTCGCCAAACAGATCTTAGCAGGAGGCTGCTGTGCAGGCTCTGAGCTCGGGTCTTCGGTGTTGAATCTTGGGTCTCTGGCACTTCAACTCTTCAGCGGCATTTACTTGTGTATATATGTATATGTATATGTATATATATATGTATATGTATATGCATTTAGATACGTCGAAAGATACTTGGAACTTGTATCTCTCCATGTGTGTGCGCGTGTGTGTGTTGTGTCTGTTGTGTCTGTAGTGTGTGTAAGTCTATGGCAAACAAAGACAGCCGACAATCGTAAAAACTAAACGACGGGAGTATTTATGACGCTCAGTTTATACAGTTTATACGGCTGTCTCCCAGCGTGTCTTTTGACTGTGTGTGTGGATCAAGTGCCAAAGTCAGCGACGAGCGTTCTTTACATTAGATAAGAGACCAAGGCTTCCAGCACTTGCACATGGCATGCAAATGCAAATCCAGATAAAACCATAAAGACTATTTTTTAGTCGGAAGTGTTTAACTAATAGTTACCCACTAAACAGCCTTGAATATGTGTACCGTGATTTTCCATTTACTTGTGAGTTTCTTCAGAATTGGTTAAGTTATCAAATCAAATACAAATTTTATTTGTTACCTTTTAAAACTGCTGTCTGAAAACAAAGAAACCTGATAACATGTTTGGTTATTTAAACAGTCTTTCAGTTCCTTATGCTATTCGACAATTCTTCTTGCACCTGTTGCAAACACTTGCACAATTTACGTTTGACCCTTTTGCACGCACTTAATGGGTGCAGGGTATCAAAAAACTACAACGCACAGCTGCAAAATAACATCCAAATAAATCAAGCTGGCACGTTTGTCAGTTGGTCCGTCAAAGAGTCAGTCGGACGATCTGTTTGTCTGTCTGTCGCTCAGGTAGCAAAATAGAACACCATTGAACTGCCAGCGTAAAGTGCGAAATATCCCACAGTGCGGCACACACACACACACACACAAACTCTCACACATACATATGCGTTCGTCGTTAACGCTGGCACGCTAATTTGACGAAAGCCCATTTCATGGCGTTTTTTCACATTTCATGCCTGGCGATTCGGCACGCCACATGCAGCGTCCAGCATCCAGCGTGCAACGTGCAACGTTCCTCGTCGTGCACCTTGCCGCATGTATCTAGTAGGTATCTACGTATCTGCGTATCTTACAGGTAGTTTTTAACACTCTGCCTCGTCACAACTCATGCTGTTTCCCTGCATTTTGTTTACACCTTTGCAAAAAAAACTCAGAGAGAGCGATGAGCAACAAAAACGATTTTCCGTTTCTTTAGCCCATTTCCAAGATGACTCCTTCGGACCGTTTCAGAGTGAGTTGGGATGCCATTGGAGAAGTTTTGCCTTTGCCTTGTTTATTTTAGCAGCCGTTTGTTGTGGCTATTTATTTGTATTTTTCCAATTTTACATAGCTGGAAATTGTGCAAGACTATGGTCATACAATACATTAACATTTATTATATGTACATCGCGTTTTGTATACATATTGATGCCCTTTTGTGCTTTATTCTTGTGTTTATCTTTGCCTTGTATTTTTTTTGTTCAGCCGCTTTGTTGATTTTCTGCATAGTTAAGGCCCAATGTCAATTGTTGGGCTCTAAACAATGCCAAAAGTTTGAAATTGTTTTTGTATATAAATTTAATGATGATTAGAAAACACTTTTTTAAATATCCTTTCCTATCTTTTATTAGATATCTCAATTTATATCATTTTTTTCAATTTGTTAAAAATTGTTTAATGTTTTAATCTCTTGCGCACATCAACGTTACGTTTTCGTTACACTGTGCATCATCATCTATCTATCGTCTTATTGAATTCAAATTGAACTTTCTATCCAGCTAAGCAAATGGGCAAATTTTCGCAGATTTTTATCTGGCCAACAACGGCGCATTGTTGAGCATTGTTTGGGGCTTAGTTGCGGCAAGGCAGCAAGACAAGCTACAAACTAACTACATGCCAGATATGCCACAGACAATGGCAAGTGCAACAATTTGAGGCTACAAGCGAGCCACCTACGTCGCCAGCTGCCCCCAGGGTCCGACGGAGTCGGAGTCGGAGTCCGCAACGGAGACGGAGTCGGAGTCTGCGATTTAATGTAAACCCCATAAACAGGTGTCTGCCAATGTATTTACATTTTGAAAAGCAACTAACGGCTGTTTATTATTTTCGGCCTGTTGCGGCTAACGCATGTCAGTCCCTCCCCCTTCCTCGCAGCTGCCACATTGCCTGTTGTCACCCACACACAAACTACTCAGCCAAATAATCGTTAAGACAAAACAAACTTTCAGTTAGAAAGAAAGTGTAAAGAAAAAAGTGAATGTTGAACAAGAAAAATACGATAAAGATAAAAGATTTTACCACGCAAGCTCCCCCCAAAAAAAATAAAATCTTTTAACAAACTTTAAAACCTCAACAACTTACAACAATTTTAATTGTAAGCATGTCAACAGAATTTTCAGCGTGGGCGAATGCTCTGAGAATATGAGATTTTTTAAAAATTCTGTGTAATATAAATTTGACTATGTTTTCATGTTTTCTGGTTTCTGACCGAAACATAAATTGAAGAGCTGGCAATAAATTCGAAGATACATTTGAAACTTGTTCGGGATGCGGGTGCTGCAAATGAAAATGCAGATGCAGATGCAGATGTCGATGTAGATAAAGCTCATGTGCAGCGGCTGCATAATAAATAAACAAGAAGAAGAAGATCGAGAATTAAGAACATTATTGTTAGCTCATTATGCATAGCTCTGACTGACGAACTAACTTATTGACGGGCGGGCGTTCCACATGCACATTGAAATAGAAATCACAGCCGAGCTGCAACGGCCATAAACACAAGCGCAGATGTTTCATTTCATGATTTGACTTATGTTCGAGCTGTCTCATTTACACACCCTCCAACTCCCTCTCCCTCTCTGTCTCTTTCTCTCTCTCCATCTCTTTGTGTCTTTCTTCCTCTGTGTGTGGCTGACATTTGAACTTCGGATGCGCAACCGCAACATGCGGCTCTGTCTGCTTTTTTTTTCGGGCCACGTTGCATAAAAAAACTGTTTTTTTTCGAACGAAGAATAACAATATTTTTTTATACAATGACCTAGAAATGTTGGCTTTCTTTTTTAGCTTTTTTGGCATCTGTTTTACTTTATGGTCACCGAAATATACATATATGAAGTCAAAACTATAATCAATAATTTATGGAAGAACAACAATGTACAGTGATCACTCGTAAATAAGAACACTTCATTGGCAATTCTTACTACTTTTAGGCAAACAAAAGTTAATCGAAAAAACTTATTTGTAATAAATAATGAAGTTTTTTATCGCATTAATTTGATTTCATAATTTAATAATTTATGTGGTATAATTCAATTTAATTTTTTAATAAAGTTCAATAAGCAAAGGTTACAAATCACAAGTCAACTGAAGCACTTTAAAGCAGCAGCTTTTCCAAGAACTGATTTCACTTGCAATTGCATTATGTGTTGTCCCCCTTTCCCCTCCCTTACTTAGCTTTTTTCCACCTTTGGGGCACTCCTCGAAATTTGCATGTCAGCTCTTTGGGCGCCATCACTTAGCGCCCATGCGGAAATCAAAGTCAAAGCCGCAATTATCCATAATAACATAAAAGAAACGAAACGAAACGAAATCAAAAACCATTTTGTAGTAGTTGAAATGCTTATTTTTGTGTTTTTATTATTATATAGACGAAAATTGCTTCCGCGCTGCACAATTTGTCACGGCAACACCTTTGGGGCCCCGTTCGATCGATCGAACGGTACCAGCTACACCTCCACCTCCAACTCAAACTGCAGCCTCAGCTGTTGCTGCAGCTGCTCCCGCCTCCCCTCAATTTTCTCCCGTTCCCTTTGCTTGTGGCATATGACTAAATGCGCAGCGGTGCGAAATATTAACCTGACTGGAGACCCCGATAAATGATCAAAAAGCTAAAGCCGACGACATAGCCAATAAACAGTCAATTATAGCACACACACACAGACACACACACACACACATAGGAAAGCAGACTGACACAAGTGCATAAAATTAAATGCTAGTTGGGCTTGCGGCGATCCATCAGTCATTCAGTCAATTCAGTCAATTCGTCAGCTGCGAGCAGCTGAGCTAAGCAGCATTACAAATTACGCAAATGTTGCCAGCAGCAGAGTTAAACAACAACAGAAACAACAGCAGCAACAAATTTGCATTTCCATTGCGTTTCAATATTATTATTGTTGTTGTTGTTGTTGTTTTTGTTGTTGCCATCTCACCTTGTTGTCTAATGCTTTGTCTGCTTGGAGCTCGCCGTCGTTAATTTATGGCAATTTAATGAAAATTGCCTGTTTTGCAGCAGTCTTCCAGCCTTCCAGCCGCCCAGAAGGTGTTTTCTGGCGCCTCTGCTAAGCGGCCAGTACTCAGCTACCCTGTAAATAAAGCATAGAACAGCGCTTTAGAATAATTCACTAGCTTTAACAGTTTATCAGCACTTGTTAAATCCCAAAATATGAAGGTTTTAGCTATGCAAAAGTTTATTCACATATTTTGGCAAACTTGTTACGGGTCTGGAACTGAACAGGCAAAGCATATGACAAATAATTTATAAAAAAATATAGTGTTATAATCTTGAAATGAAGATTTCAACTATTTATAAAGATTCATTATGCAAGTCTTAATCCATGTATTTTTATAGCAAATGCAAGTATCTAAACCTCTATATAGCAGCGTTTACAGGGCATCTAGTCGTCACAGCATTATCTTGTTGCCACATTATGCGTCTGTTGTCTGTTGTCTGTTGTCTGCTGCTTATCATCATTAGCCATCAACGCAGGTCGAACGTGCCGCAATCGGGCGCACATCAGTCTTTTGGCCAGCTCAGTGGCGTGGCTACTGGAATTACAACAGAAACCGTTTGGCAAGCGTTTTATTTATTTATACATATATTTATATATATATATATAAATTTAGATATATGAAGAGATATATTGTAAACATGTGAACTAAGCTGCTTACAAGGCAACAACGCATCGTCGCCACTTTTCACGCATTCCAAAAGCGCTTGTCGCAATATTTTGATTAGCTTTTTTTTAATAGCTCAGCATTTTAAATTCCCCAAATATTTGGCTATAAACTTTTTGGACAGGCTTTTACAACAAAATCTTTTACTTTCAATTAAATGGCAGACGCTTTAAAAACATATTTCCCAATATTTATACGGCTTTTCTTTATGTCGTTTTGTCGTTGGCGCCTTAAATAAAAGTTTTCAACATTGGCGCGCGACATTTTTTCCGACTGCTCTGCGGGATTAACATTTACATGTGGGTCCATGTGTGGTTAATGGGGCAACGGCATTAAAAATTAGTTAGCTTTAAGTCGGGGGAGTGCGCCTGTGTGTGTGTTCGTGTCTGTTTGTTTATGTGTGTGGGGATCATCAAATTGTCAAGTCATCAGGTCATCAAGTGCAGCAATAAAATTGTTATTTTTATGGCCAGGTTAATTTGTTGGAAAAATGTCTGTGTAATTGAAAGCTGCCGAGATTTATCGTAATGTCAACGCATTTTCGTTTTCCACAAATGAAAATGCCTTTAAAAGGTCGCATTAAATTAGGAAAAAAAGCATTTTTCAAGAGGTTTAAAACGGTACTTGCATTTTACATGTGGAATTTGTTAGGGTAGAGATGTTTGTGATGCTTTTGCTGAGGGTACTGTTATTTGTTTACAAAATGTGTAACACTTTGTTGGTTTGTATTAGAATAATCTCTCCATGTGATCGCTCAAATTGAAAGTTATTTTAGTAAAACTTTTCGCACATACATTTGATTTTCATTTGTAAACTTTAGCTGATGCGATCTTTAGATTGCTTCCTCCTTTTAAATAAAATCAAAAATATCATTAGCAAAATTGTAATAATTTGTAAAAATAGCTGCTGTTTTAAATAAAAAATGTTGTTATCTTTTAAAATATCTTTATCTTTATAAAATATATAATGTCATTAAAAGTTGACGAATATATTGTATATAAAACCCCGTTAAGTATAAACCTATTGAAAATATTTTATTTTACATTTCATCTATATGTTAGTAAGTGCATTAAATATTCGAGTCAAAAAACAGTTCTTGCCAGTTTTTCCTTATGTTTTACGACATAAAATAAACGCATTAGTCAGCTTTTTCATGGCTCTCAACTGATATGTAAATCTTGAGCGCTTGTTAAGCTTGTTGAGCTTATCAACATAAATCGAATTGGTTATTATCACCTTCGAGTCGCGGCGGTCGATATCCAATTGATTTCAAATTGGGCAGATAGAACATAGTTTGGTAGGGGGTGTTACCATAAGCTTGACTCTGTCATATTTCGTTTATGGCCGTGGCTTAATTTATGCACATTTTTCCACACAACATCACATGGACATTGTACCGTTATCACGATTCTAACGGCACCTTAAGATACCCCTTCCCCCCACTGCGAACAGGTGAACGAACCGCGTCGTCGTCTCCGATGACTTTTCGAAATGACCATTTTTTGTTTTTGTATTGATTGTGTTGTGTTTTTTGCCCACTTGTCTTCGGACAGGCCATAATCAAATGTTATTTATGAAAAATATTGTTTTAATTTATGCACACATGCTGTTGCCATAACCTCAGATTTTCGAACACCGATCAATTAGCTAATGATGCAGCAACAGCCGCAACTAACACAAATTATAAATGTATATATAAATGTATATATGTATGTATAAATGTAAATAAATAAATATCTGCCAAAGGGCTGAAATGGAGCTGGTAGACTGACAATCGGCTACATAATTAACACACACTTTGCCATGCCAAAAGCCATTCGATTCCATTTCAAAATTCTATTGCGCATATTCTCAAAAATAAAATTTAAATAAAAAAGCGAAAAACTTTCACCCAGAAGACAGACACACACAATTAAGGCACCATTTGACTTGAATTTCTATAAGCGTGCCGTTCTGCTGATCTGTCGAACTGCCCCCAAACGCAGCAACAACAAAAAAAATAAATAAGAAAAAAAAGAACAAAAGTGTTAAAATGAACATTTCAAATGTATTCACATTTGACTTACAAGCTAATTAGCCACAGCAACAAATACACAACATACACACACTCAAATTGAGACGTGCAGGGAAAATGATGTCTAGAACATGAGAGCATAAAAAGAAAGCAAGGCACAAGGCGCAGGCCAACGAGGGCTGCCAGAAAAGTTAGCTGAATGTGTGTTCATTTTGATTTAGAACCAAACAAAGTAAACTTTACTTAATTAATTGAAATAGAAACTCATACTTTAAATATAATATATTAAAATCAATCCCTGAACTTTTCAAAGGTACTTTAATAATAAAACTATTTATGCACTCAAACGCGCTTACTTCTCGCATCAACTCCTCGCTTAAGTTGTCGCTACAGATAGAAATGTATCTGTATCTGTGTGCGGCATGTTGTCGAGATACATAAGTGTATCTAAGCGTAGTATGTCGCGGCGTTCGTCAAAGTTCGACACGGCCGATCACCCCTTAAAGTTGTTCACTCGAGTTCTCCCATGAAATTCATGTATCACTTAATTTGTCTCTGTGTGTGTGTATGTGTGTGTGTGCGTGTGTGTAGGCAACACATTCGGGCTGTCTGCGATCACCGATCAGTGATCAGTCATGGCTATTCACGGTTGCTTTCACAGATCTCTTTTTTTTTAACATTTACCGTTCATTCGCTTCAGTTCATCTGTTCGTTCTTGAGGTTTTTGTCACAAGGTAAAGTGCGAATGAACAAGTTCCATGAGCAATTACTGAGGCAGCACTTGAATTACTTCACTTGAATTAATAGCTCTTCATCTATATTTAGGCGCAATTGAACAACAATTTTTCCCCAAAGATTGTGTGTTATTTTATTTTTCTTTTGGGGTCAAAGACTTAACGCCTTCTTGTATTTTTAAATACTTTCTTTTGCTGGTTTTTAATGAACCCGCATCCGCAATGGCCGCAAATATTGGTTTTTCACTGCTCTGTACTTAAACGCAATTACAAATTCGCCGACATTCCTGTGGCTAAGTCGCGGCCACAAAAGTCCGACCCACAAAAGCCCAAGCGAAAACTCATTTTGCGCGCTCTTCGCGGGAAAGTGGCTTAAAGACTTGGCCAACCAACCGCATTGACCGTAACGATCATGTATGTGCCGGCTGATTGATCGTTCGTGTGCCGCTCCAAAAAAATATTAACAAAAAAACCACAACTGATGTTTCCCCAGCGACACTTTTGTTTACTTCTGTTTTTGTGGTTGCTGTTGTTGGGTTGTTTTTTCTTTTTTTTTTTTTTTTTTTGATTCAGTGCGTTGACATTCATTTGCTTTTGACTCTTGTGCTGGCCATGGCCAAAGTGCCCATTCGATATATATATTTATATATGTATTTGCTCTAAATATAGCGACGCGCCACTTGCCACATTGCGTTGACCATGTGCGGGCATTGTGGGCGTGTCCCAGACTCAGACTCTTTTAACAAATACACTCAACGCCTGTCAACTCGTCGGGTCAGCCTTAATGCAAATGTCTAACCAGATGAACAGATGAACACAGGTGTTGTTTACATTGTGGGTTTATTTAGCTGAGGTTGGACAATAAAATGTGAAAACATGTTCATCAAATCATTGAAATTGATTTTTATTATCGATGTTTAAAAGTGAACAAATAAAATGTTTTGATAATAATAACAACTTATTTATTATTTGCTGTAGAGAATATTATCTTGTAAATATTATATAAATAAATTATATTTATATATCCGGTCAACAGCCTAAACTTTAAGCAGATGCTCTGCTTAAGATATTCAAAAATGTTTAAATTAAAAGAAAAGTTATTTTAATTGTCTTAAAGGAAATACAAATAATGTTAGTACCAAAAATAAAATACATTTTATGGCACTAATATGCGTAAAGTACAATTGTTTAAGGCCTTTAACTTCTAAGAACTTTGCCGCAAAAGCCTTTGTGGTATTGGCTTCCGCTAAACCGTTAGCTGACACAAACTTTACCTGCTGCACAACAACACAACAATAACAACAACAGCAACATTTAGAGATGAGTTTGTCCAAATTTGTGCTTAGACAGCAGCCCTAAGCAGGCGGCTGCCTTTGACAAGACGGTGCGAGGCATAAATCACATTAAAACCGCACTCAAAGCCATATCAAATTTCGCGTCTGTGTGCTGGGTGTTGCTGGCCAAGTTAATTGATTGGTTGCCAGCAGCCTCGCTAACCTCGCGCTCAAAGTCAAAGCCGCTGCACGCCCGCAAGTGCTGACATTTGTTCAGTGTCACGACTTCACAAACAGCAGACAAAACTGGCAAATGGACAGACGGACTGACAAACGGACAGCTGGATAGATGCACAGACAGACAAACAGACAGACAGACAGGCAGATAGATAGACAACAAGCACGGCAGTTTGTTCTGCGTTAGAAGCGCACAGTTCGTCAGTCTGTCAGTTTGTCAGTTTGCCAGTTAGTTTGCCACTCACGACTAAACCAAGTTGCGGACTTGGTCCTAAGACACAGCCCTCGGTACTAAGATGCAGCCGCTTTCTTTCGTGCTGTGCAATGACAGCGTCTAACAACTAAGAATGTGGCACGGCCGGGCTGTAAACGACTGCTTAATGCTCTATAAAATGTAATTAAAAATAAGTGATAAATGGGAAAATATTTAAACAATCACTTGATTAGATGAAGGCTTAAGCAAAAACTCTACAAACAGAAATGTGTACACATAGACAACTTGAAACCCATATAGCCCTTATCACCTGCTGAAGCAGGGCATTAAATCTAGCGGCCAGTCGGAAACGCAGCCAGGCAGCATCCCAACCCAAAGCCTCATCATGGTGTCATTGATCTTTGATGCTGCAACAGGCGAGCTGCATTGTTCTGAAGGAGTTGGCGGCAACAGTTGTTGCTGCTGCTGCTGCTGCTGCGGCTGCTGCTGTGGCAACTGTTGCTGCTCCTTGGCTTTATCGGCCCGCTGATCTGCAGCTTTGCCAACTTGCGGTACTTGCCAGGCAGTTCAAGAGTCAAGCTCACGTTGTGCGCTGTGTTCTCTGTCGCTGCATGCCCTGTACCACAAGATGTTGCAACTGCAATTTTCTTATTCATTTTTTTTTTCTGAAATTAATTTAACATGAACTCGCAACTAATTTGGAAAGCGCGGACGCTGCTCCTCAGTTGATTTGTGAGCTGCATAAAAATTCATTAAAGAAATGTGCGCCGTAAACAGTTTTTTTTGTTTCTGTGTATCTTGTGTTTTTTTTTTGGCCAATTTCTTTATGGCTTCATATGGCTGGCAGACAGCTGCAAGTTGGCGGCGCTTTAATAGCCCCAACTTGACTCTTTTTTTCTGCTCTTTTCTCTCTTCTTGCCTCTGTATTTTTTGGCCAAAACAAGTTTTTTTTGAAACTGGTTCTCACTGTTGAAGAAGTTTTTTTTCTTAATTTTTTTTTTTGCTGTGGCCAACAAGAATTTATTTCTAACTTAAGCAAATGCGACTTTATCGGCGAAAAGGCTGAGAGCAAAAGAAAAAAAAGCACATAAATAAATCGAATTGCGCGACTATAAGTTATCCTGTAAGCGGTTTAAATGTGTGATATGAATTGTTGTTGGAAAGTGAGAAGTGGATGTAGAATTGAGATATGTCTGAAATGATTATAAGTTCTTATAGTATATTTTATGGAGTAGCTTAAATGTGTTATTTACAGTATAAATATACAGTTATTTTGTGTAAAATACAAAGTAAATAAAAGTCAAAAGTAAACAAAGATATACTTAAGTGTAGCTACCCTTCGTTTATATTTATAGTTAGCTATGAAGTCTAACTTCGCTAGATATTCACCTAATGATAAAGTCAGCAGCTTGGACAAGGGCATAGGCCAGGTTTTTTTGGCTAGATTTTCAAGAACTTGGCCAGCGCAATTCATGTGAAAATCTTTTGGACTTGTTCTCGGGTGCTGCGTGGCGGAAGTTTGCCAAGTTACGTGACAAACGCTTTGGTCTTGGCCATTTCCGCTGCGTAACATGTTAGCGCGGCCAACTTTGATTGAAGCCACTTCAACAAACGCACATGCTTCAAAATGTTCAGCAACGGGTGCCGCAACGGGAAAAACCACTTGAAAATGCCAATGAAAATGCATTTTCAACGCCTCAATCAACAGCTTAATTCAATTAATTGCGAAATGTTTGCAGTTAAGCAACAACAACAAGGAGCTAAAGATGAAGCACATGTTTGTAATGAAAACTATAAAAACAGCAATGAAAACAAATCAAATTAGAAACATGGAATTCATATTAAATAACAGCAGCGTGTCTTTGCCCAAAATAAATAAACAAATGCAAAACAATAAAAATGTGTGCATAAAAGTTGAAAAACAGATCATTGAGTATCTGTTGTTGTTGTTGTTATTGTTGTTGTTGTTGTTACTGCATTGTTCTTGTTGCTGGCAACGTGCATGTTAAATAGCTGAAAATCCATGGAGCAGCAAACAAACTGATGCAGTAAGCCGCAGTAACGAGCGGGGGCGAGTTGCAACAGCAGCAGCGGCAGTCAGGTTGAAATTGGTGCATGAAAAAGCGTTAACAGTGCGCTAAATAAATATGCATACACATGTGTGTACGTGCTATGACTAACCGATTGTGGAATGTGGTAAAAAAGCACAAAAGAGCACAAAATTGGCAAACTTTGAGTTGAAGTAGATCGCATGAGGTAAAAGATTATAAACCAAATGTGAGCTTTAAATGTTGATAAAAACTATGCCATAGTCCTAAAGTTGCTCACCTTATATTTTTTTAGTAAAATAAAGTATTTATTTATTTAGTAAATTCATTCATCATTGACTACTTAGAATAAAATATTATTAAAGTTAATCACTCTACTTTTCCTGAGCAGTAATAAATACGGGGAATTACAATATAAAATTTTGAGATAATTTACTAGATAACTAAATGTATTCCTATTCACGTCATAGCAAAATTTGTTAAATATATATTAATTCATCAACTCCGCGCTTAGTATTTAAAATCGTAGAATATATTAATGGAATTAATTAAAGATGTCTTCAAGCTTAGTTAAGATAAACAAGACTATAAATTTAATATCTTTCAAAATATATTTTGTTTAATTGAGAGAAACTAAAGTATGGAAAAGTAAAAGGAATTCTTACTCAATATTCCACAAGAAATGGCATTTAATTTTATATCAACATAAAGTATATTTTAAACTTTCTGTTTTCTATTATTTTTTTTTATTACATTATAGATTGCTCTAAACATTTTTAAAAGCCTTCTCAGAACAGTTTAGCATATGCTACTGTAGATATATTTAAATTAACATTTAGATAAGTAATCGGCTCATGTCTCAAACGTTTTGATTGCTTAAAAAACGAGCGAAAATCCAAAAAAAAAACTAAGCAAATAAAACTTTAAGCTTTTGAGATATTTTTTATTCTCAGTTTATCCTGTAATCTGATACGAAAAGGTTAAACAAATTTGCATAATCAATTTCTCAGGCAACGTTTTTAAATTTATTTTGTTTGCTTTTTATTAGATTGTTGTTTTTTTTTTTAATTTGATAAATGTGATTGTCGCATTATCATATGCGTATTAAAGGCGCTTTAATGAGCGGCTAAAACTGCTGCCTGCCGCGTGGCCTAATAGAATTGGCCAACATTTTATATATGTATAACTCAAAAGTATCATCATCTGGCCAAGCTGCCGGTTCCCATAAGCCGCTTTTGGCCGGCCAACTTGTTGTGGCAACATTTCAATTTGGCCAACTGATGGCTGACGACTGTTTCTGCTGCTGCGACTGTTGCTGCTGCTGGCGGTAATTGCCTCCGTTTTAGCTGCAGCAGCGCGGCTAGCTAATCGAGCGATCTTGACTTGTATCTTATAAATACCCCACAATTTATGTTTGCTTAAGTTTTAACCGTTAAATGCGCGTGCCTCTTACTTAATTAAAGGCCTCGACTTCGCGCCGCCTGGCAGCTATTTACACGCCCCAAAACTACAACTTGCTCAACATGTACACTCAGAGAAAAATAATAAACTAGAACGTTGCACTTAAATTAAGTATAAATGCTTCAATAATTGGGTCAAGGTCGATATTCGTTATGCGGTGAGTGAAATTAGAATGTTAATGTTGTTTCGTATTAAATTGAGCCTTTTCTTGGAGAACGAAATGTATTTAATGTAAATATTAAAAAGAGGTATTGCAGCTTTTTTGTTTAATTCAAAGTCTAAAGTTTTTAGCTGATAAGAGCATCTTCTACAGCTTCTTCTCCATTTAAAACATTTACATTTAAAGCATAAAGAAAAATAAATACACATATGCTAACTCAGTTTAATTTAAAAGCACACATTTTCTCCAAGTGTATTGTGAATTGAACAACGATTTTCCAGTCGCCACAAACTGAATTTTCTAAACAAACGCGCGCCGTTTGACATTGAACGTCGCGGCCTTTTTTCTGTTCGCATTTCCTCTCATAAATTTGGCCAGTTTTGTAATATTTTTGCTAAATATTGAATGAGTGTATGTGCGTGACTGTAAGTTAATTTGTTTGGCTTCATTGGTTTCTAAGAATTTACAACATTACGAAAATAATGGAAACTCTATAAAATAAAGAACAACTTTACTTCAAATGTAAGCAGGCCAGTCCAAAGTTTTGCAATGATATCATACACTTAGTAGGAAAAGGGGTTCTCTATTATAATTACCAAGTATTTTATAACTATTGCATGCAATTAGCTGTGTTATTGTTTGTTTGTTTGCTTTGGTTGAATGCAAGTTACCGACTTTTTTTTTACATAGAATCCATTAGCATGCAAATGTAATGACTTTGGGAACAGGTTTTGCATGTGGGGCTTTGTGAATACATTCGTTCACAATTGATGCACATGACTAACAGTACTAAAGTACTTGGTACTTAAATTTAGTATTCATTTGATTACACCATTATAGCCTATTGTTAAAGTGGCTATCCGAAAGTACCCAAAAAAGCTGAAGAGCAACGAACTTGTAAAACTTTTGTTACCTTAAGTTTTTTTAATATGCCAAAAGCATTTCAGTCTTAGAAATGAACATATAACCAGCAGCATATATTAAGCAATCGCTGCTGTCTTGAGCATTTATTATTTATTATAATTTGTATTGATATGCCAAGTAATTCAATGACATTTGCATAACACTTAAGAGCTGTTGAATCATCAATTATTGATGAATCATAAACAAAAGACGGATTTGGTTTTATATACGAAAATAGCCAAGAAAGTTTTTGTCACGCATAAACAAATGTGACGATGATTTAACTTGAAGCTGCTTTGTTTAAAATTCGCAACTAGTTTAAGGCATAGCTGCTATTTGAACTTGAGCAATAGTTGCTAAGCCAGCTTGAAATTTTTTGAAATGTAAATGTGTCGAATGTTTCATTTAAAGTGTTATTTACGAGCTATTTGTTCACAATTGATGTACATTCAACGGACTATCAAAAAAGTACGGGGCGATGACGCGAGAGCTGAACCCGGGTTCAAGTTCAAACCGAAAAAAAAACGGAATGTAATTAAAATTATTATGTCACACATTTGGGCGCTCGATTGACAATTTACACACAACAAACGAACACACACACACACACTTTATATACATTTATATGCCAGTAGAGTATTGCGTAAGATTTTTGTCTAAACATAAAAAAAAATATTTATTTATTTATTTTCATTTAATGAAATATCGAAATTCATGTAATGCGTTTTTGATTGAGCATTTTGGGCACGTTTACAAATCAAACGCCGCGTGAGCTGCCGAAAATGAAACAACATATTTTTATGAATGAATAGCGCCAAATTGCCCATGCAATAACAAAAACCAACCACAACAACCACAAACAACATTAACAACATTTTTAAGCTTTTCGCAATATTTGCAAATGAGTTTTGTTTTTGTCAGCAAAAAAAAATATATTGCCGCTTGACCCCAAAATACAAATGTGATATTGTTCAATTGATTTTGATTATTTTCTCAACTTGTTGAACTCAATTAATTAACTGAAGATAACTTGTCGTGGGTGTCAGCGTGTCCGCCAATTGGCCACAACAATTTGTCCCTGGGGGCCAAAGAGGGCAGCAGTATTTTTTTCATTTAAAAAATTTAAATTTTTACACATTTTTCTAAATTTTTGTTTTGTTTTTGTTTTGCTCGTTGCAGGTAAAAACCAAAACATTATTTGTTGCCTACTTATGTATGTATGTCTGGGTAAGGTTGAAGCTCGAAGCATCCCATAAAACGCAGCCGAACATTTTTTATGAGCCAAGTGCCAAAAGCGTATTCAAATGATGTTGGCCCGGCCAAAGCCAAAGCCAAAAACCGAAACCAAAACATGTGTCAGACATGTCAATGCGGTGGCTAAAACCAAGTGCCCATAAAACCCCAATGTGGTTAGAAAATGGAAAGAGCGAGAGAGGAAGTCGGAGAGTTAGAAAGAGAGAGAAGACAGAGAGAGAGAGAAAGAGAGAGCTTGTGTTTGCCTGTGGGCAAAGAAAAGTCGCAGCTCATTTTTATGCGCATTTGCAAGTTTGCAAAAATTTTATTTCGCTTTTCGCCTGAATTGCATTACCAAATGCAGCACAAAGCAAGCAATCAATCTTAGAGGTAAATTTTATAAACAAGTCGATACCCTGCATTAAATAAAACAGGATAATCTTTGGGAGAAACCAGGAAGTTAACATAAATATTTATAAATATGATATTATTAGTAAATCAAGTAAAAAGATAAGTTGAAGAAAAATGTATAGAAATTAATTATGTATAAGAAGGCTTTAATATGTTTGAGACTCTTACTTCAAAGGTCTCAGAGATCAATAAGATTCCCAGACAGTCTGCTGGAAAGGTTATAAAAACATAAACGTATAGGTTATATCCGCCGGAAGTGAGTTACCAAATACAAATCACAACAAACAGCAGTGCTACAAGTAGGCTTGGCAGAGAATTAGATACCCTACCTAAGAGATTAACGTGCCAAATTTTCTAATACTGTTAAGCTGATATATACGTATACTTATTTGTGTATATATTTACACATTATATACCATTTTTGATCTCTCTAACTTAAATAACCAAATGACCATCATACCCTTCTTACACATATTTGTGTTTACAGGGTATCTATGTATGTTTTACCTATTGCCAGTTAATACCCAACCAGCTGCTGGCGCTGCCTGTTGACATAGCTCAGCTTCGCTTGTTGCAGGTTTCCTGCGCTCCGTCGTCTTATCGGCGGCCCACGAATCTCGCTGCCGCCGGAAATTTCATAATTTCGCTCGCTTTTCGTAACGAAAATTAAAATGTTGCATTTAAGAAAAATTGTATTATTATGTCTTACTTTTTTTTATCGTTCGTAAAATGTCATTGAGTGACACTTGACACATCGCCCGCCTACCGCCGTGCAAGAGCACAAATTATTTAGACAGCGACAATTGTCGCCGCCCACCGAAAAGAAAACCCTCCCCCCTCCCCTTTCCCCCCGCTAGCCCAGCGCTAATTTTGTTGATTTAAGCGGCTTTTGCTGCGATTGCCGCGACAGTGCACATTTGAAGCGACTTGCAGCAGAATTAATAAAGGCACGAAATCAAGCAATTTCCAAATTGAAAATTGAAATAGTTACTTTGGTTCAACTGGTGATTTAATTCATGGCTAGTGGCCACTGATTGCAATTTTTGCCACAATTCGCGGCCATTTCCGCTCTGCTGCTGCGCATGCGTTTTGTGGCGGGTGCAATAGAATTGAAAAGCATTGCGCACAGTGGAACGAAATTTCGAATGTGAAACGAATCATGCAAATATTTAAAATTATTTTAAATTTTGCTAAGTTAGCTTTGTGTAGGCTATGAAGACGGCTAGGAATTCTAGAAATACTGTGCGCTTCAAAACATCTTTTCTTTAAGGTTATTCAATATTATCATATTGAAATATATAAATATATATTCATATAATATGCTCCAGAACTTTTCTTCTTATTTTTTCCATATCCTACTTTTTGAAAATGGCTTTAAAGCCCAAAAGCCCATTATTATATAAGTTGTTCAAATGTCATTTTGCCAAGAAACATTTGAATTTATATACATTTTTCTAAAACCGTTACCTTTCTTAACTTTCACATAGTTTTTTTCACCCATTTCTTATATATACCTCCTTTCTACCTTTTTTTGCCCGTTGCACCGTATTTGTGCCACAGTCTCGTAATGTGGCAGAGTAGGAACGAGTACTCGTACGCGCACTCGTAATATTTTTGCTTTTTAGGCAGCCCGTTCACTTTTTAAAGGCCGTTGTTGTTGTTGCTGTTGTTGTTTTTCCCTCGTTTTCATACTCACAAATTGTGTTTGGACTCGTTCTTTGTAAACATTTTTGTTGCTTTGCCTGTCGAATCTTTTTTATTTTTTTTTGCTTTTTGGGTAATTAAAAGCAACGTCCAAAGTGCAACTGCAGTGGGTTTAATTTACATATGTTCCAACATTTGCCTGACAAATATTGTTGTTGTTGCTGTTGTTGTTATTGTTGTCGTGTGTTGTGTGGGTGTTTCAATTTCCAGTCTGGCACTGGCTTAATGGCATTACGGGGGGAAATGGGGGACTTGACATTATGCACAGCCACGCCTCAAAAAAAAAAAAACAAAAAAAGACAAAGCTAAGCTGACCTACTGCAGAAAATGGACTGAAACATGTGGCTGACTGTCAGTGCCACTGCCACATGTGGCAAATGCGGCACATTCTGACACCTTTCGTTTAGATAATTCGCTACGCATTTGCCGCATCATTAATTAGTTCAGTTTCATTAGGCTAGAAAGTTTTTATTTAATGGGGTTTGCTCTTTGCCTCTTTTTTGTGAAAGTTGAAGCTCCATTTGTCTAGCTTTTAGGCCTGGTTCATTTTTCAAGTTGTGTGAAAACCACTTGTTAACAACAATACAAAATTTACATTACCTTGAGCTCAAACTGCCAAAACAAAAAACAAAAAAAATTTAATCAAAAAACAAAAAGAAAATATTGACTCGAATTGCATCCAAAGACGTCTCGAAGTATTTTGATGCTCAAGTGCCTGAACTCATAGATCTTGTTCCCTATATCTGTCTTGCTCAGAATACCCTGTACTCAAAGGGGTAATGTGTAAAATGGGGTATGCTATGCTTGTGTAACAAAGTGAAGCTGGGAATATAAAATAGAGAAGGGACAAAATGTAGTAGAAGCTGTTTATTATTCTTCTTTAGATAAAGTATATAGAATAAAATTAATAATAGAATATGTAATAATGTACAGCTGTGGGATATTTATTATTAGTATCAGCTTTGCTATTTTAATAAAACAATCAAAAATAGACAAAAGACTGTAATCAAAATTTTTCTAAATTTCTGCAGTTCCAAGCTTGTCAAATGGAAAAACCACACATTAACCACAACTGTTTATAAAAAAACAATTTCTACAGGGTATATTGTAGTCTATTGATCTCACTTCAGTTAACATTTCTTATTGCTGTGTGTGTGTGAGGCATGCCGAAATGCACTTCAAGCTGCAAGTTTTAGCTCAAGTGCCACTAGATGTCAGTTGTGGGCTCCACATAAGCAGCTGAGTGTGGCTTTGTGTGTGTGTGTGTGTTGGTGTGTGTGTGTTTCTGGCTGCGTCTGGTGGGGTCCATATCTAAGCTACATCGCTGTCGCTGGCTTGGCTTTAGCCTTCTTCTGTTTGCCTTTGGGAGTTTTAATATATCTGCCAGCTTTTGCCATTAGAAGCGCATGTCTGCAGTCGCGTCGACAACAATCAATTGGCTTTAAACACATTTTATTGGCGTCATCAAATTGCTGTTCTCTGGAAATCCGCAATGCAACTTTCCCAAGCGTGCGCTCAGCTCGCTCTTAGAATCGCCTCTAAATGGTCACAGTGCCAGCCCGCCTTGTCATTCACATCATTATCAATACACCTAATGATCATCTGCCTTGGCAGCCATAAATAAAGTCTGGCTGCCAGGAATAATACTAGCTCGCCAGCGTCTTCTGGTCGTTGCCCGCATTCTGCTTCACGTTTTCCTGCGTTTTGCGACAAATCCATACCTAAGCCTGAGTCTCAAGTCTCCAGTCTCTAGTCTCGCGTCTCGAGTCTCTATCTAAGTATGCCGAAAAAGCAAAATTAATTGTTCAAACACACCTTTCAAGGAAGCTGCTCGATGATGCCGTTGTTGTTTTTGCTATTGCATGTGGCACAGTCTATTTGGATTTTTGCTTCACTTTTCTATTGCACGATTTTCTGCCATATTTCTTGCAGCACGATCGAAGCTGGTTGCTTCCTGCAGCCGCCCCAGCTCCCCAATAGCCCCTCCCCCCTTACCCCTTCCATCCCATTCAGACTATCCACCGTCTATGGCAACATTGTGACGTTGTTGTCGTCGTGCTCACAACGTGCAACGTTGTCGTTGTTGCTGTTGTTGTTGTTGTGTCTCTGTGTTTGCGCTCTGTGGCAGATTATTATCAATTTTCCTTTAGCCATGACAACGAATATTTCTGTTTGACATGTGTGAAAATATTTGTTTTTCGAGCTGCCCGCAATGCGGGTACCAAATTTAGTCTTACATATCTTACGTATAAGCAAATCTTTTGTAATATATATAGCTATAGCTATATATGTGTCTATCTGTTGCTTAAGCTGAGCTTTTGCTGTGCCAAAAATAGTGACTGGTCGCGACAGTTACAAGTACAAATATAAAGAGCTGGCCAATTAGTTGAAAATAACACCATAGTAGAGAAAAGTAATTGCATATTTCACATACTTAAAAAACTGCATTTTTATTGTTCCTAAAATTACTATTAAGAAGCTTAACAAATTGTTCTTCTAGTCAAACATAAAGAACATTTAAAACATATTATGTAATTTAACAAATTAAATAACTATTTCTGCAACTTAGCTTTTGGTCATGCCACCAATTGTGGCCACAACGCGTTTATTGCCTTTGGCATTTTGCGTTTGAATGTTTCCAACAATTTGAATGCATATTTTCAGCTGCAATGTTTGATTTGCAAATTGCAACTCAGGCACATCTTAGCCAGGCAGTCATGAAGTTGCGACTGAGACGCAGTTAAAGCTGAGTTTTTTTTATTTTTTTTTTGTTTTTTTGTGTTTTTGGTGTCAACGCAGATGCAGCTGCCAAGCGCAACTTGAGAACTCTTTGACAGTCGCTGTTCGAGTGCTGCCAACTGGGCATAATTATGCACACAGAGTTGCCACAAAGATTGGATAGGGGAGGGGAGGGGGCAGCTGTGTTGGGGTCGCTGTGGAATTCGGTCAAGTACTTGCAACTGTTGGCTGCCAGCGAGCTGTGCTTTGGTTTTGTTTGATTTGATTTGTGTGACATGTGGAAGCTGTCGCTCGTCGCATTATATTGACACTTTATCGGGCGTGCAGACAGCAATCTACCCCCCTCCCCTCCCCTCCCCTCTCCTTCCCCCTCCCCTTAACGTCTTATGCATATGCATTTAAGACCTTTCGTTTGGGGACATTGCGCCGCATTTAACTGGCACACGCAACTTTCTACGCATTTGTTACAGTTTGTCGGCCCACACGCTTATCATTGCGCCCAGCACAAAAATTTAATTATTTCGCCTGTCAGTTAGTCAGCCAGTCAGCCAAAGGCGCACGTAAAGCATTTTTTAATGAGCCGACCTCCAAAAAGAAAGTCGCCCCACAACCAATGTGAAGTTCGTGATAACACGTCTCTGGGCCAATGTGTGTCTTGGCCATGTCCAGCGTCTGGCATCCGTCCAATGACTCGGCTCATCTGCGCTCGATTCGCTGAACGCGCTTTTAATGAAGCTGCCGCCTGCACGACGACGCCAGCAGTTGTTGTTGTTGTTGTTGCTATTGTTGCTTTTTGGTTTTGTTGTAGCTACCGTTTGTCTAGCCTTTTGCTACTGACACTTACAGGCAGCTACCTTCAATTACCTTGACGTAAAACTAGCATTTAACAAACATGTGTTTAAAGCACCTAAGATTACATTTTGTGGAAAGTGCATACCAAAGAGATACCCTCGATACCTTAAACAGAAGTTCCACTTAACGTATATCTTGCGCTGGGCTACTTTGGCCTAAGTTTAATACTAGGGCGCATTTAGAAGTTATTTTAGTGTTTAAAATATAAAATAATTAAGTATATTTATATATATGTGTGTAAATGATTCTATATCTGAATCGATAAGGGGTTTGCTCATTTTTTCTTCAACCTTAAATTTTTTATTAAAATAGAAATATGATTAGAGAAATTTTCCTTTAAGAGATTATATAAAATACAGTTTAAATTCATCTTTTTTAAACCATGTTTCATTTGTTTTAACAGCGTTCACTTCTTAAGTTTCTAAGTTTATAGATTTAAAATGAAACTGCTTTTAACTCTTCAACAATTCAAAGTTTACTTTCTTTTTGTTTCTTTTCTATTTTCTACTAACGCAAGAAAAAAAAAAGAGAAAAATTGTATTTGCCAAAAAAGAGAAGCTAAAAAAGCGCACTTTTCATTTCAACCGTCGCATTGTTGGCTGAAATAATTTGGCTAATTGGGCGCGAGCCGAGTAAACCTCATTATCTGACTGCACTTTCGCCGGCAACTGTCAACTGGCATTAGCCGTGATGAAGGCCAGCGTTAACGTTAACGCAGCGGACATTAAACGCCTCTGAATAAATTCAAATTAATTGATAAACCACAAAACGCGAAACCCGTCCAGCAAAATGAAATTATCGCCACGTTTTGCTGCAATCGGCGCAGTTCGGCATTTAGCTAAACAATTTGCGGGCCAAAACACATTGCAACCGTTTGGGGCAGCAACAGCAGCAGGGGCAGTGGCAGAGGCAGAGGCTGTGTTTGCGCATGCGTCGCTGCCTGCCGCATTGCGCAAGTGCAGCCAGTGGGCTGGCCGAGCGGGCAGACAGACGAACGGACGGACGGAGGGACAGACGGACGGACTGTGGAGCGAGCCGATCCGGTCCGGTCTGGTTAGCAGCGCGTGTGCAACGCTGTGCAGATTTTGTCGCATTTTTTTATACACTAGCAGAGCAGGGTATTTTAATATTGTCATGCAGTGACTATGTTAGATATTTATTAGACTGCATGTTAATTTTAAGGCAAACTTTTTTCGGTTTAAAAGCTATCATTATGAAAAATTGCATAGGTTTGTTTTTTTTATTTTTGTAGCCAGCAAATAAATTGGTGTAAGCTACATCCGGGGACTATATACAAAAACTAACATAGAAACAAAGGGTCTTTAAATAAGTTTTTGTAAGAGCAACTTTTTTGTTTTCAAAGAATTTTTAATCAAACCTGACAATTGAGATTAAAACTATGCTCTTCATATATCTGCAAAAACCATAGGAACAATTTATCTTTTAATAAGTTTTAGTATGAGAAAATGTTTTGTTTATAAAGATATCCTTAACAAAGTTAACAATTGAAAGACTTATTATGATTTCAGCATATTAAAAAAAGGTGTCAACATTGGAACATTAGATCATGTGGCTATCAAACAAAAGATTGAATATGAACATTGAAGTTGTATCTTAGGTACAATCTGTCAAATATTGTTTGAAAACCATTTTTCTTCACAAGTTTCCTATTTTCTGTCTATCATTCAAGCAAATTGATTTCGTTAATTTTTCTTATATATCCCTATAGAAATCGTTCAGAAAAAAACCCTTAACATATTTCGAACATCATTTTTCCAACTGCAAGAGTATTTAAATTGCGCCTTTTTTCTCTTTCTCTCTCTATTTTTTTTTTTTTTTTGCCAGCCAGGTATTTGTTTTCATTGCTTGCAACCCGCTTCCCACTAACTTATTCCCTGCCCCTCGCGTCTCGTTGCACCGTCAATGACTTCATTTGATGTAACCGCCGAGGCATTTGAACTTTTGGCTTTTCTCCGGGCTTAAGGCCTATCGAGTGGGTGCTGCGGCTGCTGCTTTTGGGGCCTGGTATGTTTTTAAATGGTACGACATTTCGTCATGCTAATCAGCATGAAGTCAAGTCGCCAAGTTGCCTAATTGGCTTAGACGGCTTTTGCCGGGGCCTGTGGGTTAAGTACGAGCCGCAAACCATTGCGAAATCACAAATCCATACGATCAGGGTTCAACAAATGGAGACTACACATACGGATTATTTATAAAAATATAAGAATAAGAGAAATCTTTGTAAAGGTGTCAGTAGGAAAAATATATATATAGAACAGATAAAAAAATTTATATATAAAGAAAAATAGATAATGCCAAATCTATATATACTTAAATATTATTAATTGCTGCAGCTGATTTAATCTACAACAGATTACTTCAAATGTCGATCTAAAAACCTAAAAAGTAATTTCCACCCAATGATTACAACAATATGTTATATTTCTAAATATTTGCGCAAATCGCATTTATTTAACCTAATTGCCAATATTAATCATTTAAATGTAAGCAGTTTTCATAGATTACAATTTGTTCGAAATACTCTGAACAAGGCCAAAAGTAGTTTTTTTTTTGGCCTGCTGTGCGAGATTGTAAAAAATTAATTGCGCTGCAGAAGCATAAACAAAAAAATTGTAATTTGGCTGTAATTAAATAAACGAAGTAAACAGCAAGAAATTTAAGTGCACATGTGCGTTAACATATACCCTATAAAAGAATTGGACTTAACTTGATTTGAGTTGAGTTGAGTTCTTTAAGTGCTGTCTGTATTTATGATTTGTGTTTTGATTATAGTTGAGATAAACATGTGTAAAAAAACAGTCTGATTGATTGAAAATAGCTGTAATTGCAATCAAGTCAATGCCAAAGTCGCTGCCATTATCGCTTTTTACCTTCTTTGCATTCGTTTGGCATTTGCATATATACTAATTTATTTATATAGACCCAATATCTTGTACTACTATTATTATGCAAACGTGTGCGGCCTATCTACAAATTATGCAAATGCCAGTGGGACGACGACGACGACGACGACAACGTCACGCCAGTCAATTGCCAATTGTGACATTGTTTAAACAATTTCCCTGGCGCAGTTTTCAATTTATATTTACTTTGGCACAACCCCTCAACCAACCCCGGGGCTCCGTCCGCCCGGGCTGGGCGGCTTGTGTGGGCCTCGGACTGAAACGACCACAGGGAACTGCGTGTACATGAAACAATTAAACTCAACATGCATTAATGTCAAGTTATTCGCGCTCTGCCCGGCAATTAGAGGCGAACTTGCAGCGTGGCACGAGAGGGGGGGCGAAGGGGGCAACGCATGCGCATTGAGCAGTAAATAAGCTAGCTGCTAACTGCAACAACAGCAACAAGCTGCAACAGCTGACAGCTGCAGTTGTAAATTTGATTTTTATGGCCGGCAAACATGTTGGCAATTGGCAACAACGCTTTCGCATTTAACCAGCCAAACAAGTTGCCGCAATGAGTTTTGTCTTTGATATCTGTCAGCACTAAATGCAATTGCAAGTTGCAACTTGCAACTGCAACGGCCCGATTTTTAGCGGCTTTGAGGTGTTAATTTGGCCAACTATTCAAGCCGCCTGTGTGCCCGCTGTTCATGTCATCTACCGTTATGGATATTAAGGCTTAATAATGCTAAAATAAAAACGTATAGAAGAACACAATTATAATTGAGTTGAGCTGTTGAAGTTAGTCTAGTTGAATCAGTATTGTTAAAGTTTAATTTATGCTTTATATATTTTTATTCAAATTTCAAATAAAAGGTTATAAAATAGATGATTTTTTTTATACCAAGTAATGCATGCAGATCTCAAATAAAACCCCTAGATATATCAGGCTATATAAATCAGTCTGCAATTTATAAGTTTTCAACAACCAACGGTATAATTAGTGCAGAAAACAAAGACATCTATTCTAATAGCAAATTCTGCAATCAAATGCAATCAAATTCCACTTCTCTGCAAAATGTAATTAGAATTCTTTTGCCTTTCGATTTTCTTATAAAAAGCGAAAGCTATTTAAATTTTTATTCTCCAGGCATTTTGAATTGTTTGCCAGCTGCATCTGCAGCTTTAAACTGAAAATAAGTAAAACTTAATTTTGTCAGCTGCATTTTAATTACTTTTTCGCCTCCAAAAGAATCGCAGAACAACAATAAAAACTAAAAAAAAAATAAACACAAAATGCTGCGCAAATTTATCGAGTTGGTTTTGTTGTTGTTGTGTCTGGCTTGTCCAGCAAGAAAATCGTGACAATAATGCCAAATCGAACGGATGTTTGAAAATCGACAAATTTAAAATGAATTTGGCCGCCGTTGGCCCCATCAGAGCAGCAACAACCAGTTGGAGAATTAAGCAATTTATCATAAAGGGAAACAAAAGAAAAGAGAACTACCTTATAAATAATGCGGCTGACTACCCAAAATAATTTATAATAAATTGTCGCTTGACGTGTTCGCCAGTTGATCTTGACTCGCTAAAACTTATTGGCAATTAAAGCCGGCGCCCAAAATCAAATGCGCTGCGGGTTCAATTTGTAGGATGGTGCCCCGCCCCCTTCCGCTCCCCCCGCCCCCCCTCCACCTTCCACCAGTTTACGCTGTGCAATGATCTGTTGGGGTATTGCAATTTATGGAGGTCACGAACTGAAGCCAACCAAACAAAAGCATCGTTGGGTGTGTTGAGCGACTGCAAACAATTTGCTCAAGACACAATTTGTTCTCTTCGCGAAGAAAAAAGGGGACAGGCTAAAGTTTATCGACAAAAAATACAAAATACATCAGATACGATCTATAGAACAGTTTGGTAGCAAAGCAAAAGATTTATGTTGTTTCTGTTATTATTGTTAATACAAATTGACTTGGCATTTAAACTAATTATATAAAAGAAACTTTCAGCAGCCGCTTCTCTCTTTATACGTGTTATGTTCCTAAGGCAGGAAATACATATATTAAAAAAACATTTCTTAGTCATATAAATATGTTAAAATTTTATGGTTTTAAATAACTCAGTTGGTCGCACAGCAAACTGAGGATTTGTTCTTTAATCTTAACTTTCGGTAGTCGCTTCTCTCTTTTTATAGTTTCAGCCAAAAGAATGCTAATTTAATCGGAGCAACAGTTTGGTAACAAACACTAAGCATAAAAATAATGTTTACAGCACTTTAAAAATTCAAGTCTTTCACTCATTTTTTCTTATTACTTTCAGCTTCTTTAATTCTTATAATTTTAAGCAGCATCTTTTTGAGTAGCTCCTCTTCTTCTTTGGGTCTGTTGTAGCGTACACTTATTTAGCTTTCTTCATCATTGTGTACTTATCGGAATTCTTGTTGCCTCTTGTCACATGTCGCTTAAATGCTTATTAAAGGTCTGCTCGCTTCTCTCTGCTCTGCGCCCTGTTTGTTGTCCTTTGCTGTGTTCTGTTCCAGTTTCGGTTGCCGCCCATTTGAATCGAGTCGCTTAGTTGCATGCGGCTTAGTTGCATGCTGCTTGTTGCTTGTTGCTCTTTCCTGGTTACTTGCATTAAAGTGCAGTTTGCTTAGGGCGCACTTAAGTACCGTTATTTTAATAAACGCCGCCTGAGCATGCACACAGCTTCTCCTTCTCCCTTCCTCCCTTGATTCTCCTGCCCTTTTTGGTAAAAGTTTGCCATGCTTTTCTTTCCGGACGACTTTCTTCGCAACAAAAACAAATTGAAACGCAGCTGGCGGCGACCGAGCACGTTGCGAGTTCAAAGCGTTTTGTGGTAAATTATGGAGGCAGCCAGCCCTCGGCTGGGGGCATAATAACAATTTGGCAACGCCCACGTGTTGTTGCCATCGCTTAGTGCATAAACTAAGCAGTTTACTTTCAAGTTTTAGCTTTAGTTTGTTTACGTTGCTTAGAACTTAAGCGACCCGGTTCATGCAAATGTCAATGTTTAATTGACAAGCGAGGCCACGCCCCATTTTGAGGCAGGCAGCCAACTGTAGACAGTGGCATGGCTTTGTCTGTTGGCGACGACGGCTTCAGCTCCACATTTGTCGCTGATTTTCGATAACCAATTTTCAATTTCAATGCGCGACGCTCTGACATGGAACGACCTTGAGCCGCGGGGAACCAGTTCAATTATCTCCCCCATGTGCTAGAGATGGCAGCGTGTCGTGTTCGCCATGCTCGTGTTTTTTCTCAAATGTGTTTTAGTTATACTCATCTATTAGCTACATATATAATATATAGATACTATAGTATATAAATTAAATTTTACATCTTAAGCTTGCTTAATAATTTAATACTTACAATTTATTTAACTTGCACCTTTGTGTCTTTTCGTGCTTTTAAGTCCATCTCCACCTCATGTAGAATTACTCATATCAGTTTTTTACGCTCGCTGGAACTCGAAATAAAAAATGTAATTCCCATTGGATGCTTTTGTGTTTAGTCGATTTGATGCGTGTTTCATTTGACGCGCCATAAAATTAACGCTTTAAGCGGCGATTTGCGATTTGAACGATAAACATTTTACATTATAATTGCCAGTTGTTGTATTTGTTGTTGTTGTTGTTGTTCTTGTCTTTGAGTGAAAGTATATCTGTCCAATATCTGTTTTTCTGACACGCCCAGCTAATACGAAACTTTACATGTTTATGGAAGCTAATTCACATGCTAAGAGACCTTCTGAGTCATCATTTAAGCGCGTAGAAAGTTTAAACATTGATTTGTGATTCTCCTTCTTCTTTATTTTTACTTTTCTTGTTTGCTTTTTGGCATCATTTTTTTGTTGTTGTTTTGTTTTAGCCACCAAATTAGTTGTGGTTACTTGGCCCATTATCGAAACTTAACAAACATAAAATTTTCTTCAAATATTTTGTATTAAGTGCCCTTTTGAGCGCTTTGTTTAGATAATCATTTAGCGCAGGGCTCAGCAGGGCGTATTCACGCCCTTGAGGGCGTGGCATCTCAGAATAAGGTGCAGTCCACTTGTTGATTAAGTCGTGATCGAGTCGTGCAACGATTACTATATATTCACATTGTGCAAGTGCTTGAGTAATGCAATAATGGAAATCAATTTGATATAGGAATGATGCTTGCAATGTGTTCTGAAATGCATCCAACGAATGGGGAGAGTACCCTTAAAATCAATATAAATATTCAGCATATGATAAAAAAAATCACTTCAAAATTAAGCGTTAAATGCTTATAAGTTTGAATAAAGCATATGCTTTAGTATATAACCTTAGTCTGTTCAAAACTTTAATTTAACTATATTCACTGCCACATTTGATTCACACACCTCTCTTCTACCTATTTTATCGCGTATAGGCCATAATTACTTGCAACACTTAATTGCTATATGTATGGCTGGACTGCTAATTGTTCCAACTGTAATTCAATCAATTCTTAAATTGAATCTCTATTGAATTACGATCCCCATTTGCTATGCATTTATTCCGCTCAAGTGCAGGGCAATCGACAAATTGTTCAGCGATTGCAATGATCTTGGCATTGGAATCCTGCTGGCACAATCGAGAGATATCATCATTATTTATATGTATCAATGTAATCGGTTGGGCTCTGTAATTTTAGTATGCATTTACATGGGGGGCAGGCAGCTGCGGATTCCACCGAAGAAGCTCGAGGAGCTGCTGGCCAGACGGCATTGACAAGCGCATGAAACCAATCTTCCATTTAATAACCAATTATCGTTGATCAACTGCACGCCTCGAACCAGCCCACTGGGACACTGTGCCAACGAGCAGGTGGCGGCGAGGATGGAGCTGGGATTGGGTTTAGAGTAGAGCACAGACACTGGCACAATATCAATTACGAGCTACGTTTCGACTGATTATCCAGCCAGCTCTTGCATGGGAATTGGCCATGGCCAAGGCAAACAGTCGGCAAAATGCAATTTCCAATTGGCAATCGCTGCAACTCCTTCTGCTGCTTCTGCTTCCTCTTCTTCTGCTTGGGGGTTGTGTCTGATTAGCGCTTAAACAAGTTAATGCCATTGATGATGCTACTCCGATTCCCCACGCCCGATGCCCAACGGACGTCCAATGCATGGCAATGGGCCAGACGAGGCGTGTACGTGGTGCAATGACATACAGACAGAAACCGCCAAGGTTCGGGCTTAAATCGCCAGTCAAACCAACTTCACAATACTCTGCTGAAAGTGTAAAACCAACTTAAACTTTAGTTAGTTCTTAATATACAAATAGTAAAATATAGATTATAAATAGTTTCAAAATTTGTGTAAATAAAGTCTGGTTGGTTAAGTTTGTTACAGTAAGGTTTAAAACATGTTTTGCAGCCTTGTTTAGAAGTGGCTTAAAAAGGTATTTTTGCATATTCTTAAAAGCTTTTAAACTGTGATGGATATTTGTTTTTGGTTTCCGGTCAGCTTAAATCGAATACACCACATAACCAACATTGAGCACAGAGTATTGCCAACCACTTGGGCCCAAGATAAATGGGCCAGCTGCTGATCCGACGACAACAACAACAACTGGCAACAACAACTGGCAACAACAACTGGCAACAACAACTGGCATCAACTGCTTGGGAATCGCATTGCGTTGTCTCTCGTTGCAGTTGTCGAAAAAAAAGCTTTTGATGTTCGGCGACAACACTTGAGATGCGCCTCCTCATGTTGAACTTTCCCATTGGACGCCGCGCGACGCCTTCCTAGAATATGTCACATAGTCTGCGGGTTCCCAACTCTGCCTCTGCCTCTGTTTGCCCAACACTTCTTATGTTAATGTGTTGTGCTTGTTGCTGTTGTTGTTGTTGTTGGTTTTTTTAAAAACCAAAAGTCAAACAATTTGTGTTGGCTTTACCTTGAATTAAACACAAACACAGCCAGTGACAAAGCCCAGTTAAGGCGAAAAACTTAGGGCTATGTGCAGTGTAAAATAGTGCTAGACAGCCGAACACTGCGCAGCAGGGTAGGGTAATAAGTTAAGTTAGCAGCAGACTTCAGTTGCAGTCATTTTTTTGGGAATATTCAGGGATATAAAAAAACAATTTGCAATGATTATTGAGTCTTCATAAGAAACAAAAAAAAATATATTAAATATTAAAAATAATAATTAGGATAAAAGTTGCCAGTATAAGTCAAATAGTTAAGAATACGTTTATAGTACAAAGAATCACAACAATATATTACTGGACTTTTGGGCTAAAAAACCAATATCTTTTAAGGACATGGCATATATTTAATGTAGCATAACACTTGACAACAAAAGTATGTTAGCTTATCATATAGGATATTTTGACCTCTCTTTTTTACTCTCCCATTTTGCGTCTAACTTTGTTGTTATCTGTAAAATCATTTCTGCAATCTTTAGTTTTTATTTTCTTTATATTTCTACACTCTCAGTTGCTCAACCGTTTCGTGCCTAAGTTTTGTTGGCAAGTGTAATTTGAAGTTCTGTGATAATTCTGTAGGCTGACGACTCAATTTGCTCCCATTAATATTTGTGGGAGCGCTGCGACTTAACCCCATGCAAATGCCCCACAATTATGCTGATTGTGAACGAGCGCTAATTGAGAGACCTGCAATTGTGAACTACAGCAGAAATAACACAATTTCCCTCTTTCTTTTTATTTACTTGTACAGGCTGCCCGGTGACGACGAGTTCGCATTGTCTGCGCTGCAACAAGTCGGGCTGCATCAAGTGTCCACTGTACCTGGTGACGGACACGCGGCAATGCGCGGACGAATGCCCGGCGGGCTACCTGAATCAATGGTCCGCGCACACGGAGTTCATGGGACGCGTTTGCGTGCCCACGGGCTACTCGGGACCACTGATGGCGGCGCTGGCGGGTTTATTGGGCGGCTTTCTGGTCTGCCTGTCGCTGCTGGCCGTGGCCGTGATGCTGGTGCGGCGCAAGCGTCGGCGCAAGACCGTCAAGCAGAAGCTGATCAACGAGAACACCATGGATCGGACGGACTTTATGCGTCAGCTGAATGAGATGCGACCCAATGCGGAGTATTTCCTGGCCATGCTGAACGACACGCGTCGCCAGATACGCAAACTCTATTTGTCCGGCGAGGTGGCGGCGGCCAATTCATATCGGCCCATTGTGCGGGATCTGGCCAAGCTGCTCATACTGCTGAACAGGCCGATCGAGCTGATTCCCACGCCGCCGCACGACTGGGCGCGTCTGTATGCGTGGTCAGAGCAGGCTCTGGAGCGCTACAAGCCGCAGGTGGGCCAGCTGATTGATTTCTTTCAGGCCAGCAACGGTGGCCACGAGGTGCTCTACGCGGCGCCCCTCAAGAAGCAGCACGCCGGCCACAGCATCTACCGGCAACAGCAGGCGGCGCCAGCGTCCGGCAAACAGCTGGGCGCAGATCTGCTGCCGGGTGATCGCAACAGCAACGCCTCGGCGCAGCAGAAGCTGCATCTGTTCGGGTCGCTGATCAGCCTGCACGAGTTCGAGGAGCCGCGTGCCTCGGATCCGTTTGGCAGCAGCTTTAACACGCTGAAGAGCGGCAATCTCATATCGGATCTCAATGCCAGCTCGCTGTGGCTGGAGGATGAGTTCTATAAGCTGGGCTTTCGGCCGCAGGACGAGATAACGACTGAGCTCTAGTTAAAACGAATGGACAAGCAGCAGAGTATTATTCTAGCACAAAAAGCTGGCAACGCTACACGGCCTCAAGTGCAGCGCGAGTCCAGCCCGGAGTTGAGCACATTCCGCCAGGCCATCAACAAACTGAGACGCACATTTAGATACGAGTCGCTAAATGTTAACGTTTAGTTTTAGATTTAGTTTAAATGTAGCCTAACTTTTAGTTAGTTAGTCCTTAGCCTTTACATAGCGAACTAGTCACGTAAAATCACACACACAAACGTACATCTACACACACACGAGCACAAAGTTGAAGAATGCAATTGCACCTTTTGAATTTTATGGATTTTACAAAAATCGCAACAATTATGTAACCGAACATTATTCGATATATGTATAATACCTAAGCATATATGCCTACTGTAGTTAATATAGTTACAGTAACTACATATATGATATTTATAGCGATAGCTTATAGAGACGGAGATTATAATGCTTAGTGAATCTATGCTAATGAACAATATGAACAATA
This sequence comes from Drosophila lacertosa, assembly GCA_004143845.1. NCBI lineage: Eukaryota > Metazoa > Arthropoda > Insecta > Diptera > Drosophilidae > Drosophila > Drosophila lacertosa. Next base: position 198,473 of record SCDZ01000110.1, read on the forward strand.
AAATCATGTGCCTAAAACGATTTAAATGCTTTACAATTAAACTTGCCTTTACACTAACAACTAACGGTTTAGGCCAACGTTATGGCGCCTCGTACTTCCACAGTATATATGGCTCCTCCTTGACAGTGTTCTTGAAACTGCCATCCAGCTGTCATGTCGCATCGTTGCTGACTTCCTTTTGCGCCGCCTGCAAATGCTCCGCCCACTTGCGTTCGTTGACCAGGCGGGACAGCTCGCTGGCATCGTAGCCAATAAGCAGCTTCAGATCACAGTCGAACTTATAGGCGAATCTCTTCCCGGACACCTTGGATATCATGTCGCCGTCGTAGTAGTAGCGCAGCGCACGCGACAGCTTCTCGTAGTTCATGGCGGGCTTGTTCTTCTTCTCGCCCCAGAGGCGTGCCACGCGGTCCGGTTCGCTGAGCTTGAACTCGCCCTCAGTGCCCACCCACTCGATGATGTCCGTGTGCTCGCTGTCCGTGAGTATCTCGAGCAGAAACTGCCACAGCTGCACCTGGCCATTGTTGCCGGAGCCGATGCTGTTGTGGTGACTGGGACTCTGTGGCGCGGGCGAACTCTCAGAAGCTGCAAAATAAAGAATACTTTTAGTTCGACTAACCATGGCCTGGCCAGACGTGGCTTGTTTACTCACAATCGTTGCTCTTGACACTCTGAAAGGATTTGCGCATGATCCGCTGCTCCAGGCCCACGCCAGTCGTCGCTGACGTTTTACTCTGCTTGGGCTTGCGCAGCTCCTCGGCCTGTTTGTGCACCACAGACACGAAATTGCACTCCTTGAGCAGCTGTAGATGCGTCCAGAACACGTTGCCCGGATCTCGTGGCAGCTTGCGGCTGAACTGCTCGTGTGTCAACGCGCACAGCGCCTGGCCGGTGATGTACCAGTCGTCCATGTTGAGATCGCGCAGCTCGAACTCCTTGACGGCCCACACCAGCCAGTGGGCGACGTGTGCCGGTGTCCATTCACTGACTGCTTCGGGGATTTTCAAGCGTATTTGCTCGCGCTTGAATTTGCTGTCTAGCACCCAGTTGAGCACGGGCTTGGCCACCTCCACATCGGCGTCCCTGTCCTCGTCCGTGACGTCCACATCGAGTGATTCATCTTTGTGCTTGCGCTTTCTGCTGCCCTTGCCCGGACTGCTGCTGGAGGAGGAGCTCTTCCCACTGCTGTTGGTGTCCTGGACGCAGACTTGGGTCGACTCCTCGATGGCCAGCGTGGCCAGCGCCGCCTCGGTGGGTTTGAGCACATCTGCTATGTTGATTTTCTTGCGTATCGTTTGGATTTGTACATTGATCTGCACCAGACCCTCACCCTTGACGCACTGATCCACCAGATTCTTGTGCGGCTCCAGCTACAAATTTGTGTGTGAAGTTAGTTGGGATTTGAAGTAGATCCTGAGACGCTTACCTCCTGTGCATCTTGCAGGCAGAATGTGTAGTAGTGCAGTTCCACGCCTATTTTTTGTTCCACTAGCTTTCTGCAAAGGGATAAGCAGGAAGAGCATATTAAGAAATAGTTTCAGTGCGTGGACATGAACTTACTTGAGCGTGCTCAGCGGCTCCCGGATGTCCATGTGCACTATGATTATGTCATCCGGCTCGTTCTCCGCATCGTTGCCATCCTCGTATATGTTGGTCTCCTCAAAGATCTCGCTGGCTATTACTTCCTCTGCAAGGTGCATGCTTCATTATTAAATTCGGATGACAACTGTTGCTGCACGCAGACTTTGGGCACACACTGTAGTTGGGCGATTGCTCTCAGCAAGGCCTGCGGGCAGTTGGATGCACAGCTGCTTGACTTACCCAGGCCACCACCGCCACTCAGGCGCCGTATTAGCTCCTCTGACAAGTCGTTGTTGCTGTCCATTTTAATTTGTTTACGTTTTTATAACGCGCTTCCCCAAATTGTCTGCAATTTATATGTGTGGCTACTGCAGAGTGACCAGATGATAGAAACTAAATACGCTTGAGGTATTTTAAGTGCATTTAAAGCGCGGCGCTGCCAACTTGGCGTGCTGTAGCATTCAGCTGGCAAGGGCTAGCAAACTTTGGCGGTTTATTTAAAAATTAAAATTTGTATGTTGAAATATTTAAATAAATAAATTCAGAGAAAATTTAATATAAATATTATGCGGTAAGACTTTAAAAAGCAATTGGCTAAGTTTATTTGTTGGGTATATAATATTACTTGTAAATGTTTATTTAAATTGTTCAATAATTTAATTAATAATAAAAATAGTAATAACACAAATTAATAATCAAAACTGTTTAAATCTATGACTAATTGGAGGAATGGAAACAAAAGCTTGTATCCGAAATTTTTGCTAAGACTTGCAGTTTGAATTGATCATGTTTTATTTATGTCTACAATAATTTAAGAATTTATGGCAAAAGTTGATTTCACATTATTTTCGCATGCGTTAAAAAGTTCCAATTGCCCACACACAATGACAATAAAGAGCACAAGAGCTATCAAAAAGCAAATATTCAAATTTCGTTTGATCAGCTTAATTGCGGTTGATGTTCGCAGCTAATAAGGAAATTTATGATCACTGCTGACAGGCAAATAGAATTTGAAGTGATTCAACAGAAAACGGTTGAAATAAATTGACAAAACTCGACACTTTCATTGATAAACACTAATCAAATGCTACTCGAAACGCCCACTTTTATATGAGTATCCATATGTGATTGTGTTTGTGGAGTGTTTGCTACTTGAATGTGGCATGCGTTGAAACAATTGGCAATGTTTGTTTAAATGCATTGAGGAAGTGCATGGACACAAGAGCGATTATGCAACTGGGTCAGCAGCACCCACTAAAGCTGATAAAATGCCAAAGAGAACCTGGTCTCGACTACACTCACATTCACACACTCACGCACAACACTCAATCGGCCAGCTACAAAGACCGGCAATTGTCTTATCAGCTGGAGTTGGAGACTCCGGGAAGGGGCTAAAACAATTTGTCGATACTTCTCAAGTGCAAAGCGAACTTGTTACAACAAGCGATTTTTCATGTTTCCCCCCTCGTTCCTCATTCCTCTGCCTTCCATGATTGCGAGTGAGTTTCGCACTGTTTTTAGAGTTGGCCGCAGAAATTACCTCATTGTTGACTCAGTTGGACTTGCGAATTTCCAGCTAAATGGTTGCTCGCAACTTTATCAAGACGAAAGTAGACACAGTTGGGATGTGTATTAATTGGTTGCCGAGAGATTAGCAGAGTGACGGCAACAAGAATTCTATTTGATTGCTTTTGGGGTTAGCTTATCGAGCTGATATCTCATATAAACATAAATAAAGCATGACTGCAAACTGAAGTAAAAATGGCAAATTCTCTGTTAACAGTTGAAACGATATTCTACACAACAATAAAGTAAGGTTCTTATATGTAAGTACACAAATCTCAGCATCCCTACTTTACTTGCCCAGTGTTGACTAATATCAATTGATTAATGGCTAACACACATTTGAGCCAACTTAAGGTTTTTTTGTGAGTCTTTTCAGCGTTCAAGTTGAGTCATTGTCAATATGAACAACGACTGGGGCCTTATCATTAGTCATTATTTAATTAAGTAATATGTAAATTAGCTGTGCACACTCAAAACCGCCCCCACCCGCATGCTCCTTGACCTTCGCAGCGCTGGCAGAGCTGATCTTAATCTATAAAAATATACTCAACTAGACCAAAGTGTCTAGGTCATGTTGCAAAGCCAGCTGCAGCAGCAATTGCTGACAGCGGGTAAGACCAGCAGCCCAGGGCGGAGCGAAGTCTATTCCGTAGCTCCTGGCTTAGTATTGATATCAATTATGGCCTTAAGGCATAATAACAAGTCGCCTGGGAACTGACAGTCATACAGAACCATAAAATTATGCGCAGTCATTGTGGCGCCGCCAACAAAAAAGCTACAAACCAACATAGCCAGTGGCAGGCTGGCTGCCAACATGGCAAAAACAACCCCTTGGAGGCGCCTCAGGATTATTGGGACGCCGCGGCGACACAGCGCATTCAACTCGACAACGTCGCGCATTGCGTCACTGAGAACTGAGGGTCGGCAGTCCCGAAACTGGAGCAACTACAGCATAGGCATAGCTGCACTCAGAGAAAAAGTAGAGCAAGAGTTGTGTACTCAGCTCAGGAGTTTCTTTAAATCTGTGACTTTTCCTAATTAAGTATTAATTTTAAAAAGTTTTTTTATGCTTATTTAAAGAAAAGTTGCAAACAATAAACTAAAGGCTATTTTCTAAAAACAAGAACCGATCCTTGAACCAAACCAGTTGCAGATCATTCAATTTCCCTGTTGTTGTTTTTACTTTTACAACATTAGAAAGACTTTCAACTAATTTTTTCTCTGAGTGTACTTAGGAAAGCATTTGCATTTTCGGGCATACGGCATTACGCCCTTGCCCGGTATTTAGGTCGCCGAAGGGCTAGCAGGTTTTACAGCTTAGCGCCTTTCGCCAATTGCAAGGACATTTCAAAGGCGTCGAGGGGTTGGGGGGAGGAGGTGCCCAAAAAGGAGCTGCGTTTTTGCAGCGCATAACTCATATAAAATTTTGTGTTTCCGTTTGAGTTTTGTGTTGTTGTTTTTGTCCATTTCATAATTTTTACTAATTAATTGGTTGGTTTTTTGCATTTTCAATGGGCTTCGCTGGCCACGTCGTGCTAACTGGGTCGCCGAATAAATTATTCAGTTTCCTCGGCCAACGCCCGCAACCTTGGTAAGCTCATCGAACGAGGAGCTTGTGTTGAGTCCTTTTGTTTATTTTATTAGCCACTTTTGCTTTGGCAGATACAATTTCTGATTGCCAATATTGCCTGAATAGAAACTATTAAATGTGTTTAAGAAACATTTCAAATATGATTCACAATTTCGGTGGCGGTGACAAATTTTTCGATTGTTAAGTCATGTCATCAATTCGGTAATTTCCTTAGCAATAAAACGTAGAAGCTCTTGTTTGAGTTTGAGTCATGTTTTCAATGGCATCATAGCTTAAAAAAGGGCTGAAGAATAAATAATATAATTTATTCCCAAACGACCGCTTTTAACTGTAAAGTCCTTATTTTTGTCGATGGCAAATTCAGATTCAACCAACAAACTTCATGCATTCAATGAAAACATCAATAATAACAATAATAAATAATCTACAATTTTTTTCAATGAAAAATTTCAATTTATTTTTTTTTATTAAAATAGTTTAAATTTTCCTAGAAAAACGAAAAACGGTACTTTACTGTTAACTATGCTTGTGTTCGCACCTCAAAGTATTTTGCATTACTTTTAAAAGCGTTGTGTCATTTTTCTGAGAATTTATCAAAAAACAGCTATTTATATTGTTTTATATTTAAGCTGAAGGAATGATGAAGTGAGATCACATTAATAGGATTTTTCCTTGTCTTAATAGATTGTTATTTGTATATAGTTTGATTAAGATATTTAAAGAACAATTCAAATTAAATAAAGTATTTAGTTTAGACCCCAACAGATAATAGTTATTAATAAACATTTTATATTTTCAAATTGATTTTTGGCAATACAAAGTGGTAATTGAATGTATTGAAAGTTTCTTATCAATTCGCTGCGCTGCGCTGCCTCAAGAAACGACCGCTGCTGCTGCTGCTGCTGCCGGCGTTTGCTGCAGTCGGTTGCTCGCTTCGGCTCTTCGCCTCGGCTCTCAATGCTCGTCGCTCTCGGCTGGCGGCGGTTGAGTTCGGCGCTCGGCGAATTTAGTCTGCTGGCGCAACTGAAACGCGAAGGTTGTCGGTGTCGAGTGCGCGCACGTTTCTCGGTTAAGCCGCTGGCGAGTTGTCATTTCTCAGTTCCTGTGAGAGAATCAGTTGACTTGTTGTTTTTTAGCCAACTAACGCCGACCAATTCGAAGTACGAAAGTTTGTTTTGTTGAGCAACAACAATTTGCACTAGCACTATTATTATTAATAATTTTATAATTGTGTCTGAGCTGTGTTATCGCGGTGCGTGTGGGCGATATATGTGCGAGTGGGCGTTTCAGACCGTTTAATATAATGGCAAAGAATTTTATAAAATTATTTTGGGCCAACTGAGTTGTTTCTGTTGGTCTTTAACCATTTCAGTTTGTTTCTAAATTTGTTTGCTTTCATACGCAAAACAGGTAATAACAATAACAATAAAAGCTTAAAGCTGAAACTGAAAGCGATCGAAAGAATCGGGCGAGCAAAATACAAACTAAAGACAAAATAAAAATGTTTTAATTAAATGCATGTAAGGCCGGGCAACAACAACAGCAGCAGCAACAACATTGAAATTGATTTGCATTGCTTATTTTATTTAGTGTTTGTTGTTTTTGTTGCTGCTTTTATTGTCTGGGCTCTAATCAAAATCAAATCGCACGCAGGCACAAAAACTCACAGCGAGCTGTAACTCATATCGTTGTTGTTGTTTTCTATTTCGTAAACTGTATATTTTGCCCTAGTGCTGTTTTTCTAAACAGCTTGAAAATTATTTACATTTGTTGTATAGGTCAACATTTGAGGCGTTTTTAAAAAAACAATCAAAATTTTTCAAAAATCAAGTGGAATTTGTGTTCTCTTAGGTGTGTGTGTTGGGCAATCCGATTGGAGGCCTATTGGAGAACCTACTTACAGCAGATGAGTGCTTTTGAATAGTATTATTGATTTTCACATGTGCGCAGTTTGCGGCACCCGGCAAGCAGCAAATGTCCTTCGGCAGCTGCAACTCGCCGGGCTCGGGTCCAAAGGGGGGGGGGGGCGGACGCTCTGCTGCAGCCACACCAGAAGCCCAAGGACGCAGCGAGCACTGAAAGTTGTTGTTGTTGCCTTTTGAACTTTCAACCTCTGCCTGCGCCAGCCGAACAGCTGTTTGCCAACTTTAAGCTGGCAACATTGCGTCCTTGCAACACTTTCGTGCAGCTTTTGTTTCCAACTTCAAAATGCAAACCCCGAAACAAGTGCTTTGTGTGTGTTAGTGTGTGTGTGTGTCGTCTTTTGTCTGCCTTTAAGGCCTGCGTGCCGGCAACCCGCTGTGGTGGGCACGTGTGGGTGTTCTCACCGGCACCCACTTGCAGTCCCAGCAGCTAACAGCTCACAGCACTCTCGCGGGACCACTTGTTAGTGTGGCCGGCGCGGCGTGGGCTCTGGCCAATAGATACAGGGCGTATACGTAATAACATTGCTCGTTCATATGTGCAACAAACGGCGCACAGTGATTACCTCAGCGCCTAAGTGGGTCGTCGTCGTCGTTTGTCTCTGCCACAGTCTCTGCCCCTGCTCTTGCCACATGCCACATGCCTGTCGTTCGCATTTTTTGTTAGGACCGTTGCATTAATGTCCGCCTCAGCGCCCGCAAATATGCTACAATTTATACATAGGCCTTTGCCAATTTTTCTACCCTGCAATAAGACAAATATTGATATATGTTCAATAAGCAGTAAGAATATGTTACACTGAGAAACATTGCGGCATATCTATATCCTTGCTTCAATAAAATAAATTAGTCCAGGGCTTGACCAAAAAAACAAACTTCCTCAGACAACTGCATTATAAATCCTATCTAAAAAGTTTATATGACTTGCATTAACTTATCTATAAATATGATAAACAAACAAATAAAAATAAATGCAAAAACTATTATCTAAAGCACAGTTCTTGAATTTTTAACGTGACGTTCTCTTCCTTATAACTTGTCTATAAATAAAAACTGATGTCAAATACTTTAAGCCAAGCGTGTCCAGGGTATCTTTATCGTTAACACTCTAATTAAATTGGTTTTTATTTTGCGCACTATACTCATTAATTAAACAAATGCTGCCCATCCATGCGACAATCGACTATTTTTATACCCTCCGCCTCCATTCAATTTAACAGTAGAGCGATTTTGTCGGCTTGCTGCTTATCAGATTTCAGCGCTGGAACCAAAACATTTGCCCGATTGTAATTTGATAGAATTACAGAGATAAGGGCAAACAGCATATGGCATATGCCAAAAATGCGATCGACACTCACTCTACCTATATACTACTATATTTTTATATATAGACTTCATTCAGCTGGGGGTAGATATAAAATGCCTACTCTTATCGGTCCATTTGATTTGCCTTTGAGCTCTGAGCTCATTTTGGCACAAAAAAAGGTAAAAGCAAAAATTCGTATCATATTCCCCGCAGTCAAAGCCGTCAGTTCAAACAATCGCTACTCATTACCCAACCCCTGGTTTGTTTATTTTACCTACGAGGCCTTTTTGGGTAGTCCACCCCATCCCTGCCCAATTCCATTCCCATTCCCTTCCCTCCCGCGGCACATATCGATTTCAGTTTAAAGGAAACTAGTTTTCTTTCGGCTTTTATTTTGTGGCCTTTGGCGCGTGTTCACAATTTATTTTAGTTTAATTGCTCGTTTCGGGCTCTTTATCAATTGTGTCTTTAGATTTTTATTACCCTTTTCTCTGTTGTATTTTACGCTTTTCATTTGCTTTAACAACTGTCTTTTTATGCGTTGTTCACACAGTTAGAAGAATTTTATTGATTTTGTTAAATGAATGCAATTATGGTCGGCAATATAAAAGTTAAATGCTAATAAAGCATGGAATATGTATTTAAATATATTTCTTAAACAAACCTTTAGTTCACATACTCACAACAAATTTGCTACTATAAGTAGAGTATTGTGCAGTGGGTTATACCCGACTGCAACATTCTTTCTTATTGCCATTTGCATAATTGCATTTTTCAATTGTGAACCACACCATTCTTGTGCCACTTCCCCTACGAGCGATTTGTATTACCTGCCCCACCAAATGCAGTTGATTGCAACGTTTTGTGGTTTCCCTTTTTAACTGTGGTTGTTTTATTTTTTGTGGTTTCGCTCTTTTGCCTTATTGTTGCTTAACGGTGAAAGGGTGGAGAAAGTGTGCACAGCCGAGTATCCTTTTACTGCCTGACTGGCATAAATATTAATTTGCCATAACAGAATACAAATGCGGGAAGCCTTAGAAAAAAAGATCAGACAATGTTCAATATTAAATATTCCATATTGACTAGGGTATTGAGGCCTTTTGTGAAGGCATATGCATTTAATAAATATTCTATTAAGCTGCCACATATGGTATCTTAAATGTTTTAAGACCCTTTGGAAATGGTTAATACTATTTTTGAGATATACAAATATAAGAATAGGTATGAGGTTACCTTTTGTAGTTTCACAAATTCTACAGTTTCATAACTAAGACCCCTCACAGCATTTGTTAATACCCCAAACTCCCTTTGGACACACACTTTTGATTGCACAATTCACGCAATTGTTTTTAAAAACTTTATTTCTATCTGTTTGCAGTTGGCCAACGCCAGCGTATTCGTTACACTCATGAGTCATTTGATAAGAAATTATGATAATACGGTATGCGCTCTAAGCTTTATTTATGCTCGCGACAGAGACAGCAACAACAGATAAAAACGAGACAGAAATAGAAATAGAAATAGCGAAAAGCAAACAAATGAAATTTTTATGTACGTTGAAACTATTTCAAGTGCAATGTGAGGCAAAAGCAAACACAACCCACACACAAACACACACACAAGCATATACACACACACACACATTAAAAGCACCCCCGCCCGCTTTTCATTCATAACACTTTTGCAATATGTGGGAAACTGTTGGGGCCGTTGTGTGTATGTGTATGTGTGTGTGTGTGTTTGTGTTTGTGTGTATTGTGGCGTTTGGTGAAATTGTTTTGAAACATTTGACATTCCGTAGTTTTCACCTATTCATTTTAATTAACTGCCAACGAGCTCTAAACGAACGAAAGATACTCTTCTAAACATTGTGAAATATAAACACTCGTTCTTATCTGAGTTTTAAATTGATTGAAAACTTCATTTAAGGCAATTAAGAAATCTTCTTAAATGTCAAACACATAATCATTGGTTTCTTATATAGTCGAGTGTGTCTCTATTTGGAATATAAAGTATATTATTTTTTGGGAAAACAATCATATATATATATGTACATATGTACATATGTTCTTTATAGATGCGATGGATGACTACCTTCAAGGTTAGCCGCCTCGTAAAATAACAGCCCGAGTCGTGTGTGCGAGAAAAAAGCAACAATTTTGTTTGCCATTAAATAAAAAGCAAATATGTGCGACTGTTTGGTCTATAAATTGCTTTCATATATAATACATATATATATAGTATATAGAGCACACTGCAAATTATTCAACGTTAGGTGATAAAAACAAAAGCAAATTTATATGCATGCTAAGGTGTGAGTGTATGTGTGTGTGTGTGTGTGCATTGTACTGTTTGTTTAAGTGAGGCAAGCAGCAAATTCAATTAGCCAGCAACACTTGGCGCATCTACAGAAATAGAGTGCCAAAATAAAGTTGAACCTGGTGACGAAATCGGACAAAAGCAGCTTTCATTCAGATTGAAGACACGTGTGTCATGTGCTGCACATGATTGATAAGCCGCCAGCCAGCTGATAAGCGGCAAGAGGGCAACCCCGAAAAATTAATGGGTGGCGAGCACATTTAGTATTCCAATTGGAGGAGAGCTAAAAGACTGTGGCAAAGTCAACGATGCATTTGACAGATGACAAAACAAGGCGAATGTGACAAATGCAAATGCAGGCCGCAAATGAAGATGAATGAAAGCTGAGTGAATATTTTTTGTTTTTTTTTTTAATATGAGGCAGCAGTTTTTAGTTGCAGCCTCAACTTAACTGTCAACTGTCAGCAACAGCTACATTTGGCCTCTATTAGCAGCAGCAGCAACCACCTGCACCACACACATTTATATATTTATATTCACACACAGCGTAACTAATTTGACACGTTCCCCTCCAGCTGGACACGCCTGCCTAAGCCGAAGCGTAGTTGATGACGGCTCCCGCTACACTGCCACTCTTCAGCTAAACAAACAACCACCCGACCTCTTACACTTGCACCCACTTCTATTCCCCCTCCCCCCTCCCCCTCCACCAAGTCATATCAGCGAGCTTCATCGCCGCTCGTCGGGTCAAAAGGCCGGCGGCACATGACAAACATGCAATAGCGTTAAATTTTTATGCGTGTTTGGCAGTAAAGAAGAAAGATATATAATATATATATATATATATATATGTATGTTTTCTATATGACACTTGCAATTGGTGGGGGCGGGTGTAAAGTGGGGCGCTGCAGTTGAAGGTGTAGCCGCCAGTTGGTCACGCAATGCAAAAGAAAATGAAATTTTCTGTTTTTCCGCTGAAGATTACAGCGATAGTTTCTGCCAAATGCCTACAAAGGAAAGGCTGAGAAGAAGTGTGCAGGAGGGGGAGGGGGAGGAGGGAAAGGGGGCTGGGTGCGTTAGCCTTACTCTGCCATATATGGTATTACGCACAAGTTGGTCATAATTACACGCTCTCAAATGACATCAACCTGCAGCGTTATCTCTTCCGGCAAAGCAATTTATTAGATTGTCCACTTTAAAAATGAAATATGTTTATTTTCATAAACACATATTTTTAATTACATGCTATTATTTTAAGAGATTGCGTTTCTTATCAGTCAGATTCTTGACTGAGATAAAAAGCGTAGTAGTCGCATAATATTCAAGTGAACTTGATATAAAACTAACTCAGTGATTGATGCGTAAATATTTAAGTTAGGCAGCCCTGGTAACCAAAGCTGGTTACCAAGAAAATTGCGAGTGCATGGCCAACAAATATACTATAAATAAACTATCATAAAATGTGATTAAAATGAATATTAAAATTGAAACAGAAATCTGTGACAAAAAAGAAAGGATAAATTTATGTTTACTAGATATATATTTATGCCTTTTTGTTATATGTACAGGGTATTGAAAATGCATGACATCAAAAGTTAGTGCAACTCATGCGCAGACAAAACAGCTTCAGCTGCGACTAACCTTGAAATGATATCGCAGCAACCAAATTACGTCACCTGACCACGAAAACTCACACACACATAAACAAACACACACACAGAAACACACACAAGTTGACCACAAACCGGAGCGTGCAACTGTACCGCACTGTCCCAGCTATTGGCTGACAAGAAACTGTCAAAAAAGCTTTTGGGCCACGTTAATTGACTTGCCTGATTTCACAAAATTGGAACGCACGCGTCATTTAGTCAACCTTTGCGATAAAATACCTCGGCACGGACTTATGTACAAAATACTTATACTATATTCCATTTATATATATATATATTTTTTTTTTTGATATCAAAACAGCGTTTGATGATTTAGCGCGCCTTCGATAATGCCAATGCCAGGTTGGCCATAACATAAGATCAGCTATAAAAATAGCAGGGAAAATAAGCTATGAACTAAAAAACAAAGAACAAAAAACTCAAAAAAGTTTTCAATAAATTCAGAAATATTTCATTAACAAATAAACTTATAGTGTGAGAAAATTCGTAAATAACCTAAGCGAATTCTCAAAAAAAATAAAAATAAAAATTAACGTTACTTAAACCTGAAGGTCGCATATTCTCGCAATTCTGGGAAAAGCTGGGAAAACGGTTACTTTTTTTTTAGCTAATTTAAACATTATTGCGCATGATGTCAGCTGCTGTTCTGCACGTTAGGTGTTCAAAGAACAACTATTTTAATTTAAGCAATTTACGAATTCAATAATATTTTGTGGAAAATTGTTCGCTGTGCATTTCGGCAATTGCTTTGTCGGCAACAGCTGCAATTTTCATCACGTCTTGAGGGCTTTTCGCCTAATAAGGCGCCGGCCGGAACTCAATTTGTTTATGTCTATTGAGTGGTTAATTTTTTTTTTTGTCTTTAAGTATTCTAAGCATTTTGCTGGCAAGAGTGCGCTGAACTCGGCCGATGGCGATGAGTCAGAAAATGGTACGTAACGCAATTGCTTTTATGATCTAATAACATTAAGCATACGCCACGTGTAACGACAACCTTTTATTGCAAGTGATAAAAGTAAAACTAAAAATAATATTTATTTCGACTTGAATTCAAGTTTAGCTGCCTCTTGTTCATTATTATGATTGATGTGTTTTTTATTTTGGGGCTCTCCGCGACTGGCGACTACCTCAAGCGCAGCACAGCGTCTGATTCTTAAGGCTGACCCACTTTCTGTGTTATTTACTTTCAATAGATTTATGATTTTTGTTCTTTTTCTGTTCCGCAGCGAAAATAAAGCATGTTGTTTTATCTCGTTGCCGACTATATAATATATTATTATTGTGCCCCTGCACAGTAGCTGTCAGCAGTGACAGCTAACGATGACGTCGTCGTCGCCGTCGTCGCTGATCAACCAACAAGCGACATAAAAGAACTAATAGAGAAAATTGAACAAAAACTGGCACTATTAATTTTGACTGCGATATAGACAAGTTGTAGCACTTCGGCAGCCTCTACTCTCCTCGTTAGAATTTTTCTATTGTTTTGTTTGGCCTGCTGAACCGACACTCAATTGGTTTTTGTGGCTGCCTAATGATCGCCACTCAAGTTCATATCGGCGTATACGTAATGCAGATCTACGTATACGTAATGCCCGCAAGTGCAAACAGGTTGCAATTAAGCCGTTTATCGGTGGGCGTTGAACACACTGACAAAATGCTAATTACCCAAGTGCCATAAACAAAGATACGTTATTAAATGTTTGCTACATTATTGACTAACAAATAAATACCTAAATTTGTTACTAAACATAAACTTTGCGCGAGCTTAAAATGTGTGTTTACTGCCTAACTGCGAGCTATTCTCTTTTAAGAATTTTAAGGCTGAAGGTCACAAGTGAAGTATAGAATGCGGCTACTGAGGCTTTGAGCAAAAACTATTTATGAGGATTAAAAAAAGTTGTATAGATCATTCCATATAAGCTGCCACATTCATGAATTCAAAATTAACAAATTTTGCTTCCTTACATTTTACTCATTAAAAACATTTTTTTGCGCAAATAAAGAAGCTCTCCTCTCTAAACTTTTCTTTAATTGTATGCAAACAGAAATATAAATTATGAATTCCCAGTTTAAACTTTCCTCCCTTTCTCTTACATATTTAAATGTATGCCATATATTCTACCCTCATTTCAAATCAGTTTCTTTCTAAATTGCAAATCATTCAGTTAACTATCGCTGAGATAAATTTTGTTTGTCATTTTGGTTAAGAAAAGTTGGCGTTAACCTGCCTAAAAACCCTTGTCATGGCCACAGCGACAATGTGACACTCTCAAGGCAGCGGGAATTTAACAACAAGACAACGATGACAATTACATAATTACGAACTTGTGTTGGCAATTAACTCGATACTGGAAAACCAACTGATAGACAGCCAGACAGACAGACTGGCAGTTAACCAGTGAGTTGGACAGCTGTGCATACCCTTTCCTTGGCAGCAATTTGTAGCTTTGATTGATGGCACTGCCATTGAGTTGGGCACGAGAATAAAAAGAAGAAGAAGAATTAAAGGCGTAGCTGTCCTTAGTTTCAAATATTTACACTCATAAATAATGTCATAGAATTGAGAATAAATAAAAAAGAAAAGAAATTATCAATTGATCGAATTGTCGCACTCATTGAATTGAGGCAGAGGGTGGCAATCGATGGGGGTTACTTTAAAGCGAAGGCCAGCCACAGATTTAACTCAATAAAGTTCCATTAAAAATGCATAATGCTGCGCTAATAGTTACAACAAATCAACAACAATAACAACATCAGTACAAATTAGAGCATAAAATAAAGGCAAATTAGAAGGCGTGGTCTGGGCTGCGGGTCATGTGGGGTTCAACGATTATTAATCAAGTGCCGCCTTAATTATGCGACTCTACCATGTAATAGCTAATAAAAGTAATAGTAAAATGAATAGTTATAGTAACAGTAACAGTAATAGCTCATGGGCAATTCACAGCAACCCGAACTCTGACGTCTGCCTCTTCGCCTGCGGTCTGTGGCATCAATTAAAATTCGTTTCGCTTGCCGCCGATCAAATTGAACAACTGCCCAAAAAGAAAAAAATCGAAAGTATTACGAGCTACGTTTTTGGCATTAGAGTCCGATTCAGTCGGGTTCTTGTTTGGCGCTTAAACGAATGTCAAGTATGAATCCATTGACGAGTGGCCGTCGCTGTCAACGGAGACCATTTCATTTGATGGGCCTCCAAGACAATTGAGGTTCTCTGTTCTTTTCTCCCTCTCTCTCTCTCTCCCTTTCTCTCACACACATTTCATTTCATGTTTTTATTACAATATCTTTCGGCGTGTTTTTTGGTAAAGCCATTTAAATATTTGTTTCTTCTTTATGCTTTTATGTTTTTTTATCTCTGTCTTTCCGGCTTTCGTTTTCAGGCAGTTCCCCCAGAGCTTTGACCGCGTGCGGTTCGGTTTGAGCTCCATTCGACCGTTAAGTCCCGCCACTTAAGTACGAGATACTTTGGCTGTATCTTCAAGATATTAGCATAGTTATGTGTGTGACTTGGCATTGAACTTGCTGCTTGAAAACTAAACTAAACCAACACAAACACAAACACAAACAGAAAAGCGCAAAGCAAAGCAAAAAACAAAACATAAACAAACGCTTTTGGTTTGCAGCTCAAATTAGTTTTCAATTTATGCAGCAAATATTGACACAATGACATCAGCAGTTGTTCGCAAATAAGTTCAAAAACGCTTTGCAGAAGTACCCCAAAATTTATTTACTAATAGTTTAAATTGACAAACAACAACAACGACAACAACGTTGAGTGCAGAGCTTCGTATAAGGCGTGAAAATTCCAAGAAGCCAAGCAAGCGGCTAAACTTGAGTTCGTTTTGAACTTGAATTTGGTCTAATGGGCCATTAGGTTGAACAAAATAGGATAGAGATTGTCGAAACTTTTGGCCAGCTAACTTTATATGAATAATATTATAGCCCATTTTGCATTTTTCCTATTATTTCGCTTACTCCACAAAAGCAAACTTGGGACAAACAAAGATGCAGCTGCCTAGCGCTGAGATAGCACATTTAGCATCTTGTAGATACAATTTGAGATAGTTTCTTAGATTCGCTGACACGAGTCTGCCCCACATAGCTGTCGCTCCGTGCGGCTTTCTCGGGGATTTCAGCTATGCATGCGGCATGTCGAGTTGTCGACTTGTCGCAGCTTGTCTCGCGTCGCTTCTCATTAAAAATGCAGCCGCACAAATGTCAAGGCAGCCCTCGAAACGGGCTTAGCCAAAATTAGAACAGGCAATGGGCCATGGCTGGCCATTTTGCACGGAGAAATCTGCGAGTTCATCTTGGCGTGCCCAGCCCCATTTGATTTGAAGTGAATGTGAATGTGAATCTGAATGTGTATTTTGGGGCGACACTGGGGGTCAAGCTGGGGGCAACATTTATCAACGGCCAATTTTGCAGTTTGCAGCATGTTTATTTACGGGCCGTCTTTTCCATTTACTTGCAGGCAATAGCCCCATCACCACCACCACCAAACAAGTATTAGAAAAAGCCAAACCCAACCGCAGCCAATCCGCGCCACAGGCACACATGCAAATTCACAAGAAGTTCCGCACACACACACACACACACAGATAGCCACATAGAGGAGCTGTTACGTTCTGCAGATACAATTGCCAGATAAGTAAGTTCGACTCCAGCACATTTCCGCACTCGGCACAGTGGGACGAAACGGCTGATTTGTTGTCTTCGGTGTGTGGAGCAAACGCAAACTGAACGCAGCTGATACTTGCAACTGGCAATCTGGAGAGATGCCAGGCGTTTGAAAATAAACACAGTCCTCCTCCTGTCTGCCCCTAAGCGAGTATAAAGTGCTGGGCAACAATATTATTATTATTATTAGTATTTGGATGTGCAGCATTGTGCAATCGCCAAATACATTCAAATAAATAGCCAGACAGCAGGAAAAGCAGGAAAAATAAATAAAAGATTGAAAAGAACGCGGAGCGGAGAACGAGAAATCTACAAGAGCCAGCTGAGCTGTTGAGGTGTCGAGTGCATCGCCCAGAAGCCAGATACTAGATCAGTATCCCCCCACAGCTCTTCTCCCCCCCTTACTTTTCCAGCACGTGAGACGTAGGTCGTGGCCAAGGTGTTTAAGGGAAAACGCAGTCGCAGCCGCAACGAGGTGTACACATTTGGCACCATGGAGGGCGGTTACGTAAACGAAGGTGAGTGCCCGTAAATTTATCGATCAACCTATATTCTATATATAAATATAGAAGCACTGACTGCAATAATTGCAGCGATTTTTTTTTTCTAAATGTATTGCAATTGAAATTTTAGCACTTGCTCAACTTTAAGCCCATTTAAAAGGCTATTACCTATTTATTTATGGGCCATAATACGAAGTGAATGAACCTCACACGTTTTTCTGTGTGTGAACACAAATTATTAATATAATAGTTTTTCATGTGCTTTTCCATTTATGAGTTTGCTGGTAATGAGGCCGTGAGTTTTATAGTTTCTTTTTGCTTTCACTTTTATTTATAGTTTTTATTACTTGATTTATAGTTTCTCATGTGAAGTTAAGAAGCTGACTTGCCTATATGAATATTGTCTCCTCTCTAGATCTACTCAGTAATTGAGTTCACAAATCCATTTCCTCATTAATAATTTCATTTGTGCATTATTAAAGCCATTTAGAACAATAGCTGCAATTACTCATACCTGTATTTTAAGTAGCTTATAAACCATATTCGAATTTCGAATAACCATCAATAAGCTTATTTTCTGAATGGACTCTTGCATCATCGAGAGCTGCATATGAGTGTTTATTATACATTCATATATATATATTTATATATTCTGACCATTCTAGCTGATTGTTAATTGCAAATTTTGGCATTAGCTCATTTCTGGCTGGCACCTTTTGCACCATCACGAAATTCAAATTCAAATTCATTCAATATGGTCGGAGCAACAGATGTTTGCTAGCCGCACTTTTGACTTTGAAATATGTGAAAATTACGAAAATTGCATTGCAGAAAATTTGTTAGTATGCTATTTTTTTTTCTTGCTGGTTTCTTTTCTGCACAGTGACACCAAACTGCAGTTTTGGTTGAATGGCAAATGCTTGGCGAATTATTCAAGCTGCCACTTGGCTCAAACGTTAGTCAGCGCAATGAGCCAATACATCAAGATTTGCATGCTAAGATTATATCATTATTCATTTTCTATTTTGCGCGTTTTGTTGCATTTTGGCAAACCATACGATACCCAGAAATAGACAATTACGCGACTGGTCTGCTTTTGTTTGCTTACCTGACCAAGTCATAGAGCTTTGTATGTATTTAATATTCCATTTAATGTAAATATGTATATTCGCATGCGGCAGAGGATTCCGATGCCATTATGGGCGTGGAAAGTCCAGGTAAATTGAAACATTAAATTAAGTGCATATCCATTAAAATCGTCGCACATCGCCAGCGCTCAATTATCGATGTGATAAACGAATCCAACTGATTGGGTTCGGGGGGGTCATTAAACCAAGCGAACGCCCCAAAGTGGCATAAATTTGTGGCAGACACTCAATTAACCATACGATATAACCCAACAGCTTCCACTCCGACAACAAGTCGTTGACTGCTTCGCTATCTTTCAGCTACGAGCCGGTTATAAATATACTTCTCAGCGCCATCGCCCACTTTGCCTCTAGAGCCTCTTCTAGGGCTTGAGCTTAGTCGATTCTCCACATACGATTGTATCTTTTACACCGTGAACAATTTTTTGTTTATTTTTTAATTTTTATAAGCTAAAAATGGAACACTTCTTAATTTTATATGTAGATTTACTAAGAGCAGTGAAATTCAACATTTTGGTTAAACAAAAATTAAAATTGAGCAATCAAATGTTTGAGTCATATTCCTGTTTTAATTTAAGTTTTATTAATATAAAATGCATGTTTTTCTTTTGAATGAAATCATCTTGATTCCATTACATCAATTCGACTTCTTGCTTTTGATCAATTTATTTTTGCTTTATACCTAAAGAGATTGAATTGAAAACCAACTCTGTAATAATAGTAAAATCTGTAAAAGATTTACATTTGTCAATCTAGTTGTTAGATTTACAGGGCTTTTATCATTTTCTTTTAATATTTAATAATCATAAAAATGATTTTCTAGCGTGTAAATTTTGTTAACACATTTCCATAAGCAGCTTATTAGTGAATGGTAATCGGACTACGCATTTGTGTTCTGGTTATGTATTCTAGACAAGAAAAGTAAACGTTAAGTAGTCAGCGCTGTTGACAACTGTGTGTTCCATTTAAGGCAACTGGCGGATGCTGAACAACCTTATGAGTATCTCCGACTCAATTAATATTCATTTCGATAACTAAAACTGTCATAAATTCGCCTCGAGCGGACAGTTTGCATTGAACGGCGCCGGTTGCGAGCAGATTCCGCGATTGATGCAATGTCAAATTTCAAGTGCCCGAAACTCACGCCCAGCGAAAGAGAATTCAGACTGCAATTTGAGGCACGTCTTTTACGTGCCACAGAAAATGCCACAAGGAAACGAGGCAGAATAAGAGACGCAACCGATTTCCAAGCAATTTGGGGCAGCTGCTGATGTCATCGGCATTCGGAAAGAAGAAAAAAAAAACAACAAAATATATCTTCAAGGATCGTCGCGGTTCGTTTTGTGCTGAATGTATCTTGATCACGTTTCTTGAGCACAAGTTGCGACCGCGACACAATGAAGATAAATTTTGCAGCGCCTTCGAATTAATGTCTGCTTTTGGCTGGCATCGCTTTAGATATAAATTTGATTCCAGGAATTCTCAACAAAAAGCCACAATAAATAACGCGGTCTCTGATGGCTTTTGAAACCAACTCGCATAAGGGCTGATCCGCAGCTGGCTTTATTTCGACGTAAGTCATTTTTAAAGATACAACGAACTTGAACTTGCCTTTTGGCTAATGTCGCCGCCAAAGCTAAACAAATGTTCTTCTTTCTTCGATAGCCGCTGATAACCTTGAATACATGTGTCTAAATTAAATGCACATAAAAACGTTTCCAAGTAAACAAAGCTCTAAAAAACAAAATGGGAAAATCATTAATGGCACAGTAAATAATAATAATAATAATAAAAAACACCCGCATAGTTGTGTACATAAAATCAACGAATTAAATATCGAGAAACAGCTAAATCAACCGACTTTAACAGCGCATTCAAATCGCAATTAGATCGCAGAGCAATACGCAGCACAGCGATAATTTATAGTGACAGTCGGTGTTTAAAGGCCTCCCAGCAACACTATAAAAAAATTAAAAAATAACTAAATATATATCTGGGCGCTGGCAGAGTCGGGAAACTGAAAAACATGGACATGGTCCGCTCAATTTTACATTGACCCTGTGGCCGCGAGTGCTTTGAACTGTAAACAAAACTAAAATACATGAACACACTTAATATGTATGTTTATACATATTTGTGTGTAGATCTTTGCATATGTAAATTTTAGTAGCAGGCAAAGCTGTGACGACAACATCAGCATAAGCCTAAACTCGGGGGGGAGTACCATATTTATTTATACTTTGTTTTTTAGCAAAATTTATTAGCATCGCAGTTGGCAGCTGCTTTTTGTGTAGACTTCAACTTGACCTTAAAATATAGATATATATGTACAGATGTACACCAGATATCTGGGCAGCTGACAGGGCTATCTACATAATTGGGCATGATAAGGTATCTGAATTTGCATAAACCGCGACAAGAAGGCGTGAATTTTAACACCTCTTGTCAAATGACCGAGTGAGCGATAAGCCAACAAATGCGTTACTCAGAAAAATATTAAAGCAAAGAAACACTCACAATTAACACTCGCATTAAAAGCTGTTTGACGAGTTATTCGAGACTTTTCAATTGCCTGACAGTTAATTGAAATGATTTTCAGTGCTTTTAAGTGTCGCATTTGTGAGGTGTTCAATTACCTGACATGAAAAATGCATCTGCAGTCGAAATATTGATAGATGTGAGGCGGCTCAATTGTAATAGGAAGCTGCAAAGTGTTTTCAAAGAGCTTTGACAGGCGTTCAATGAACATAAATTTACAGTTAGTCTTTGCCCACAATAGATTGCATCATTTCTATTTGAATATAAATTTACCTACTCTCGCATTTAACATTAACATTCACATGTCAATTTTCATTGGCGCTTGTTTTTCTCTATTTTTCTATTTCCATACCGGTTCAAGTTCAGCGAGCTGAAAGACAACTGTCCCTCGCTCCGATTGCCAATTGATCAAGTGCATTAAGAAAAACACGTGATTTGCATTTAAATTGTTTGCCCAACCGTCAAATCGATTGGCCGCCGTATTGCCCGTTTTTCTTTGAATTATTTGCATTGGCTCTTTGCCTGGTTGAGATCATGGAAATCATGGCTATGACAACACATCAACAAACAAATATGCATATGTATTTGTATAATATAATGACGTCAGCATTTCGATCGGTCCGCACAATGTGCACAATTAAAGACAATTTGCAACGCTTGTGGCAACTCCAATTGGCGCTGACACATTTTGTGCAACGCCCATCGATTTGCTAAATAAACATGAAAACAAAACTCACAGAAACAAACAAACACACACACACACACACATACGTAAATATATGTTTATTGATAGGTATGCAAATTTAATTTGTTCGCTGCGAACTGGGCGCATGTGCAACATTTGGTTGCATGCAACGTTGCCAGTGTTCTGCTTAAGCGATGTTGCCAATTTACTCCATTTATATCAAAAAGGAAATCAAGCTTCAATCAATAATTTATTAAGATAATTTCCATTGTAATTCATTTTCCCTAAGCGTATTCAGTTTTATTTTCTGGCTAAAGTTTGGTAATCGCTGCAATCTTTAAAGCTGACTGCTGTCAAATCTTTTGCATTTTATTCGCGTAATTTTGCAGCTTTATCAGCAATAATAAAATTAAATAATTTATTTTAATGGCCAACCATGTTAACGGGGCTAAGTGTTTTTCGCTGTTGATCTCAAGACAAACATCTGAAAAAAGCAGCTGAGCTCGCCAAACGAGAAGAGGCACAACTTAGACATACCCTATACATAAAGTACCTTTTTATGTTTTAAAATTATTTGAAGATTATAAGAAACCAAGCAGAATCTTTTCTAACTTGTTTTAAGCTCAAGTTGAATGCTTAGTATACCCTTTTCAAATATTCAATTAATACAGAGTACACAAATGTTTGTCGTCCCAATCTGTGCTTGGGGGCTGGTATGCAAAATTGTCCCAAATTGGTAAAAATTATCGTCGAATGCGAAAAAAAAGAACAGAAATAAAGCCGGGAGCCAGATCGTGATTTAGTCGGCATTACTATTAGGCATGGAAAATCTATTGCCGAAGTGCGGTCAAATGGAAATGCAAAAGGCGATGCTATCGGAGTGCCCCCATGTTGCAAGCCAGCACGTATTCGCAGTGCATAGATTGCAGTTTAATAGATAATAAATTGAGGAGCCGCCCGCACCTGAGTTGCATAAAGCATGGAACGTGTCGAACATTTGTCATAATGCGGAACAAATTGCCGGCATAATGATGAATGTGCTGCCCGTAGACACAATGGATGCAAGCATGCACATAAAAAGTATCTCAAAGATACATTTTTAAAAGAGTGCAGCAGCTTAACTCAAGTGAAGCCCACGCATTTTAAGCCAGACTGGTTTTAATTGGCACATCAAGAATTAATTTGGTTTTAATTTCGGGTTTGCTCTGCTCCAAATTGGCAAACGGATAACACAAAGAGCCACAATTAATCAATTGTCATAATGAAAACGAATCTTGTCTGCGTGGGCCAACAAACAAGCCCTCGGGCTACGAGTTTCGGGCGCAGGTGCCGGAGCTGGAAATGTCTTGAAAAACTTCATTAACTTTAAATCAAGCGAGACAGACAAACTCGGCTTGCCAACAAATAAATGTTGGCTATAAATCACACGTCTCTCAATGCCAATTGTGGCATGCGTGCAGATCAAAGACCCGGCTAAATCCAAAACCCACACACACACACACACACTTACACACACGCACACACTCTTCAGCTAATCTGTGCGCATTTTCCAAGAGATTTACCTATATTTCCATTAGCTCAAAGCAAATGTCGCGAGCACTTTTGCCAAATAATTTTGACAGCGCTATAAATAAATTCCTAATTTTTTTTTTGCTTATAAACAAAACCTAAATACTTTTAGAAAACAACAACAACAGTTGTAGAGAGCGTGACAATGTCAGTGCCAGCGAGTGAAAACGAGAGCAAAACTAATTTGGCAGCAGTCCAAATCAAAACTCGATTATGCCCGCTACGTGTATGAAAAGCATAACAAAAAATAATAATAAATAAAATAAAATGCCGTAATAACAAAAAAAAATTTAGAAAAAGATACTAAACATACAACATTCAAATAGTAAAGCGGGCGTAATAAAGACTAAGATTTATTAAGATAGAGACTGTAAAGATACCCTATGACAAGTAGTAGGATTTACACTTATATACAAGATAAATTATTAATAATTCTTAATAGTTGTTAACAACTCAAATAATATTTTATAGAAGGGTTTGAACTAACCTGCCTTAGAGCTTTCAATTGAAATTCCAGGCCTGTTTATACTTACCCAATACTCAATCAAGTTAAATGCGAACACGCCTATTAATTCCATCATACCCTATAACTAAAAAAATAAACATATACTTAGTGAAATATAGGCACGCAAAAGTAAACGTCCAGTTTGCGATCCTAGCCAATAATTTGAGGCCAATTTGTATGGCGGAACTGTGTGTGTTGTGTGTTGTGCGAGGTGTTCGTACATATCAAGTCGTGTATTTTATCAGGCATAAAAAACAGCTCACAAATTAGCGTCGATTGGGCGACAGTTTAATGCCGCCGAAGGACATGCCAAAGAACTAAACGAACACCAAAAAATATTTAATTATATGAAATTATAGTTTATGGGCTACATTTAATTTGATTACATAAAAATATATAGTTAACCTGCTAGGGCGACATTTAGCCTCACTACGATTGCGTAATTCGGAGGCGGACTTCATTTGGGGCTCGGCAATAGACGATTTATTTGCATGAGAGGTGCCGAAATAAAATGTTTATTTAAAATCTATAATAAATTCCAATTGATATTGTTTCTAGTGAATTTACTTGGCTATTAATAAAATGCCAGACAATGAACAATAAACTTTGCAATCGAATAAATTTATGCAACTGCTTGGCTCGCACTTCATGCTTAAAGTTTGCAATAAGAAAACAATTGTTGAACATTTAACTTATTAACAATAGTCATTATCAATGAATGAATGAATTGCTTAATTTGCAGCTGTGATTTTTATAGTAAAATTGGCATTTGGTTGATTCGCCAATTGCGACAAATTGTTAAACTACTTGAATTACATATTACAAAACATGGCAAAACGCGAGCTCATCAGAAACGGATTGCATGTCGGCTTGACAGAAAAAAAAACAAAAAAACGTTTTTGTTAACTTTTTTGCGTGTAAATAAAAAAAATTATTTAACATTCATTGTTGTTGTTGCTGTTGTCTGTGGTTTGAGTAACGTGTCGTTGTTAATTAAAACTGAGAATTGTTTAGGAAAAAAAAACACTTTTTGTTAAGTGTATCAGCCAGTCGGGTCAGTCATTGCTCTGGCAGGCATTGTTAGGCATAGCGCATACGCCGCGTTGTACCTGATATTTAAATGCCATTTGCTGGAGAGTTTATTCAACTAGCTCTCATAGGAGTAGATCAGCAGCCTTTTAAGCTCGGGCCACAATTCGCTTACAGGTAGCAGAACTGGGCAAAAAAAATTAATTCCATTTGCTGGGCAACCATTTTTTTTTTTATTGTTTTCTTTATTACCCGGTTTTTATGGCGTTTTCGGCCACGTTCCGTTTGACATGCAAAAATTTGTTTGTAGGCGAGCTAATTCTCTCTGCCGGCGCCTACAAATCCCTCTCCACTGATTAGCTAGCTTGTAGCTAATGGAAATTGGCCTGGCTTTTGACTGCGGCTCAGCGTTGTATATAACTGACGAATGCTTTGTTGTTGTGTGCGTTTTTTTTTCTTCTCTCTGTTTGCATTTCGGCTGGCGTCATGCCGTCATTTTCAGCCAGCGAATGGGAATGAGCGCTAATTTAATTTGCAAATTAGCCGTCACTCGACAAGTGTCAAATTTGCTGCTGACTCCAAGCTTTCGGCTACTAACAAACCGTAGATCATTAGTAAGGTGCACCAAAAGCCGCTCAAAGCGCACCGCGTGTATGTATTTCAGATCTGTATCTGAAATGTATCTTTTGAGCTAAATTTTAGCAAAAAATTGTACAAATGTTTGCTCCAAATAGCGCTGCAATTGAACGTATTGTAAAAGTATCTCAAAGATACATAGGTATCTTACAGATACAAAAGTATCTCACATATACAAAGGTATCTCATAGAAACAAAGGTAGCTCATAGATTCTAAAGTATCTCACATACACAAGAGCATCTCACATACACAAAAGCATCTCACAGATACAAAAGTATTTCACAGATACAAAGGTATCTCACATATACAAAAGTATCTCACAAAAACAAAGGTATCTCACAGATTCTAAAGTATCTCACATACACAAAATCATCTCACAGATACAAAAGTATCTCACAGATACAAAAGTATCTTTAAATTCAAGTGCATGTAAAATCTACAGCACGTAATTGACATCTGTTTTCTGCTTCTTGCCAGCCCTCTGGCTATCTTTGCCGTCATTCCCCTTATTTCCATTTTGATAATCGCCTGGCAAATGAAGCCTGCACGATCCCTGCAGACATTTCTGTCGCTGCAGGGGGCAATTGACATAAGCCATGTCTGTTGCCACTCCCACTTTGGCCTCGCCCCTGAAGGCGCAGCTTCTGCTTCTTTTCAACTGCATCATCCGTTGCAAAGGTGTCACCGTTGATAAATTATGCCAGGCAGCCCGAGGCTGTGCAGCATTTAGACTGTCAGCTCAGCTCTCATGCATACACTGTAAGATAAATTTTTGACAGTGTATACACTTCACTTCACTTCTTTCGAGTGTATGGAGTCTGTCGAGCGAAACAGACAGTTCCTTATCCTACAGCTTCACACTTCAAGGTGATTTCAAGTGGCGACAAGTCCAACAGTTCTCAGGCCATAGCTTTGTTTTGTTTGTGCCCCATGTTGTCACAATGTGTTGCCCGCTGTAATTGTTGAAGCTACATAATTATAATAATGCGTAAGAGTTGGAAGAGTCGGAATCTGGGTCTGCATCTGTTGCGGCTACCGTTGCGCAGTGCAAATAATGCGACTGGTTTTCAAGTTTGTCTGCGCCGGAAATGTGACCCACAGCGAACTTCAGCCGGGGCTGCTGCTGTCTGTGGCACTCATTAGCCACTGGCATAATCAGCTGCATTGTTCGACACGCCGCACAGATTTTATTCAATTTTTTCTTGTTTTAAGTTCGGTATGCTAATTTAATCATAATTTCTACAAACTATCTGTTTATTGATAGACCGAGACTTTGGCAAGTTATGCTAATCCACACATTTGGATAAACGATTATACAATAGCTTAGTGAGACAGCTTGGGCTACTGGTTCACTTTCATTTGTGTCTGGCCCAGAAAAGTATTAACAAATTCTGCTGAATTCACAAATAAAAAGCTGAAAAGGAAAACTAAAAAGCGAAACCAAGAAAAACAACAAATAAAGTTGTTTTGTATTTTTGTGGCGGCGTGAATCAAAGAAAATGCTCTGGACCCAAGGCACAGTTTCGAGGGCTGAAAATAAACAATTTGTGAGGCGTTAAATCAAACCGAAACCCAGAAGGCAAACAGCAAACATGACCACAATATGAACTACGTGTTCGCTCTTCTGCTGTGAGTTGAAAGTTTGTTTAGATTTTTGAAGTTTGATGCGACAACAAGTGAATTGTTTATCGCCCGAGCACATGCAACATTTGTGGCCCATGATGGACTACAAACTATGCATAAATCGACTGACATTTCCGCAGAACACTTTGCCCCCAACTGCCGCTATTCACGGGCACTTGCCACGGCCCTAGACTCGCTAATTGCAATGCTCAACGCTTCATTAGAGGCATGCAAAACAATATGGGCAATAAAATTGAATACTCGCGCTGGGGGACGGACTGCGGTAGCCTGGGTAATAATACCCTAGCTATTCCTCACTCACTCGCAACACGTTCTGCAAAGTTCAGTCAACTCTGCGCTTGGCTTATATTACTTTTTTTTTTTTATTTTCAAATATACGAGTTTAACAATTCAGCTGAACAAATGACAAGAGCAGAAAAGCGAGAGAGATAAAAACACAGTTAAGAATCAGCAAACATTCGTTGTTTTACAAATACTTCTTCTTCTTCTTGTTGTTATTGTTATTGTTGTTAATGTTTCGCCAGACTTTTTGGCTGCGCGTGCAAATTGAAAAACAATTTAAATAACAATTTAATTGGCCAGTTTGTACGGGCAACACTTGGACACTTGGTGTGTACTTATTGTAGGAATTCAGTTGACCTACATTTTCGAGTAGGTACCCCCACTCAACATTCGAGGACAGCGTGTCGTTTTGCCTGCTTGCTTTCTTCTTTTGGCGAATTGCCTTGTCACATCTTCAACATCTGTCAACCGCTGTAATTAATGCAAAAATTGTCAGCTTATTTCGAATACTCTTTATGCTGAGTAGAAACGAAGTATATTGCTTTTAAAGTAAACTCCTAAAAAGTATCTTAACTAATTTTCTTGTAACAGTGCATTGCGCAGTCGCTTACTCCCGTTGTGCCTGCAATATTTTAGCTTATTTTCCCCCATCCTGAAGAGCTGCTCAGCCCGAACGAAATTAGGTCAGTGAGCAATTAAATCACAGGCCGCGAGTACAAAAAGTAAATGCTGCGAACAGATCCCGAGCATATGGTGGACTTTAATAAGACGCTCGCCTTCCAGTTGGCCACCCCGAAAAGAAAGAAAGCGCGAAAGCAAGAAGAAGTTAATCAAGCGGATGTCTATCAGAGCCGGGCATCATCGGGGTGAATCATAAATCTGGGCTGTGCGATTGCCCAATGGGAGATGAATGAAATGCACTTGTAAACACGCACAATCCGGCCACAGAAGTTGTTTAAATAACCCACTTGCCGACCCAGTTAACTCTTTTTTTTTCCAATATGGGTTATCATCAAATGAGGTGTTGAGAATGTACATATATTGAAAGGGGAACGAGAAGGGGAATGGGGACAGGCACGGGAAATGAAAGAAAGCCCCACAAAACACGCACAATTAACGAAAAAGCATATAAAAAGCGATTGTCTGTCAGTTCTGTGATTTCGATGGCCACGATAAGATAAGCAACAATTGGGTACGGGCACATTCCCGGTACTCGCACTTGTTCCAGTGCAGTTGTAGAAAACACCACTCAAACCACTGGGCAATGACGTAAATACGACTCTTTCGTTCCGGCCAGAGCTAACACGGTGCCGATAACAATTGGTTCACACTATCTGCACGCGGGTCTTTCACAACAGAACATTTGTTGCAGCCAAAAAGAAATGTTTTCTATGAAGGCAACACGCTTTTGACTTCCTGGTTGTGTGGTGCAATGTTCGATTACCCTGTTAACCAAGTTCATTAAGGGGTATATTAATTTTTAGAAATGATAAACTAAAACTGGTATTATTCAATTTATAATTGTTAAACAATTCTTCCAATTTAATCATGAGGAATCACAGCAAGATATTTTTTTATACAGAGTATTGTGCAGTCTGTATGCACTGATATTTATTTTCTTGGAATTCTTCGCTTATTTTTCTGCTCTTTTTTTCGCGAATTTCTAAGCAGAAGATAAGCTTTATCTCGCACCAACAAACCAATCGCTAAAAACTAGCAACAAACTTGTTAAAATCCGGCAGAGCCCATTAATAAAAATTATATACGATTAATTTACAGTATATGTACTATATGTTTGTGTATTTATTTTTTCGGCTGCTTGTAATTTGATTTACAAACTTTTTACGATCGCAATTTTTTCGGACGAGCTATTCAAGATCAAAGTCGATGTGTTGGTTTTGCTGTTATTGAACTCTGGTTCAATAGCCCATAGAAACGTCGCCATAAAGCGTTTGAGAATTTAACGCATGATTGAGTCATAAAGATCTTTCACTACCTACCCACAATTCCCTCTCAATCCCACTTTTGTGGTAAAACGATCTTGTGTATGTGCGCCAAATGCAAAGAGTGGGAAGTTTCAGTTTTATGGGCCACAGAACTTCTCCCTTTTCACACACTCACACACACACACACCACACACTGTAATAAACGGCCAACCGTAAGCATATGGTTTCGTTTGGCTGCCCAGTCGATTGGTGATTTATTTTGCGTTGCTTAAAATTAAATTATCCGAGAAATCTGAGCTCGATTTTCGCTCATTCACAAATGTTTACATTTTTTCCGTGCTGATTGTTTATTAAGCAAAAAAAAATGAAATTTTAAAATTCTTTAGTGCTATTTAAAAATCGCCGCCGATTTCCCATAGTTGGGGGCTGCTAAAAATAGCCTTAAATAAGTACTTGTGAATTATTCGCGTGGTTTCGTATTTTTAAATACGCACGGGAGCAAAAACTTTTAAACATTTGGCGCCGGCAATTGAACTCGTTTCGCTGCGCTCGATTATTGTTGCAATTGAAAACGTTGCAACAACAGCTAGTTTTAGACGCACCCCCGTTGCGACACGTGCCACTGAATGCCGCACAGTCAATAGCGGCGTCAATTTGATTAAATGCCTGGCAATTGGCATCGATTCGACATCAGCTACACACACACACACACACTCGCACACACACACGCACTCATTCGCACACACATTAAACATTTGCATTAAATTTCATTGCATTTTGTGTTTTCGACACGCTCATTAATTGTTAATTATACGTTTCAAACATAAAAACAACAACACATTACATTACAACAAAATTCACCTGGCTTTTAATCATTTTGCTCAAAATTTTCGCATTTTTCTCTCTCTCTCTCTCTCTTTGTCTCTTCCTGTCTTTCTCTCTCTTCTGCGCGCGCATCTTTACAGCCATCATATCCTATACAAATCCCAAAGTGCAAAACTCATCAATTTATGCGCCCACAACAACGATCGCCAGCACCGCCATAGAAGTGGCCCCATCCTCATCATCAGCATCAGCATCACCAACAGCACCAGCACCGCCATCAGCGGCATCATCAGATTCATCAACGGCTCCGGCATTGGGCGTGGCAGCGGGGCGTCCATTTCGTGGATTTGTAACGAAATTGCGTAACTTCAAGTTTGACGAGTCGAAAAATATTAGAAAACGTTTACATTTCGATTTTATATCAAAGGACAGATTCTTGGGTATGTTTCAAAATTTTCATAACTAACTTAGTGTTGTACTTTAACGAGGCTAATACCTGACCAGACGTTCTTCGTTTAACCCCATTTGACATTTTGATTGAACAAGAGTTTTACGAGCTCAAAATTCCCGAATTAATTTCAATGTCGCCAGCTCAAACTCGACGCGTAGGCGACGTTCCAGTTCTACGTCAAAGCTGGCGCCTCACGCACAACGCCCACACCGACGAAGCAGTTCCCTTTCCTTCTTTATTCACAGCTTAATTTGAATGTTTTTATTGTCTTTTAATGCTACTTAAACTGCGACTTGTGCATATTAATTTATGTATATGAATGTACACATATAGACATACTCATATGTCTGGTTAAAATAAAAGGAGGAGTGTTCGAAATGTCTGCTGTTAATGAAGCAGCTCGCAACGTGGGCCGCAACATGTGTTTTTGGTTTTTTTTTTTTTTTTTGGATGGGAAAATTTAATGAAATTCTTCAATCGTTTCTCACCTAAGCCAAACGCAAAACTAAACAAACAATAAATAAAAAACTAAAAAATGGATGGAAAATACTTTTGAAAAGCTTTCAACGTGAGTTACAATTCCTGACAACTGATTTATCCGACCCAGCCACAGACACAGCCACAGCTCCAGCAAATGCATTCAACATGATCTAATCAACTTGCAGCAGCGACTCATGTTTTAATTTGGTGGCTGCCGCAAAATGTGCCGCCTGCCACATAA
Organism: Drosophila lacertosa; assembly: GCA_004143845.1. Taxonomy (NCBI): domain Eukaryota; kingdom Metazoa; phylum Arthropoda; class Insecta; order Diptera; family Drosophilidae; genus Drosophila; species Drosophila lacertosa. The sequence goes on from SCDZ01000110.1 coordinate 229,594, forward strand.
ATTCCACACCGAGCAGCAGAGATCAAAGCCGGTGGGTGTGCGGGTGCGGGCCAGCTACAGATTAAGATTTGGCCGTTGCAACAGGTAGAAAGTCGGGGCCACATTGTTAACCTACTGTTGTTTTTTTTTGCAATTTAATTAAAAGTGAGCAACATAGTATAACGAATAAGTCACTGACATGCCACACAAATTTGATGGCTATCCCACTCTCTCTTTCTGCACCCTTCTCTCTCACTCTATCGACCACGTCATAAAACGCCCAGCAGTGGCTCATTGTGGCTTATAGCCAAAGTCCAGTCCAACCAACCACGCGGCTTGTTTGGATCATGCTAATAGGTAATTGAAAATGCGCAACACGTGCGTGGCTTCTGCTCGCACACAGTGGCCGCGATAAGTTAAACAACCAGTCACTTTCAACCAAGTATGCTAAATATTCTCAATAGAAAAGGGTAAACTATCTTAAGATTGCAAATATTCCTATACAATACTCAATCCCTTTTTGTATCGTAAATTATTTTAAGATAACTTCTTAATGATCTTAAGATAAATTTTTAAATAAATCATTGAAAGTGATTAACGAATTGAGAACGCAATTTTTACGCAATTACATTTCCGCTTTTCTATACGTTTTCGTTGTAAAAACCATTTGTTAATAAACATCAAACTTGTTGTGTAATCATGTGAGAATTATTTGTTAAATGATGATCGCACCATTTGTCTTATCTAATCAAGGTGTGAACTAACTTTTGGGCTGCAGTGTCGCGCGCGCTGTTTGTTTATGCAAAGAGCCCACTTGCCGGCTCTTGCGTCTTTCTACAAATGTTCCGGCCTTTAAAAATGAGCCAAACATCAATTTTCACTCAAACATTTTTTGCCATATACGAAATCTGTTTTCTTTTGCCATTGAGTTTAATGATCTTTGGCTACCGTTCGGGGCCATGGCAACGCCGCGGGGGCGCCTCTGGCGCTGTCAACACCACGCCAAATGGCCCGTTTACATTCAATTTGCGCCCCTTCTCAGCCCATTCGAATATTGGCTAAATTATGCTATAAATCATTTTGATGCACGCATTTTGTTTTACATGGCCTGCAAAGTGCACAATTTATTGGATGAAAACGTTTTCTTTTGGAATATGCAACGGCATGCGAAGAATGCCATAAACAAAGTCGAGGGGGCCTTTTAAAAAATAAGAGTTTTTAGTGCACACCCAAAGAAACATAATGCATCTAAATAATTGGACAAAACATAAAAGTTTACAACCAGCTCATTAAACTGGGCCCATCAATTGCGGCACTTGAAGTGTTTGATTACAATTTGTATTCATATCGTTTATAGCACAGCCAAATGATCTCGATCCTTATCTTTTCTTTTAATTTCCCTCTTCGATTTAGGCGGTCAGCTGAAGACCAAAAATGGACAGAAATATGTTTTCAATGGGCCACCATCGGGTGTTTATGTCTCCAGGACGTGTCTGGTCATCTCGGCCTTCATCATGTTTGCAGCTCTCATATCCTCTGTGCTGATCACCTACTTCCTGACATCGCAGAGCCTGCCCGTTGCCAAGGAGGCCATTCCCAGGTAAGTTAGCCCAGTTAACATCGAGCTGCGGGTGTGGCACTCATTTATTTATATTTATTTCATTTTTATGCTTTTGCATTTTCGCAAATGTTTTGGGTAAGCGAGCTAATTGAAAGTTTTCGCCTCTGACGTGACCTCATTCCGTGTCCGTCTTAAAAGTGAAAGCAATTGGTTCGTTTCCTTTCCTCTGACGCATTTCGAGGTGCGGAAGGGTCAAAGAAGCTGTTTGCCAGGCTGCGCCCAGCAAATACCATTTAGCACTTTGCATGTAACCAAACTAAACTTCTTCCAACTTGCAGCGCCCAGGCACACTCCAAGGATTATGATAGTCATGAGAACGATGCGACGAGCAACTCGCACGCGAATGCAACGTCCTTGGCGACTGCCAAGTTCGATATACCCGACTGGATGAAACAGAAGCAAGTGACTACTACAACGGCGCCAGAAGTGCCTGTGGTTGTGCCGCCCGTGGGAGACATCCCGGAGGTGGTAGACCTGGACACACTGGAGACCAATGCCAAGTCAATGGAACGAGCCCTGCAGCTGTACGAGGGCTGGCGCCCAATACACTACAGGTAAGTGTAGAGAGGGGTGAGGGAAGAGGGAAAAAGGGGATTCCATTCAATTTCGCACTTCAGCCCCAATTGAATAATGGCTTCAATTGCGTCCACTCCCAAATTGCTTTGCATGCTCGCATTTCAATTGGAAGCCACGCGAAGTGATGGCCAACTTGGCATAAATTGCTTGGCGGAGATTTGTTGTCTCTACCGTTTCCGGCTCACTCTCTGCAGCAATTAGCGTCGTTCTACGTAGATCGTTTTGCATAACGATAAACGCTTATCACTTTGCATTGGAGATGAGCACGTGCCGGAACGCGAAGTTGTTTGACAGATAACACTTAAATTACTTCGATTGCATATGATTATAGAAAGATATAATTATTAAAGCGTGTTTTAACGTAACTGGAAAATATCGTTTTTTAAATAGCTGTCAGTCTATAACTGGATTAACGTTTAGGTTATTCTCATTATATATTACATATTTATGAATATATAAATTATAGAGTAACTCCAATTAAGTCGTAGTTGTATTATATCCATTTCTATTCGACTTTTTCATTTATTTTCGTAACACGAAAGGCAAGCCAAATATGACTTCTTAAACGAAAAAAAAAAAAAATAGCAGTCAACAATAATTGTAACCCTTGACCCCATGTTGTGCACTTGATTGTACATGTCCTGGCACTTGTATTGACGTCATGCCCAAGACTTTTTGATACGATGCACACTCGCTAAGTGGGTCAAGGATTGAGCGTCGCCAACTGAGCGCCAGTTGAGTTGACATGACCAGTTGCCACACTTGCTACTTGCCACTTAAGCTGTGTAAATATCCACAGTCAGCCAACGTCGTGTCAGCTAATGCAGACATTACATCTTGTTTAACAATCGAACACCGCACGAGCTGGCCATAGAACGTTGGCCAAGTTGTCGGCTGCTAGTTAAGCCGAAAGCCCAGTTGGCACTTGAGACAGAGAGCGAGAGATGCGGAACTTGCTCAAAGGCGGCAAAGATCTGAGGCAGATTCGCGGCAGATTCGAGGTGGATCTGAGGAATATCTTTGAGCAGCACGCACGCCAACTGTCAGCACGCCAGATGCGTGCTTAGATGGCCAGGCCAGGCCAATCCATCGAGATGCGAGATGCGAGCTGTGAGATGCTGCTGCAGTAGCTAATGCGCCGCATGCATTAATATAATTGACACAGAAACCCCAAGACGGGTGCTCAATTTGTGGCTGGCACGCAGCTGGAGCATTAAAGTTGGCTATCGATGCTCATTGGTGTTCACTGGGGAATCGATGTTAACTGATTTTGCAGCTGTTGATCAAAGCGAACACGTCCGTCCGCCTGTCCTTCTACATGGCAAATTGCACTGCACACGCTTCCTGGTTGGTTGCTGGCTCCCCTTCCGTTCGCACACATTGTAAACCAATCGCCGCAATTAAAAGCCAGCAGTGTCTGCATCTGGCGACCAGTTCTCCCCAGTGGCATTCTTGGCATATGCGCCTGGGGGAAGTCGCTCTTCCATCTTATGCCCTAACACTTGTTGAGTGCACTCCCGCTTTAACATACAAGTTAGCAGCTACTTGTTATGAGTTGCAAGTTCCTCTTAAATGTTACAAACTACCTTGTAAGTTAAAACTAGTTAAACCTATAGAACATGGCAAATAATTACATATGTTGTTAGAATGCGTCTTCAGCAATAAAAATATATTTATAGAATAGACAAGTTGCCATTAAAAATACCTTCTCTCTATCTCAACCAAATTTGGTGTGATAAACACTTAGTTATCTATATATAGATAATTATCGGCAAGGGCATTAAATTGTCGGCATTTCGCACTTAGTTGTTTATACTTGTTTTCTGCACTGTTTGTGTTTCTTGCATTTTATGGTCAGCATTTTTGTTTTAGCCTCTTTCTAATGGCCAATTCAGACGCCTTTCTGCGGCGTCGCTTGTCAATCGTCTGACCCGATAGCTGCTTCACTGATTGATTGGCACTTGTGATTGTAGAGTCTTGTCGTTTTTGGCATTGATTGGAACTGCTTACAGCTGCACTTGAATAGTTGGCTAATGACTAACTCCGACCCCGGACATACCCTTGTCCTTATATTTTTGCAGAATTGTCATTGAGCCAAATGTTGAGTTGTCCGCCAGCAACGGCAGCCTGATCATTGAAATCGAACGTGACCCCAAGGTGACCACCTGGGAGCCCATCGTCCTGGATGTCTACAACGTGAGCATCTCCAATGTGCGCGTCATTCGAGCTCCCATCGCGAATGCCAGCGAGGAGATTGAACTGGACTTTGACAGCGATTACGGTGAAAACAATGCCAGCTTTGTGGTCAGACTAAACAAGGACTTGGCCACGGAACCGAAACTGCGTGTGCTGCTGAGCCTGGACTTTGTCAGTCAGGTGACGGATACCCTACAAGGCATCTACAAGACCAGTTACACCAATCCTGACAACACAAAGTTGCAGTAAGTGAAGGAATTAGATAAAAACAATATATGAATGATACTTATATCTATTCTCCTCCCTCCCTCTCTCTCTCTCTCTCTCTCTTCACAGATGGGTTATCAGCACTCAGTTCTCGCCCATTGATGCACGTCGCGCCTTTCCCTGCTTCGATCGTCCCGACATGAAGGCCAACTTCACCGTTAGCATCGTTCGGGACATTAAGAAGACAATGTGCCTGTCCAATATGCCCAAATCCCGCAGCAGGTGAGCAGCCAGCAAACTCTTTCCAAGTACTCCTATTTATATTATCTTTAATCCACAGCGTCCATCGACCTGGCTTTGTGCGCGATGACTTCAAGACCACGCCCAAAATGCCCACGTACCTGTTGGCCTTTATCGTCTCCAACATGGTTGATTCTCGCTTTGCGGACCTGGACGGCAGCCTTGTGCCGCGCGTGGAGATCTGGACACGGCCCTCTTTCGTTGACATGACCAACTATGCCTATAAAATGGTGCGCAAGTTTTTGCCCTACTACGAGGAGTACTTTGGCATCAAGAACAAGCTGCCCAAAATTGATCTCGTCTCGGTGCCGGACTTTGGCTTTGGCGCTATGGAGAACTGGGGCCTCATCACGTTCCGCGACTCGGCGCTGCTGGTGCCGGAGGATCAGGAGCTCGCCTCCTCGTCGGAGCACATGCAGTATGTCGCCCAGATAATCGCCCATGAGCTGGCCCATCAGTGGTTCGGCAATCTGGTCACGCCCAAATGGTGGGACGATCTCTGGCTGAAGGAGGGCTTCGCCTGCTACATGAGCTACAAGGCGCTCAATCAGGTGCATCCCGAGTTCCAGATCATGGACACCTTCACAGTGCTGGTAGGTTAAATGAGCAGGAGAATAAGAGCTGCCATTAAATGTTCGCTTCTCTTTGCAGGAATTCAAGGAGTCCATGCAACATGATGCGACCAACACCTCGCATGCCATTTCCTTCGACGTGAAGACCACCAGCGATGTGCGGCGCATCTTCGATCCCATCAGCTACTCCAAGGGCACCATTTTGCTGCGCATGCTCAACTCGATTGTGGGCGACGAGGCGTTCCGGGCGGCCACGCAGGATCTGCTTCAAACGTTTGCCTACGAGAACGTAAACCGCGATGATCTCTGGCAGTTCCTTACGCGCCATGGCCAGGAGAAGGGCACGCTGCCCAAGAACATGAATGTCAAGCAGATCATGGACTCGTGGATCACACAGCCCGGCTATCCGGTAGTGCATGTGGAGCGCAGCGGTGCAGATTTAATACTCCGCCAGGAACGCTATCTGCTGCCCGCACGGAATTCGTCTGATCACAGCCGCTGGTTCATACCCATTACGTACGAGACCGATGAGCTGCACAAGGGCGACAATATACCCACGCACTGGATGACCCAGGATCAGGACCAGCTGGTGGTCAGCGATGTGTTCACCAATAAGGACAACGGCGACAACATTGTCTATCTGAATCTGAACAGGCAGAGCTACTATCGCGTCAACTATGACATGACCTCCTGGCTGGCGCTGAAGAAGAACTTCAGCATGCTGCCAAGGATCACGCGCGCTCAGCTGCTGGACGATGCACTGCATCTGGCGCAGGCGGAGTACCTGCCATACGATATACCGTAGGATATTTTTTGTTCACTGTTTAAGATTTCCCATTTAAATATACCAAATTCCAGTTTGACTTTCCTCATGGAACTTTTCTCGTCTGTGAATGATGAGCTGCTGTGGAGTGCAGCCAAGCCAGGTCTGAACTATCTCATCTACAATCTGAAGCGCGAACCAGCCTACGAAACCTTCAGGGTATGTCTGACAACTAAATTTGGTCTTCCCATTAACTCATTAACAATCTATTTGCTTTAGGCCTTCATGAAATTCATAGTGCGTCCGGCCTTTGATAATTATGGCCTCAATGAGCCGGACAATGAGTCACATCTGCAGCTCAAGCATCGGGCACTGGTCGCCAATTTCGCCTGCAAGTTTAGCTACGATCGCTGTACTCAGGTAGCCCATACGATGTTCCGCGAATGGATGCGCGATCCCAAAAAGAATCCGTGAGTATTTGAATCTAGCCACAATGATTTCGCATGATTTTTGCCCCAAAAATAGACCCCCTCAGAAATACTTTTAAAGTGGATTTTTATACTAATATTGATACCAGCAATCGATTAAAAATAAAATCGGAGGATTCTAAATTTGTAAAATGTTGAAAAAAATAAACCGAAAGAAGTTAAGAAAACCTTAACGAGGAATTAAGACAGGCTACAAATGATGATCAAAATGGTTTCAAACATAAAAATCGGTTCAGTTTTGGCTAAGTTATTGAAGTTTGAAGTTTGGGAGGAGTAGTTTATATGGAGTTGGGAAGTTTACATGTCTTTTTTTCCCCCAAATTTCGCATGATTTTTGCCCCAAAAATAGACCTCCTCAAAAAAAAATTTAAAGTGGATTTTTATACTAATATTGATACCAGCAATCGATTAAAAAAAAATCGGATGATTCTAAATTTTTGAAAAAATTTTTTTTTAAATTTCACCAGGAGGGAGTACAGTGTTTTTTTTTTGCTAAAAATGTTGAAAAATATAAAACGCAGGAAATTAAGAAAATTTAAATGAGGAATCATGCAAGCCGACAAACTATGATCAAAATGGTATCAAACATGAAAATCGGTTAAGTTTTGGCAAAGTTATTGGGGTTCAAAGTCTGGGAGATACCTTTTATATGGGCTTAGGAACTTTATATGTAAAATTTTTTCCTAATTTTGGTATGATTTTTAGACAACTTTCTCATCCAGTTCAAACACTTACTAATCTTAAGTATGCTGACCTTAGCTAATTATATTTCTTATCGTATTGATTATAACATATGTTTTTCTCCTAAGCAAATATAAGTATATACAACAACTAACTTTAGCTAACTTTATATGATATTCATTTACAGAATTAAGCCCAACCTGAAGTCGGTTATATATTGCACGGCGCTGGCGGAGGGCTCCTTCCAGGAATGGTACTTCGCCTACAAGCAGTACAAGCGCACGAACAGCGCCTCCGAAAAGGAGGAGATACTCACATCTCTGGGCTGCACCACCAAACCATGGCTGCTATCCAAGTAAGTGGCTATCATATATATTCCAATTGATATCCAAATAATTATCTTCCTCTCCTTATACAGATATCTGAGCTTGACCATCAACTCGACGTCGGGCATCTTGAAACAGGACGGCGCCTTGGCTTTCAGAGCTGTGGCCTCCAATGCCATTGGCCATGAGCTTGCTTTCGATTTCCTGCAGACCAATATCAAGGAAATCGCTGAATAGTGAGTGCTCCAAGGCTAAATGAAAAGCACACTCGACTAATTTATAATATTCGAATTGCAGCTATGGCGATGGCTTCTCTACCATATCCGAGATGATTAAATCGCTGACCATCTACATGAACAAGGACTATCACAAGCAGCAGTTGCAATCGTTGGCCGCCAACTGCCGCAAACTGGGCCTCAAGGCCGTCGAATTGGCCATCAACATGGCTATGGAGCAGGTCAATGATAACATCTATTGGCGCAATCACTCCTATAACAATCTTAAAGGGTTCCTCGAGGGCATTGTCAGCGAGTTCCATATCAACATATTTTAGGCATCTCTTCAGTTCTGAAGCTTTTCAACCAAAAACACACAAACAACAACATTAACAACAATTTCTGCGACTATTATTATTCAACAGCCTCAATATAATTTTAAAAACGAATTATTTGCGAAAAGTGATATAAACGTGTAAGTTAGCCAACTTAGTTAAGATATAACATATATTATACTTTTTGCAAGTGTATGTATATTTATTTATTTATAAGTCATGCTTCGTCTGCTTCATATGTATTGTAATTTATTTTGAGTTTTTCGTAACGTTCCTATGTTCTTAAAAAGCGCGATCATAATGGCAACAACTAAACTTATAGGTTATCCTCATCATCACAACAATAGCCAAAACAATGCATCTCCTCATTCCGTTTGGCAACAGTTTCAACATTGTTTATATATATATAAATATTATTTTTTATATCACTCTTCCTAATGCTGCTTGGGTAAAATCTTAACACTGATTTATGTAACTGTCAGATACTTTATACGTGTTATCTGAAGTAAAAACGAATAAGAAAACAAAATACTTGGAACTCTACTACTAAGCCATTTAGCACTAAGTCAACCAAAAATAATATTTTAAACTTGTATTAAACTAATCGAACTTGAGATGAAGGCCCAAGAGCACAGATCTAAGTTTATTTTTGCTACAAGAAATGAAGATGGAATGCAGCCTCAGTTGATGTGGGAGGAAAATGAGTGTCCTTAACGCATGGTTTAAAGTATTGCGAAAATAAACCTACATAAACTTTATAACTTTTAGTGTACAAGTTATCTATTATGTATTTTGTAATGCCTAACACGTAAAATATTCGCTTAGTGCACAACCATGTAAATAAGTTTTAAAGCATATTAAACTAAAAACTAAATAAACGATGTAATTACGTAAATTTTAATTAAAGTTATTTTTCTTTTTTATTTCCTCAACTCTAAAAAAATGTGGATTTATTTCTGTGTAAAGGTTTATGTTTAAAATTTACAGAGGGCGCCAAATATTTGTTGTTTCGTTAAGTGCCCACTATGATGGCACTTAACGAAAATGCACACCTGTAAGTAAACAGAATATGTGCTTTAACAGTGCTCTGTTAACGCTATGTTAAGCTGCAGTTGTGTATACTCAGCTGCTTTTTGTTGACGATTGATTGTTCAAAATAAAATCAAAAATATGGTTAACAATCGCTGTGACAATTTTAGAAGAGGTAAACAGATCAAAAGATGGACACCATCTGAAGAGATTTACTTTCTTGATGCATGGGCTAGACGAGCCGAGCAACTCAAGAAAAGCAAAAAGAACTCACTCGTTTATATGGAAATGCGTGAAGATCTGCGAAAACAATATGTGTATGTGGAAGTAATGGACATAAAAACTAAAATAGACACATGCATTCGTAAGTTCAGGTGAGCACATATAAAAGTTAATTCCTGAACCTTTAATCTAATAAACTCATCCTAAGAACCGAACGTTCAAAGGAAGCAGAATCAAAGTGGATTCACTACACGAAAGTGGGACAAATTCTGGACTCTATGGAGGTGGGTGTGGTCAGCCGATATCACAGCACTACAGAAGTATATAACGCACGTAAGACGGCTCACAGTGTAAACAAAGCTTGTGTTAATTAAACCATATTTTTGTTTCTCTTTCTCAGACACAACTTATAGTTCCGTCTATATTGACCAATGCGCTGCTTTGAAATTTAGCGAAGATTACAAATGCAGCGCGGGAGAGTTTGCAGTGGAGCCCTATTACCCCAAGAAGATGATACTGGACAGTACATCCCGAAATGAAAACATTTCCAGCACGGCTCCAAATGAAAACAAACGCGTCAATCAAAATTTTCAGTTGTTCAGTGATCTTATTGCCAAGGAGCTATATGGATTGGACGATAATTTGCGTGTTGAAACTGAAAGAAAGATATTTAATATCATATGTGATGCAAAAATGATACAAATTGATCGAAACAAATAAAATATACATAAATTTTAACTTTAAAATGATTTGTAAACTAAAAATGTTAGCAATGTGGCAACGTCGCGAACAGCTGGTTTCATTTCTGAGCATAGTGTGTTAAAGTGGCAGGTATGCAATAAGCAATAAAATCTGACGTCACATACTCATATTTCCCGGCGCCCGGCTATGTTACTCATTTTAGTGACGTATCGAAAATTCATTGCAGCGCTGTTGAGTAACCTTGTCGGCATTTTAGGAATTGTTTGGGTCTAATGTTTTGCTTCTAATTTCCATTCAGCATAATCAAAGGTTTGAAATTAAGTAAAAGAAACTATTTTGAACCACTTAAGAGTAAGTAAGTCATAAAATCAACAAAAGAATAACTTAATCATTACATAATTATATTATAATATTTACAGTGAGTAGTGGCAAGCGTAAGTATTGGACGCCATCGGAGGAGGATAGATTTCTTCGCATTTGGTACAGTTACCTGGAAGAATTTCACAGCGGTAAGAAACGTTCTGAAGTTTATAAGGAACTGGAAGGGGAATTTATCAATCAGGGAATTGACGTTTCATCTTCACATATCAAGGCAAAAATGGAGTCCTTCAAAAGAAAATATAGCCAGTAAGTTGTGGTATATGTGCCTTAGGGAAAACCTTAATAAACCGTAATAATAAACCTAATTGCAGCATTAAAAAGAAGAAATATAGAAAACAATGGAAACATTTTGATTTAATGGTTGCTATTATGAAATATCAAGAAGTAACGAAAGAATCGCAATTTGATCAACCGAAAGAGAGTACAGGTAAGTTCCGTAAACAAAATATTCATAGATTTTAATTTAAATAAGATTTGTTTGCTTTCCAGATGGAAATTTCAGCTCGGTCTTTATTGACGACGTAGCTCCTATGCTTTTCAATGAGGAAGATTATACCCAAAGCGAAGACGATGATATCAAAACCACGTCATCATCTACCATGTCAGCATATGCAACATTTCCGAAAAAAGCAAAGCAACGATCTACCAAAGCAAATATTGCCCATAATTCGGATCTTAGCATTGCCGAAAAATCCTTTGATAAACCCAAGCAGAGGCGCAAATTTTGGGTTCTGCACGAAGAAGAGCTATTCCTGGATGTGTGGCAAAAATATGTGCGAGAGTTGCGCGGCGATAAAAAAAAATCGCATGTCTATAAGGATATGGAGTCGGAATTTAATAGTCAGGGCATTGAAATGAGATGGGTAGATGTTAAATCGAAAATTGAATCGTTTACACGTAAATTTCGGTAAGACTTTTCACACAATTTGTTAAAGCTTGTATATCACTAAAAGTAAACTTAATATTTAGAAAAGAGCGAGACAGCGTGGGCTCCGCTTCGGAATGGATACATTATTCCAAAGTGGCCGAACTTTTGGGTGCCTTAGAGGCCACTCAATTCGACCAGTTCTCCGAAAACAGTGCAAGCTCCAGTTGTATTGAGGACACTACATCGTGGTTCAATGAAGACATGCCCATTTATCCCACAACATGCCTGGAAATCGAACGATCTTCGCTGGATTGTATTAAAGATGAGCCGCCATCAAAGAAAGCTAAATCGAGTGCAAAAAATTCATTAGAGCACACTGACAACGCCCAAGACGGAAGTCAATTGATAGCTCCAAAAAGTGAAAGTATTTCACCAGATGATTTTGAATTGGGGCTGCTGGAGGACGACTCAATGGAACAGTCGAATCTTGAGCAACAAAATTCAAACCAATCAATCTGCAATCCAGAACTCACCAAACAATTTGGCCAATTTGTTACCAAAGAGTTAAACATGTTAAGCGATGATCTGCTTATAGAGGCAAAAAGGAAAATTTACAATATTATTTGTATAATGCAAATGAAGCAAGTTAGGCTTAATAAAACAATTAACTGAATAAACATGTTGATTCCCTATTGCTAACGACATTTGATTTAAAAAGGGAATATTTTTTTAATTTATTTATTTGAGTTTACGTAAATTACATGTCGATAGTGATAATAAAAAACATAATACGTCATAATCATAATAATCATCTTCATAAGTGTTTGCTTAACTATTAAATAATTGTTTAAGAGATTGTTTTGCGTTATTAACATCTTTTTTGTGTGCGTAAATTTAGTTTTATCAACTCGATTATGAAAATTAATTGAATGCATTTAAAAAATTTGTGTTTTATTTAGTTTAAGTATTCACACAAAAACAAATCAATTAATATGTGAAAATGGCGCGTAAAACTTTTTCAAGTCGAAAACACATTTCATTTTTCCTTTTTTTTTTATGTACAAATAACAAAAATAATAATCACTTATAATAATGATAGGCAAAGAATTAAAATTAAACAAAGACAATCATGAAGAAAACACACAAAAAGGTTTTTACCCTGGAACAGACGATTGGTTCAATAAACAACGCGCCCACACTCGGTTAGAGAGGGGTGGGGTGTATATCTTATGCATGTATATATATGTATGATTGTTTGGCTTTAGCCTAGACATCGATCTGGAATGGGGAGCCGGGTATATGGTCTTCGCCCCATTTAATTAGGAGCACGTACTGGCCGCGATCGCGCACCAGATACTGCACATTGTAGTTGTTGTGGCCAGCGTGCTTCACATGGAACTCCTCGCAGGGTCCCTTGGGTCCGTACATGCCCACGTACAGGATGTTGTTGCCTATATTAAAATACAGAGAGAAAGAGAAAGAGAGTTAGAAATCGCTTGCCCATATAATTTGTTTATAAGTTTTTACTCACCCGCATCTGTGGCGCAGATGCTGAACTGATTCTGCTTGCCGATGTAGGCCTTCTTCAGGCCCATGCCCTTGGACACCACCTTGGTGGCATCGGACTTGAAGTTGGGCAGATGGACGCCAGTGTTTTTGCCGCCCTTGGCGACCTTTTGGACCGTCTCCACAACAACAGTGGATGTCTCCTGGGCACCCTCATCAGCCAGCTTGTCGCCGGTGGCGTGCACCTTGAAGGGCGAGCCCACGATGTGCATGTTGTTGTATTTGACCGTGATGTAGTGCTCGCCGGGCAGCAGTGGTGTGTAGCGCACCTTGTACCCCTCCTCGACTTCCGTGCAATCCATGGCCACCTTGGAGGGACCATCGATGGACACAGCCAGTGTGCCGACGCCCGCATTGCAAGTGTTGATGATGAAGTCGGCCTTGTGTCCAGTCTTGACATCGTCCAAGCCATTGCCGGTGGCATGCACTGCGGCCGGATCAGCCACATCCTTGCCCACCTTGATTCTGAACGGCGAGTCGGGTATGTGGACGCCGTTGAACTTGACGTGAATGGCATGGATGCCGTTCTCGCGTGGATAGAAACGCACCGAATACATTTCACCGTCAATCACCTGAATGAAGCAATCGTCATCGGTGCCGGATGGAGCCACAATCTTGGCATCCAGCTCGCCCTTGGCGCCGTTCTTGCGCACCATGAACTGGTAGGGCGCATCGGCCTGGATGTTGCCCTGGGGGAACTGCTGCACCTCCAGCTTGTGCGCATCGCCGGCATCGGGCGAGATGTAGACCTTGAAGGGTGAGTCTGGGATGTGGCGGTCGTTGAACTTGAGTCCGACGCGATACTCTCCGGGCTCGGTCACCTTGTAGGACACATCGCAGCTGCCGTCCTTGCGATCCTTGAACTCGATGTCCGCCTTGCTGGGGCCCTCCACCGATATGGCCAGGGAGCCACCGCCAGCCTCGCGTGTCCAGACATTGAACTCGGCCGCCTCGCCGACAACGCCACGCTCCAGACCGGAGCCGCCGGCCTTGACCAGATGGCTGCCCGAGTCGCGCAGTGGACCCACCGTGAACTGGAAGGGCGAGCCGGGTATGTGCATCTCGGAGTAGCGCACCGAGACGGTGTGCACGCCCAGCTCCTTGGGCACGAAGTGCACGGAGTAGAGGCCATCCTCGACTTCCTGGATCTCGGCGTCCTCGGTGACGTTGCTGGGCGAGGTGACGCAGGCGGCCAGCTCGAACGAGGTGATGCCGGGCATCTTGAAGGTCAGCTTGCACTGGCTGCCAATCTCGGTGATTGGGACCGCATCGCGCTCGCGCTGAATCTTCTCACGCTTGCGGTTGCTGCCCTCGCCGGCCACCTTGACGGTGAAGGGCGAGCCCTCCACGTGATGATCGGCAAACTTCAGGTTGACAATGTAGTAGCCTGGCTCGGTGGGTTTGTAGGAGATGTTCAGCGTGCCGTCGTCCTTGTCGGTGCACTGGATCTCCGCCTTGCTGGGGCCCTCAATGGACACGGACAGACCGCCAAAGCCGGCGTTGCGCGTGTCCACAGAGAAGATGTTGTCGCTGTGCGTCTGGCCCTCCTTGAGGCCATTGCCGCTTACCTTCACCTTCTTGGCATCGCCCACCTCGCGCTCGCAGACGGTCACCTTGAAGGGCGAGTTGTTGATGTGCTTGCCCAGCCGCTTGACCGACACCAGATGCTCGCCGATCTCACGTGGCGTAAACGAAATGCCAATGTTGCCGGTGGGCATGCGCTTCAGGAAGCACGGCTCCTCCAGGCCGCTGGGCGCCTGAATGGAGGCGTTAAGAGCACGCAGATCGTCGTCGGTGATGTCGCCGGGCATGGTTACCTCCGAGCAGGAGCCAACCGAAATCTGGTTACGCTTGCGACCCTCGCCCGTGATCTTGGCAAAGTAGGGCGAACCCTTGATGTGCTTATCGCCAAAGCGCACCGAAACCTGGTATTCTCCAGGGGCAGTGGGCAGATATTGCACCGAAACAGTGCCGTCTTTGTTGTCATGGTAGTTGATCTGTGAACGGAGTGTTTAGCTATAAAAGCCCTTAGGGAACTGTGTGTGTTAAACCTACGTCTGCCTTGCTGGGACCCTCCACGGCCATGGTGAGGCCACCGGCGCTGGCGCCCTTGGTGGAGATGGTAAAGTTGGCGGGTTCGCCGGTGACGCCGTGGGTCAGACCAGGTCCATAGGCGGTCACATAGCCGGATGTTATGGAATCCACATGGAATTTGAATGGAGATCCTGCAAGAGCAAAGATAAAGTTTAGCTTTTTTTAAAGATTAATTATTTTTTTTATATATATTTACCTTGCACAGGTTCGCCATTGTATTTAACAACCAGCTCGTGGGAGCCCTCCTCGCGAGGATCGTACTTCACGGAGACGGTACCATCGCGGTTATCCTGAATAATGGGTTTATCTACCTTACCACTTGGCATTCTGACTTCAGCTGCAAAGAAAAAGTGGTATACATATATTATTAATCTTAACACTCAACATAACCTCAAAACATTGAGAATAGCAAAAAGGGGTGTGACCAAAAGTGATCACATTGAAATATACATGTATATATTTTCTATATAGAAATCAAAGAGAGACTGTGTAGGTGGTCGTCATAAGGTTTTGTTTTTTTCTATTCAAAATATCTTCGTCAATATTCTGAAGCGAAATCATAATTTAATTTTTATGTTCGAACTTGCGTGACAATTTTTATTAAAATGAATCTATTTTGGTGCACAGAGCATAAAATATATTTCAAAAACTTGTGTGATCTTCTGACAAGCACAGTTAATTGATGGCAACAAATGTTTTTGCCCGTTATTTTTGCACTCGGAACTGGAAAATTCGCGAAAATACAACAAATATTTTTAAACAGGACATTAGTATATTTAAACAAAATTTATTCTTTTTCGATTTGTTTTTCTTTTAAATAATATATTCATGTATAGACACATACTATATTGCCCACTTTATATATAGATATATATTTGGTAAATCCTTTTTATAATCCTTGTGCACTTTGTTTGAAACCGTTCCAAATCACTTCTCAACACAACGACTGCTCCGCACGAACTGAGTCGACAGTAATCTTTCGACTTTCTGAAGAAATTTCCCTCAACGCCTACAATTAGTTTTATACTTTCCCACGCAGTCTGACAAAAAAAAAAGAAAAGTCAAAACACAAACACACACTCAAAAATCGGTCCCGGATGTTTTTGAGGTCAAATATAGGACAGTTGTTTTTTATTTTCTAGCCACTTATGTACAGGCGACATCTGCATATACATCCAGAATTCATATGCTCCCCATTTGAGGTGCAGTTCTATTTACCAATAAATGCTGGAGGAATCTTTTAAAGATTGAACAAATTGCGGCACGTGCCTATATTTATAGCATTATTATATATATAATATGTATACATAATGTTCCCGAAAGAAACTTATGTACATGTATCGCGTATATAAAGTGGATATAGATTTGCCACGAGGGATCATTAATTTTAAGTAGCTGGCACATAATGCGACAGAAGGCGCAAAAGTTGTTGATAGAAAACTACCTGCATGGAATTTAGTGGGCGTTTAGCGGTAAATAGGAGATCTTTAGTCAAAAAATAGCTAAGGAATTGGAATGATTCAGAGCCGCTATTAAACTACTCAGAAAAGTGAAGAAAAAGTTGACTTTAGCAAGCCAAATATTAAATACCCTTTCAGTATATAGAAGAGGTAAGCCTTGTTAATATAGTAAACTTTAATTGACTGATAAAGTGACTATATTTTAAATTGACTGAATAATATGTATATGTATATATATATTCATTTGGGAATCGAAAATATCTTATTCATTTATGCGTTACACACTTAATGAACCAATTATAATACCCACTCTAAAGTATATTCAAGGGGTGTACAAAAAGATTTTATTGATGTTCTGCGATACTTAAAATTGTTTATAAAATTATGAGTGTTTTTATTTATAAATCATAAATAATGAATAATAAATAAACACACTAACGATTCCTTGCTTTTAGTTTAAACATATGTTGTCACTATATTATCGTCAGTTTTTAATATAAATTTTAGAATATGTTTTAAAAGTAGACTCGCATATTTGTATTTGTATTTATGTAGCTTATTCGTTTTGTTTTGACTAAGGAGAAAATAAATTGCGAGATTTGCCGCTTAACTAAACCAAAAACTCAGCTGGTAAACACACATAAATCAAGAAGGAAAAACGTGTCGCGTGCCTGTCCAATGCTTAGCCATGTTTTCAAAATAAACAATAGCAATGAAAAAAGAAATGCGAAAATCAAAAAGAAAATATCTGGCATTAGTGCCAAGTGGAACGCTTTTGGGGTAAAACAATTGAAAAATTTATTGGCGCACGTTTGCAGCTCAAGCGAAACAATTAAAATGGCATTCATAAAATTTTAATGTGTCATAGATAAGAAACGAAAAAAAAAAACGAAAATACATAATTATTAAATGCAAATTTAAATTCCATACAAAACTATTTATTTATTTATTTATGAAAAGCCTTCGAGCTGCCGCTTTCAGCTGTTCAGTTTCATAAAGGAAATGACATGTAAAATTCAAATAATCCGAAATACTTTTCAAAGAACTTTGCAAATTAACGATCAAAATGTGGCGCTGAGTGCGTGCATTAAATGCCAAATAGAAAATAGAAAATAAAAACAAAAATATGTGCACGAAATTGAACGTATAAAAAATGCTGCCAAGAGACAACTCTATAGCTATATTTTCGCATGGCACCGATCATCATGATATCACACAAAAAATATACGATTATTTATGTTTGAACATTTGTTGCTGTCCGTCCCAGTGTCCGACAGCCATCAGCCACGCCCCCCGCCTACCCCAGGCCCAGGCTACCTGCCAGCCCATTGAAGCATGGGCATCCGCCCAGTGGCCAGCGGCATCTTTTTGGCATCGTCTAATGGACGCTGGCAATACAAATGAAAGATTTAATGACTCTCAAGCTGTTCGAGTCAGTTTGCGACGTTTGCTCGTATATATGTTTTCGATATATCAGCGAAAAGTGTGCGCCATTTGCGCCTAGTAAAAGTGAAAAAATTAAATAATAAAACACTAATCAACAAGGACTAATTAATATAAAATAAATTTGTATAAGCTGGAACTTAAACAAACTTTTATACAATTTTAAAAATATTTTATATGTTATTTAATAATATTCCATGAATATTAGTGTCTTTACTATTTGAATAATAAAGTTACTTTAAAAAAGGTTAAACAGGAAATCTTTTTATGTCGCATCCCTTCTATTATTACAATACTAATCTAAGATTCGAACCCTGATCCTGAGAGCATACTTAACTAATTACTTTACTCACTAAGTTAACTTTTATGACAAGATTGGCTTTTAATAGAAAAGTCTATTGAAACACTTGTTGGCTAGTGTAAACTATATTTCATGCTGTGGCATACGCAATGATATCCTCCCCTCCCCCATCTCCACGCAATACACTTGCCACAGTTGCAAACGAATTTTACGCTTTGTTGCAAACTCTGATAATAAATCATAGAATTTAATTTGCAGCAACGAGCATAATGCCAGCCAATAGACAAATGCGTCGGTGCCATAAAAGAAGACACATTTAAAAGACTTTTGGTCATAATTCAAACTTGCAGTCTCTACTCTTATATATTTGTACATGTGTGTGTGTGTGTGTGTGTGTGTGTGTGTGTGTGTTAGTGCTTGTGTGTGGCCAAGCGCCGTCTTCAATCGGAGGCGTTTTTCAGAACATTTGGTGAGATTTTGGTCATTAACACAAATGAAACACATTTTTGTGGCTTTAGTCAGCCGGAATTGGGTTTATTGACGACAAACGTGGACGTCATTTTGCCTGGCAAAGTATCAAAAAAACCAAACCACAAGAAAAATTTGATGTGTTTAGAAAAAACAACTCCATGAATGTGGAATATAATTTGATTGATCTGCATCTGTGCACAGTTCATATTTATATGTTGCACTTGTTTACTTCTTTTACTTAATAACTTAAACATTTAAAGAATTATTCTTTTATAAGGAATTTAGGTAAAGTTCTTTAAATATTTTATATAAGTAATAGAGAAAATAATTAATTAAATTACTTTAACATAAGTTATTTTCTTTATTTTTTTTTTTATTTTTTTAAACAATTTATATTTTAATATTTTATGTTGATCTTTTGGCTTTATATTTATCTTTTGATTTAACTTTTTGAATTATATTTTTAATTACTGATTATTTATAGCTTCTTTTTTACTTTTTCTTATACTTCATTTCAAATTTACCTTGATGTGTTACAATTGAAAATGATGATTTAAAATTTAATGGCATAAAATCTGAACCATTTAGTCCCTGATTCTCGGGTATGATGGTCTCATTGAAGTAGACGTGTGTGCGTTCCGCGTGATCGCGTTCGGAGACGGTCACTTTGTAGTAATAGGGTCGGAAGTAGTACGAATGATCTGCCCAGGTCGCTTCCGGCGTCGGTGGTTTTTCGGATAGCCAACTGAAGTGCATTTTGCAATTGCAATTTCACGTTGCGTATTTTCGTTTTAATTTTTTTTAATGACAATGATTTAAATTTGATTTGATTTGATTTGATTTCGGGGAACGCGCAAATTTTGAAATAAAGACACTTAAAATTTAGAACAATTTAATTTAACAACACGATAATTGTTGTGCATATTTAGGCCGAGCGTTCAGCAAGGATATGCGGCAATAGCAATTGCAATATCCTTGCATGTCCTTGCTGAGCTAGCGCAAAATATTCAAACAAAAAAGGGCTGTTTTATTACAAATTTAACACTCACACACGTTATATAATACAATGTAATAAGGAAATAGTTAAAGTTCTTTTATAAAGTATCCTTTAAGGGCACCCACACTTACACACACTCACACACACGCACACACTATTCAATTCCTAAATTGTAATTTGTGTATTATTTGGTGAATAATTTTTTTTTTTTATTTATATGTCATTTGTTAGCACACGATTTTAATTGCCAGCGACGTTTTGCAGGTCCACGCGTCTCCACGTCCCGATTTCAAGTGAACATCGACAGTTCCAAATCGAAATTAAGGCCAATATATAAAAGCACACCAGTTCCTACCACAAAGATGCGTCTCTAGCCGCAGCAGCAGCGACGCTGGCAGCATAGATCAACCAACACTTTTACAATTGCACACACCACACACACACACGCGCACACACACACACACTCATGGATAAAGGCGCATTGGTGTGCGGATCAACGAAAAATATGGCTGCCGATGTTGAGGCCTGTGCTATAAAGTAGGCAGCAGCAGCAGAGCCAATGAACGGTATATAAAATATATAAAAAAAAATCATATAGAAAAATTGGAAATATTTGCTATATGACAAGTGTGCGCCCAACTGTATGTGTGTGCATGTTTAATATATGTACATATACACATATATAGATAATGTCTAACATAGCGTACGAGCGTGTCCTAGTATTTGTCTCTGGTGGACATTTTAACAGTTGTCATTTCGAATTTCGAGCTCGAAAGGTGCAAATATAAAATTAATTTATGCATTTCGAACTTTAGGTCAGACACACATACATAAATTTATATAATAAACGAATATATATCTAAAGGAAATACAATTTATTACTTATTGCGGCAGAGACGACATAAAATTTATTAATATTTGGCCATTAAAATGGCGAAAAATGTTTAAAAATAAATGCGACATGTAGATTTTTTTAGCCTGAAGACGCAAATTTCTAACGTTATTAAACATGAAAAAAAACATGCAAAATAACACATCATATAATAAAAATTTGCGGAATGTTGAAAATGCGTTAAATATTTTGTTAAACTGCTTTTTCGAACTATATGCGAAATTAATTGTAGACACAAGTGTCGCCAGATCCAAACCAGATATATGTATATTTATAAGTATATATCTCTGATGTAGTCTTATGTAATGGCATTTGTAATAGCTATTGAATAATTGGCATTGGGCTGCTTAAAATGCAATTGGCCAAAATCAATCAAGTGCGCGCAAAATGAAAACACATCAAAATTTATAATTGTCTTCGGATATTAAATTTTTTTTTGATGTGTGTAAGTTTTCGATAATTAAAATGCCTTTAATATACTTTAAAGACCAATCAATATTTAGTTAATGCCGAGGAAAACAAATTTTTTTAAATTATTAACTATTTGAAAAAATGTTTAATGCAATACAGTTTTTGAATAGAATACAATTAACATGAGGAGCATATATTGATCATAATTCCCTTCAATCCTAATGCAATAAGATCTTGGTCTAGACACGATAGCCTCTTAATATATACGATCTATAAAGTTGGGTGGACGTCACATTCGTCTGATGAGCGATGAAAAATCAGTGCAACAAATGCGCGACAAATAATGTCATTTGGCCAAAACGAATCATTTACAATAAACCATCTTCGAATGAAATGGAGCGCGCCACAAAAAAGCCGCTGCCACAAAGAGGCGACACTTGGGGCAACCTATTGCCTATCAATAGCCCCCTTCGACCACAAATGAAACGTGGCGCAGTGTGTGATCTTAATGAGAAGCCCAGACCCAGTTTTCCCCACTACAGTACGTCACACAACGGATCGCACAGCGTAGTCAAGCGGCGAAAATGCTTGAAAATTGCATGGAAGCGTGAAAAATCGAACAAATATTTCGCAACAGGCGGCGGCGAATGCAACGAATATATGTATATAGATATTCGCCTCTATATATATCGAATATTTTATTTATTGATTTGCAAAAGAGTAGAGATCCACATGCAAAAGAGCCCATAAATCATGTTGAGCATTCTATAAAATTACGGCCAAGCGTTTAACAACTCGTATATCCCTCAACAAAGCGCATAAAGTCGCATAAATTCAGATAATTAACGTGCAAATGTAAATTTAATACCCAATTACTTTTAGACGGGTTATGAACAGTCAATGAACCGAGTGAGATTTTCTCTGTTGTAACCAACTGCAAAATATTCTGTTCAAAGCTTGAAAAGTATTTTTGATTATTGGATAAAAGGCTTTAACTTTAGAATGGATCACTAAGAGATGAGATTAGACTTGGCATGGTTTAAAGAGCTTGATTAACTTAAAACATTCATAATCTGGTATGATTAGAAATGGAAGCTCTCTTAAGACAAAAAACAGAGTATTCAAAACAGAAAAGCCCACATAAATTTACAAGTAAAATTTGTTGAACTCAACAAAAAGTGAAGGCGCCGAAGATGTTCTTGTCATTTGCATTGTCTAATTAAGTTGTCCGACTGTCAACAATTAGCCAGATAAGCCGCCAATCTTATGACAGTTCATCTGTCCGCCCATCTTTAGCTGCAGCCCCAACATGCAACAGACTCGGGTGCGATGCCTCCATGGTGTCGCAGCAAATAAATATATATATATATTGAATTTATATATATATATATGTTTTTCTCTTTAGCATATGCACGTAAATATTTGAAAATTTACGACAGTTTTTCTTAGCTATTTTCGTTTCATTCTCGTGTTTTTTTCACAATAGAAGCCGCCGACAGCTTGCACTAAATTTGCAAAATGCGATTCGCTGCTTAAATGTCGCATAAATATTATAAAAAATATTTGCGAGATTAAACAAATCAAAAAATTGCGTTTTATTTAAAAACAAGCTTTCATTTCTTTCTGCAAACACAAACACAAAAGCAAAGGTCTTAATGGGATCTTTTACCTTTCGGGCTGGATTTGTGGGGTGAATGTTGCTTCTGGCAAAATCTTTAATTTAACACTTATTAAATTTGTTTGTTTTACGCACCTGTAACGTTTCCGCCTGTTGTGGGTAGTGGCAATTTCTCAAAAGCAACACTTCGATATGTGACTTCTGATTTTCCGTTCACCAGTTCGCTCTATAGAAAATGGAATAAAATGGGAAATCATTAGCAATATATCAATTATAAAAAAATGTTAAGTTCTAATTGTGTTAGCAAAAAAAATTTTTTAGAAACTAAAAATGCTCAAAAAATTAAACTAAAGTAAACTATTGTCATTTTGAGCTTCCAAGTTTTTCAATCTTGTTTATATTTAAGTAAAATTTTTTATATTAAATGAAATGAAATGAACTTCAGTAAGTTAACAGTTTCTTCTATTTAGACCTTTAAAAATATATATAATCTTTTGCATAGAACATTTTGACAAAAGTTTATTTATGTCTAAGTTTAAAATTTTTCTCTTTGCAAAACAATCAACATATTTATAGATAAGCACTTTTATAGATATATATAAATATACAATAATAATATCTCTTAATCCACTTTTCGTATTTTTATATGTATTTTGCTTACCTGTGTTGTTGTCTGCTTAACCACTTTGGTCGTATGCTCCTCGACGTATTCCGAGTATTGTTCGATGCTTTCGACAGCCTGAGGTCAAAGAAAATAGAATTGAAAATGGCCAAGTTATCCACCAAAAAAATATATATATAAATTTTCAATTGCATAGACAATAACAGTCGAGCATGCGATTGGTCGGCAATATGGAAATCAGAACACAATCACGAATACTACTTATGTACAGTATTTGATTCGTATACTTTGCACTTATGATGAAATTTGCACAAATATTTTAAAACTATGGCTGGTTTCTGCTTATTATTAAAAATTGATGCATTGATTGATTTGGGCGCAAAAAACAAAAAATTAACAACTTAAAAGTGTGAAAGAAAAAGAAATCTGCAAAGGGTGAAACAAAACAATAATTGAGTACTAATAATACACAACAACACACACTCGCACACACAATCGATTGGAAAGGAAGTGGCATTGATTGACGGTTTGTGGTCGTAAGTAGTTTTCAGTTTTCAGATTTTCTTTTTTTTGCGGTCATGTGCTAAGAATTTCCACAGCACACAGCTGTTGCATAAGCGCATTATAATGAATGCAAATATTGAAATAAACCCCTGCCATATCCGTGGGCCAGATCGCCAGAAAAAGTCAAAGATACAAATCTCAATAAAATATTTACGCTATTAATAAGAAGTACGCGAATTCACAGCCAATCAATAAGAGAGGGTAAAATAAAATAAATGGGAACTTTTGCAAATATGCACAGCGCGACGGCTTTCTATATAAGCATATACATATGTATAAGTATATGCTTATGTATATATATATATTTATGTTATATGCGATCTATTGACAGAGCCCGAAGATTTCCTACACATGTTTTAACATGCATCATAAAACGTCACGAAATTTAAGAATTGATCAGAATTTTTCTATTGCCACCTTTTAGATTTCCAGTGTTGTGTAGCGCGACGGCGAAAAGATGATGACGACGACGACGAGGACAAACTCTGACTAAGAAACGGTGCGCGACTAGCGAAGGCGACTAGTTGTAGTAGCTGCCTGACTCTTCCTCTTGCTCATCTCTTATGTCTTCCACAACATGCAGCACATATTCGGCACACACACACACACACACACACATATGGATAGATGTGTGTTCGTGTGTGACATTTCATTTTTGTATTTTAATTACTTGCGAATTTTTAGTTGCAGCACATGAATTTCATATGCAGACGCCGTTAGAGGTGGCGTATACTTGATATTTGTGCTGGCCACGCGATTGCCTGCATCAGAAACAACAACAACAACAGTAAAAACTGTGAATCACACCACATGGTATAGGTTCTTAGCGCTGCTCTTAACACCAATTTACATGTGTGTGTGTGTGCACAACTTTTATACATATATTTAAATACATATATAGTACACATACAATTTTATAATTCAGAAAAAATCCTATATATATATAGTTGCATATTTATATATATACTTATATATAGTATGTATATATATTCGAAAACTTGTTGGTCTCTGCGCCTTTCTCATAAAAACTCATTTCGAAATTTTTACATGAATTTTATTATTCTTTTTTTTCTGCGCTTGCATTTTGTATTTATTTTTAGGCTTTTTTAATTTTGGTAATTATTAATATGGTGTAATTCATTTGGACTGTAAACAATGTGTTAATTTATGTTCCACATAATTACAATTTGTCCCACACACACAAGGTAGACAAGAATTATGCAAACTAGACTAGAAACAGACCAGCATTTATTTAAAGGTAATATATACACATATATATTAAATGTGTGTCATAATTTCGATTCCCTGCTAAAGAGAATTTCATTTTTTGTTTAAGTGAAATAAGAAGTAAATGGTACTTGGAGTACACATTTAAAAATTGTCCTATTCCAATCTCATATTCTATGTTAACCTCTCTCAGTTGTGACTCATATACAAAATAGTACATCCTGGTATTTGAACATATTTTTGCTGATGTAATTAAATGCATATCAATATGAACAACTTTTAACAGTAGAAAAATAAATGGAAAAAAATATTTTAAAAAAACCTTGTCCAGGGTATAAATTACATATAAGTCTATTCGCTTTATATATCGGATATTTGCAATCATATATAATATGCCAAACGACTTGGTCAACATTTGATTAGCACAAAAATAGATGTAATTGCCCATCAAGCAACGAAACTATGCTATTTGTTGTTGTTTCCATGATATTCCATAAGAGCTACACGTATCTATATATAGATACATACATATATATACGTTTAAAAACTTTATAGCCCACTTAAAGAAATGGTAAACAAAATAGGGCCAATGTGCCGCACGTCACGTAGACAATGTAGCAGCAGGCTAATGAAGTTCTTGGCTTTATGGATCGCTGTCAAAATAAAAGACATTTGACAGACGGAAAAATATTTGCCCTTTACACGAAGCACTCAAAGGTGGGAAAAAGGCTGAGCATGTTTACCGAGCACATGAAATTTTAATTTTACACTTAGCTAATTATGCGCAACTGTTAAAATTAAACACAATTAATCTTTGCTTCAATAAAATATCATTATAGTCTTCTTTCTGGGCACATTGCCCGCAATCTCAAGTAGTTTAATTTGAATTGTTATGCTCTAAGAAACATGTGTGTTGTTGTAACGCCCTGTAGCTAATGAACATGTGTAGAAGCGGGTATATTAAGTGTGTGTAATAACCACAAGAAACAAGCTTCGGACAGCTTGGTTAATTATACTATATATTCCAATTGATATCCCTAGTGTTTAGTTAGCAGACAGAAAAGATATTGTTAGAAGAAATACAAGATAGGTCTTATAGTGAGATTTGTGCGTCTGTAGAAAAAAACCGATCTTAGCAACTAAACCAGCTATATATACTTTTATGTAACATATGAATATCACGTTTTTGGATCGTTTAGTTCCACATTTAAACACTCAACATTGTATGGTTTTCGTAAAGTTATTGTTGAAATCCCTAATAGAACACCTTTTCTAGGGTATATCGGGTATTTCGACATCCTCTTTTTCTTACTCGTTGTTGTTATTTTGGCTGTCATTGCTTATAAACTAGTCGCCATATCTCTGACAGTTCATTAGTCAAATTGTCAACATTTATACTTACAATAAATCGAATAACGCTGTATAAAAAGAATAAAAATAGTACAAAGTGCAAAGTATACGTATTTTTGGTTAGAATAATTTGTTGTTAAATTAGCAATTATTATAAATTAATTATTATTTCTGGTAATGTGCTTAAGCAACGAAATGAGCGCAACCAACTCGAGTGTATGGGGATTTGGTTTGGTTTTTGCAGCTAGGTATATAAATAAATAAACGCATATATACATATATATAAATTATAAGTATATATATATATATATGCATAGGCAGTTATCGATTGCAAATTACAAACACACACAAACAACTTACGCATACTAAGGTAAGAACTAATTAAGCATTAAAACAAATGAATAATTTGTGCATTAAATGCATAATGTAAAACAAAGCGCATATTTTTTTATAATTTAGCATAGCAGAGCATTTTGTTGGTTCATAATATAATTTTGAAAACGTTTAACATTCGCATGCAGTTCAAATATTTTTTCTTTTTTTTTCAAAAATTTTCATGTTTTTTTTTTTATGTACACAAAAGTGGTTTTTTCTGTTTTCGTTTATTTTGTTGTCATGTTTTACAATGTTGCACTTAAATTGTATTCTTTGTTTTATTGCTGGGTCTTCATTGCTTGATATACGCTTTATATATACATATAAATAATATACGTACATATGGTAAATTGTTTGCGTGTTTTGAATTTGTTTTTTCTTTCTTTTTACATAAACAATTTGACATTAACATTGAGGAAAGCACAAAACACAAACACACCAAAAATGACTGTGGATTTGACTAGACTTTATGTACGAGTAGATTATTTTAGTTGCGATTTCTTGTCCGTTGCTTAAGTGACTAAATAAAGAAATAAATTATGATAATAATTGCTAATTTTGTTTGTTTTTTTTTTGGTTGGTTCAACAAATGATTCCCATTTGTGAGTTTGACTAGAGTTGGGACTAGATGTTTTGTAAATGTCAATCAGACTACCTTAATGGAGAAGCTGCCATTGGGTATGTCCTTGCCGCCGAACTTGACGTTGATGTCGTAATCTCCGGGATCGTTGAGCGCATACAGGATGTCAAAGAAGCCATCCTTCTCGATGACATCAATGTCAACAATTTCACTGCAACGGAAAGTAGTTTATTAGTTTAGCTATTGCCCGCCAGATGGCGCTAGCAGCTGCTGCATACAGACCTGCCTTCCTTGTTGGTTATCTTGCAGGTGACAGCACCGTCGCCGGCCTCGCGAGCATCCACCTTGAGGTGAGACTGACTGCCAGACGGCTGGATCTTGGGCGCCTGCTCCACCAGCTTGCACTTCTTGGCCTCACCGGTGGGGAATGCTTCGAGTTTGAAGGGCGAGCCCTCGATCTCCTTGTCGCCATACTTGATGCTGCACTGATAAGTGCCGCACTCGTCGGGCACGAACGAGACCACGTAGGTGCCGCTGGCCACCTCCTCGAGACGGGGCTGCATGGGCTTGCCCTTCGGGTTCTTGATGGCCACATTGATGTCCGCCTGGCCGGCCTGCTTCGTATCGATCTCAAACTCGGCGGGCAGCGAAGCGGGCGTTTTCTTCTTCTCGTTGACGCCCTTCACCGTGACCTTGGTCGCCTCGGATTTGGGGAACACGGTCATCACAAACGGACTGCAAGTGAAGCGTTCATTTCCCGTTTAAGCTGGCAAATGGTTTAGTTGGACTCACCTGCACGGCACCTCCACATCGGCGAACTTGACCTGGCAGGTCAGCACGGAACCAGCCTTGGGCGGCACATAGTGGACCGCATAAATGCAATTGCCCTTGTCCTCGACACTCAGATTGTCCACGGGTATGCCCTCGGAGTTGGTCAGCTTGACGGCAATGCGGCCAGGACCAGCCTCGCCCACATCCACATTGAATACGGTGGGCACGCTTTCGCGCACCTGACCGTGTTCAATGCCCGGTCCGTAGACCTTCACCTTGCTGGGATCCACCGTCTCCTCGACGAGCACACGGAACGGCGAGCCGGGTATATGCTTATCCGCAAAACGTATGGTGATATCATACTCGCCCGGATCCGTGGCCAGGTAGTCGACATCGCAGCTGCCGTCACGGTTGTCCGTGCAGGTCATTTTGGCCTCGGAGGGTCCCTCAATGGCCAGCGACAGGCCGCCATTGCCGGCACCCTTGGTCTCCACGGTGAACTTGTTCTTCTGATTGGTCAGACCCTTCTCCAGGCCCGGGCCGTAGGCCTTGCAGCGTGTCGGATCGCAGCCGCTCTTCACATTCACCACGAACGGCGAACCAGGCACGGGTATATTATCGTACATCAGCTCGATGGTGTGACGGCCAGCCTCGAAGGGCGTGTACATGATGCGGAAAATGTCGTCGGTGGGTCCCTGGACCATCTTGCTGGGCAGCACATGGCCCATGGGATCAAAGATGGCGCACGAGAGCTTGCCGGACTCAATGTTGCTGCCCACCTTGCTCATATCGACCATAAAGTCCGTGGCGGCGTTCATGATGACACCTTAGTTAAAGGATTTGGGGATTATTCTAAGGTTAAAGCTGGCGGAGACTCTTTAGAACGACAACAATGCGATGCGATTAGTGTATCAAATGGTTTAGTTTCAACACAAACAAGACAACGACAAGAGCATTAGGAGACAACAAAGACAACAACGAGGAGAACGTTGGAAGGCGATAGGCGAACAAAGTTTAGCCTTGGGTCAGCTGCGTGCGACTTTGGGCCTGGGGCAAATATGTATGGCTGGCTTGGATTAGAGCTAAGGCGGATTAGAGCTGCGGCGGCGGAGGCTTGGAGCTTGGTAACGTGTTAACTCAAACTGCAACTGGAACTGGAACTCGAACTCCTTCTCATAGCCTACCATGCGGCTGAATGCCGATGCCGCTGACGCGGGTATTCTTCAGATTTGGGACGGGCACGATCAGCGGCTGGAATGGGGAGCCATTGATGTGGCGCTCGTTGAACGTTATGTTGACGCTGTAGTCGCCCGCCTCGGTGGGCAAATAGGCCACATTGCAGGTGCCGTCGCCGTTGTCCCGACAGTTGATGGCCGCCTCGCAAGGACCCTCGACTGTGACCCCGAGGCCGCCTTGGCCAGCGCCACGTGTATCGATCATAAACTCAGCCGGCTGGCCGACAATGCCACGCTCCAGGCCCGGCCCGTAGGCGTGCACCTTATTGGAATCGCTGCCCGTCAGGCACTGCAGTCGGAAGGGGCGTGGCGTTATGGGCGTGCCGCCAAAGCAAATGCTCAGCAGATACTCGCCCAGCTGGGTGGGCGTAAAGTTGACCAGAAAACCCTCCGCGGTGGGTATGATGTGCGCCTTAATGCGATTGCCCGACGGACTCGTAATCGTTACAGCCAGATCCGCCTTGGGCAATCCGTGCGTTATAATGCGAAACTGCTGTAAACTGTTCAGGGGCGCGGCTTGTGGATGAATGAAATGATTTTGATTGTTGGACTTAGACCATGACAGACTCACAGTTGAAGTGCATATGTGTATATAACTCTAGGTATGTAAGCCTAATCAATTGCTATACTTACTTGGCTCCAGGCCATCCACCTTGATCTTGGACACATCCACAGTCTGTTCGACAACCACCTTCTGGCCAAGAGGCACACGCTGACCACCGTACGTCATGGTTGTGGTGTAGGCGCCCTTCATGGGTGGAATGACTTCGACCGAATAGGTGCTGTCCTCGTTGTCGATGATGCGGCAGGGCACATCCAGTTTGGTGTCCTCGTGCACGACCTTCACCTTCAGCTCCGCATCGCCTGCCTCGCGGGCATCCACATTGAAATGGGTGGGCACATTGGGACGGACGCCGGGCTGCAGCCAGGGCCCAAAGGCTTGCACCTTGGAGGCATCCACGGGCACGCCCACATAGATGCGATGCGGCGAGTTGGGCGTGGAGAC
This sequence comes from Drosophila lacertosa, assembly GCA_004143845.1. Classification (NCBI taxonomy): domain Eukaryota; kingdom Metazoa; phylum Arthropoda; class Insecta; order Diptera; family Drosophilidae; genus Drosophila; species Drosophila lacertosa. The sequence goes on from SCDZ01000110.1 coordinate 260,038, forward strand.
GCCACCATAATTGACTAAACCAGGGAAAAGAGAGGGATTCAAGGAGGTTAATTTGGAATCAGATATGGGACTTACCTTCCACAGTGTGTGGAACGCCGGAGGTGGGCGTGTAGCTGACCTTCTTGGTGCCGCCGGGATTGTTCTTGATCTGCACAGGCAGCTTGTTGCCATACACATCCTGGACGATCACATCCAGCGGTGCGTTGCCCGCCTTGCTGGTGTCCACATCGAAGCTGGCCGGCTGATTGATGGTCACGCCGTTCTTCTCCAGGCCCGGGCCGCTGGCCTTGACGAGCTCAGGATGGAAGTCGGTGCGTGGCAAGATGTGCGCTATAAACGGCGACTTGGGTATGTCCTCATTGTCGCAGAGTATGTGCACAGCATACTCGCCCACGGCAGTTGGATGATACTTGACCAAAGCGGAGCCATCACCATTGTCGTGGCACTCGATCTCGGCCTGGGAGGGTCCGGCCACAGTGAAGCCGAGTGCGCCCGTCTCGCCATTGGTCTCCACCACAAAGGCGGCAGGGTAGCCAATGACGCCGCTGCTCAGACCCGGTCCATAGGCAACAATAGAGGACTCCTTCTTGGGTCCCACTTTCACCTCGAACGGCGACTTGGGCACCTCCTGTCCGCTGAAGGTCACCATGACCACATAGCGACCCTCTTTGGTGGGATAATAGTGGCATTCGTAGGTATTGCCATCCACCTTGGACTGCATGACGTTCTGGTTCATGCCACCGGGTCCAATGACGCGCACTTCGGGCACACCCTCGCCGGCACCCTCGGTATGGATCTTGAAGTCGGCATCGTCGCCAACGCGCACGCCCGTCGCCTGCAGGCCGCGACCAGAGACGCGCACCTTGCGCGCATCCGACAGCGGAGCCACCTTCACGGGGAAGGGACTGTTCGGTATGGGCGTGCCCGCATAGAACACATTGACCGAGTGCAGGCCCTGCAGGGCGGTGACGTATTCGCAGCGCCAAGTATCTTCCTCCAACTGACGCACCTTGGCGGCCACCGAAGTCTTGTGGTTGGCCGGATCAATGATGATCACCTCGGGTACACCGCGACCCGCATCCTTGGCGAGTATATCGAAGAAGGTTGGCTTCTTAATGGTCACCCCGGTGGGCTGTATGCCCGGTCCGGTGACCTTCACCTTCGAAGCATCGCCAGCGTGTCCTTCGACCTTGACGGGGAACGGCGATTTGGGTATATCACGACCCGAATACTTAACGGTGACCTTGTGCACACCCTCGGCCTTGGGTATATACGAAATCGTGTACGTGAGATTCTTGTCGTTGTTGAAGCGCACATCGGCCTTTTCCACAACTCCGTTAGGTCCCTCGATGTCCACATCGACAACACCTAAGGGAAAAACATGAAATTAAATAAAGAACAAATAAAAATATAAAATTTAAGCCCACCTTTGCCTGCAGAAAAGGTTTCCACGGTAAAGTTGGCTGGTGCTCCGACCACAGGACCAATGGGTTCGATGCCAGGACCATAGGCACGCACTCTGTGAAAGGGCGAAGCGTGAGAAATTTTAATTAGCACTGTATTTAAGCATAATTATAATTAACAGAAGTATTAACAAAATAAATCAATTCGCATTATATATAAAAATACGTTGAAATCGTGTTAAATAAATTCATTTGCAGCCGAGAAGTAGGCAACGACTTTTGCAAGAACAGCATTAAACGGGAGCAGCGAGAAGTATGCTACAATTTTAAAGATATTGCAATATAAATATAACATGCTCTTATGCGCAAAATAAAGAAGGCAGCAACAGAAATGTGGGCGTGGCAACTGAGAAATATTACATTTAGAAAAGATCAAATATTTAAAATACTCAAATCTTCGATGAAGAGTGAACAATTATTTGCCAGTATAAATATAGAAAATTATTTGATATATTTTTTTTTTTTTTTTTTTTTTCAGCCCGCAATCGGGCGCTCCGGCTAGCCTTAGCGGTTAGCGTCAATTTGATATATTATTTTTATGAAAGAAAAATGTTATTTTTAATAGAGAATAACTTTAATAGAATAGCTTTCTCTAAAAATAACACAAAAATAAGTCTGTTGCAATTTATAAAACTAATTGCAGTACAGAATTTAATTAGGTATGAAAAATGTATAGAAAATATATTGAAAAAAATAGCCGCAAATTGCAAATATTAGGAGCTATTCATTAGCTTAGAAAAAACAATTTGAAAATTTAACAGAAACTGCTAATTTTCAAAGCATTGCATGCACTCATGAGCTGCAATTATATAAGTTCTAATTAAAAATGTTTGAATATGCAAAATAGCAAATTAACTTTTAATTTGCGAAAAGAAAAATTGTTTAGTTAGTGCTAATAGTTTGGCCACAAAATTGCGCTAATGAAGCCGACGCAAAGCGAACACGAATTTTCGAGTATGTACAAGAATCGAGAGAGCCAAAAACAAAAACAAAATAACAGCAAACAGCGGTCAGTCAGAAGCCGGACGACCAGCGTGTTGAGGTATCCATTAGATACGCGCGCTCAAGGCTAGGCACAAGGTAAAGCCGCAGATAACAAAAGCACAAAAACGAAAAAAAAAAAACAAAAAAACACAGAATATAACGTCAAAAATAAAAAAAAACTGGTAGAACATTTAAATCATGTGAGGCGGGCGCAGATACAAAAAATGCCATAAAGTAGCCGAATGCGAAAGAACAGAAAAAAAACATGAGCCAGAATTAAAAGAAAGAAGCGGCCGTCAGTAAGCGAATCAAAACAAGAAGAAGACTAAGAACCAGAAGTAGAAGAAGAAGCATGCCGAACTTACCGCGGCGGAGGAATGCTGAGTTTGGCAATATTCAGACACATAAATGTATTATATAGGCAGGTAGTAGTATATATATCAAGATATATATGTATAGGATATATACACATTTTATAAGAGCAGGTAGATAAACATTAAAGAAATAAAAACAATATCCATAAGTTAAAATGTTTCCCCAGACAAAAGATACAATATACATATACATTAACATATTTAGATTGGTGAAAAGGAAAAAGAGAAGTAAAGAAAATAGATAGAGAGAGAGAGAGAAAGAAAGAGAGAGAGACAAGATTAGAATATCAGTTGGTTTGCCAAACTAAAACTGGGTGTAAATCAGTTGCAGTCAAGTTTAGTCAGAAAGAAAACTATACAAAGGTTGGAAAATTCAAATCTTTTAGAATAGAAAGAACCATTACGACAACAAAGTTGATATTAAACGTGCCTTAGTTGCAGTTATCCCAAAAGTTTAAACCCAATAAATTGTTCACTTACCTATTGGGATTCGTTTTGGGACGCAGAGGAGCGCCTGTCTTCAACTTAGAATTGGGATACTGCGACAAGTAAGTCATCATGGACTGCTCGTCCACATTGGGATTCACCAGCTCCTCCGGCTTGATCAGCTGACGCACATTCAGCCAATCATCGGCCAGGCCCATGGCCTCGGAGGCATTCTGCACAGCATCCTTGGGATCCCACATCTCCCAGTCGGGGCACAAGCCAGGTGCACAAGCATCCACCAGGGCGCCCACCGCCTTGCCCGTGGTCCAGTCGTTGGTGAAGTTATTAATTGGCATATCGGGTATCCTCGCGTGTATCCAGTTCAACAGCCTGCAAACAACATGAGTTATGTTCAAAGTTAACTATGATAGAGCGTGTTTGTGTGTGGATTACTTACCGCTGCTTGGGCGTTGGACCCGAGCCGTTCAATTGCTTCTCATCCTCGCCATCCCACATGGGCATCGAAATCGAGTAGTGCAGAATGAGCGTCCATATCAGACCGAGTATCAGCTTCAGCTTGCAGTCGACAATATCCGAAGAGTCTGCAATTTGATTTATTGATTTAATAATAGTTTTTATGTGTACCAAAGAACTAGATATAAACTAGATATAAGGAAATAACTAACCATTATCTATTCAATATTTATATAAATAACTTTGATAAAAGTGCGGAACAAAATTGAGTTGTTATTTATATCTTATATATAGTATTGTTGTAAATGGCAAGTGATAATTTATGGTATGACTTTTATTTGGCATTAAACAAGCCAAGTAGTTGAAACTAGTTTAAAGTAAGCAGAAATCATACAAATCACAAGCTAACCATAAAACAATCATTGATTAAAGTATGGTATTGGGACAGCGGCAGTTTGAGTCGAAGCCAAATAAATCTGCAGTTAGTTTGGATTGTTGTCAAACCGGCCAATAGAACGAGGACCACCGTTACGAGCGCTCGAAACCGTCATAAACTTAATATGTCTATTAATTGCTGTGACCAACTGCAGCAGCATCAACAACAACAGCAGCAGCATCAACAGCAACAGCATCTACAGCAGCAGCATCTACAGCAGCGACAACAGCAACAGCAACAGGCTGGACAAGCCCCATCTGTCAATGGCAACACCCGAGTGCCGTTGCTGCAGAACTTGTTGCATGCAACAGCGTCGGACAAGCTGCCAATTATGTGCAAAGGCATTTGCTAACTGTTACAACAAACAACGGCAACAACAGCAAACAGTAAAAACCAAGGCGAGACATCGTTTGCTTCGCATTTTTCGTTTTGGCCTGGTCAAGTTCAGGGCTAATGTGCACGCGACCAACTCGTCGGGCCGGTTTCCATAGCCGCAGCGACCTCCGGTGCTGTCTCTGTTTAGAGCCAACAGATTTGCCGTCACCAACTTACTTTTGTTATGTTAATCAAATTGAAATAGTTTAGCTGTATTTTTCTTTCATTCTTTCTTTCTTTTTTGTTTAGTGGGTTTATTGAACCAAGATGCTCAGCTTTATGGCCATTTGATAAGCATGGAAATAGCCTTTACTGTGCTTTTATTTTATTTTTGATTAGCCACCCAAAGTGAAAGGTTCTGATAGCTTATCAATGGCCTAAGCAAAACCTGAGACCTGAACAGATTACCCAACACCTGAGCATATTGGCTGCTCGCTTATCGACGTGAAATTTGGCGTCTTTTATGGAATTGCGGCTAAAAGGAAAACTTTATTTGTTTATGGATGTTGTTGTTGTCGTTGGGAAATGTTTTAATCATAGTGAAAGTTGAGCGAAACTTTAACTTGGTCACTGATTGTAACCAAATATGGTATGTACACATTCACAAATACACACACAAACACATGCACATACACATGTGTCCCAGTCCGATTCTGAGTGACGACAGCCAAGTACAGTGACGTACATCAGTCCGTGCATGCATTTGCAAAGCGGCCCCTTTTATACCCTGTGCAGTTCTAATGCTCATTTATGGAGCTGAGTTAATAATAATGAAACAGAATCAAACTAATATTTCCATACATTTATGGTGCTATTAAATAAGTCATTAGAAAGATTAGAGTATTTTCTGATATTCTTTGATTGCTGTACATAATAAACGATTCAATAAAGTTGTTTTCACATTTAAATTGTGACAGCAAAAAATATGTCCATATTGCCCATTATACAAGTTCAAAGCTACAAACTGAGTTTTAAGTTGCCCGTCTCACTTTAAGAGCTAGAAAGAGGTATCTTTCAGTCGGGCATTCGCAACCAGAAATGTAAAGTTACGGTAGATAGAAAAGAGCAATTAAATCCTGAACCTGCCTTTTAAAGAGTTGTTGCCAAAGACAACTTTGTATGTATTTCTTTTAGCATAGTGATAAAAGAGAATCTATTTTTAAAATCCAAATTCAGGTTTATCGATTAGTTAAGATTTCTTCATTTAACGACTGCAGGGCATTTAGTGGTCAACCATGCTCGACTAGAACATATCTTGGATGTTGTTGGCTTTTTTTGGGCGCTTTCTAGTAGAACGCTTTTGCCGCTGCTTTGGCTGCTCAACGAGCCATTAAACCATTTGCTGATACAGCGCCTCCATAAACAAATACACCAATACAAAGACACATTGTGTGTGTGTGTGTGCGACTTTTTCTTGTTATGGCCACACTCAGCAAACACCAACACACCGCTGCGTAACGACATTTTGCGAAATTTGCAATTTGGCATTGTTTACGTTAGAGCCACTTGCAAATGGAAAACCGGCTAGGCTAGCAGGCTGGTTGGGTTGGCCCGCCAAAAGCCGTCAAATTGTCAGCCTGTGGCCATTTTAACGCACATCTCGATGGCCATTTAAAATGTTTAGCGCTTAAACGCCGCCATGACAAATGTATTAACTGGCATTTTAATGCTCAACTCCGAGTCCATTGACATATTTTCATATAGAGTTGTCGCTCCAGTCAAAAGAAAGCAGCAATTAAAACGGCAAAAAAACAAACATATGTACATACATATGTATACAAATAAAAGAAAGAAAAAAGAATTGCCAGCGAGATGATTTGGTTAATTAGGCGGGCTGGCAACAGGAGAATGTCTAACTGTGATATTCTTGTCAACTCTATGTTTTGTTAGTTATTCGCGACTGGCCGTAAACTATGCAGAAATATGCTAATAGATGCCATGGAGTTGCCATAACTGCGATAAATATCTTCAGTTAATGCATATTAACCAGTTGTAACCCCTCTTTGCCCCCTTGCCACTTGGCCCCTTTGGGGCAGGGCCAGTGGCAGCTAGAAACAGCCAACGGAGCCCATACATATGCATAAGTGTGAAGTTATTTTTTAAGCTAATCATGAGAAGACGGAAGAGTCTAAACACACACACACACACACACAGGGCAACTGACTGCAACATGTTCCGCTCTTTCAGCTGCAACAATGATGTAGTCTCAAGTGAGCTGTAGCTTGTTGCAACCTCATGTAAATCTACATAAGTGCTTGATGCTATCGAGAAATTTGGCAGCTTAATATACTACTCACTTATTACACTCTAAAAAAATATATAACTAAATATACAACAGCTTGTTTGAAGAGGAAGAAGTTGCAGAATAGATAAAAGTAAGTCAGAAATGGGTTACGATCAAGTTATTTTTGCTATAGCTATATCTTTAAATATATTTCTTTGAATTTCCTAGAGATTCTTCCTAAATAGCTTTCACAGAAAAACTTTCTGAAGAGTGTATCGCCGCGATGACGTGGCACAATTTAGCCGTGGCATCGGGCCGAATAGCTCCAGGAATTATGATGTTAAGCGCAACTGCAGAAAACTACTTAATTTACAGATAAACAACAAGCTGGGGCTAAATTGCCAAGACCAAGACGGCGACTAAATCTTCACCGTGGCCGTGGCCAACCGGCCTGGGTCACAGTCACAGTCGTCAGACATGTTCTGGCGCGGCACGCGCATACCAGAGCTACACAGACAGAGGAAAATTGTGGCAGCAACATAGCTGCAACAGCAACAGCAACTGCAGCAGCAGCAGCAGCGGCAACGATTTGATTTTTCCGACATTTTTACAACGGCACACAAAAAGTGGGCCTGGGAAACCAGTTTAGACACGAACCCAAACCCAGCCCGTCCTAATCATCCAGACGCAGATCGGCTTAGTGCGGGTCGGGAGCGCGCCGCTAATTAAATTAGAGCCAAAAGCAAAGGCGGAGGCGGACGGGGGGAATAACTTTGCCACGGCATCGTTGGCATTGCTTAGAAAGTTGAGCCTGGAACAACGACAACGTTAAGCAGCTCAACTCAATTTGGGCAGCTGAAAGCGTGGGCTGAAGTCTGCCACACGAAGCATTCACCTTGTGGCATACATCTTGCTCTTGTTGCACTCAGAGAAAATGCCTCGTTCCATATTCATTCAATTGTTGTTGGCTTAGAAATCATAACGTTACATTCTTAAAAATTCCAGTTGATTTTATGTGCTTACATATGTTTAAACTGAGTGTGACTCAATCAAAGATTAAAGTAATAAGCAAATACTTAAATGAAAGAAAACTGTTTTCTTTGGAATTCCGGTCTTTAAATAACCTTGCAGACTTAAACTTTATATTTTGAGTCGACTTTATTTTGTTCTCTAAATCGCAGTTTGTTGACCGCTTGTTTCTATATAAAACTATATAATAAAATGGTCCAAATATGATTAAATTGTGCTAATATGTTTAAAATAAGGAAAAGTTCGCGACTGTCAAATTTGGTTTCAATGTCTTTAAATACAATAGAGCTTGAACATATTTAATTTAGTAACAAACTTAGATTAAACAGCCTATTTTAGTCATGCATTAAATATAAAAGATTCTGATAAATCTTGAACTAACATTTTATTCTCAGATATTCAACTTAAACTTTAACATAGTATGTACTTAATTTGGTTACTTAAAATTTGTTTGAGAAGTGTAACACTCATATTTGTGTGTATGTGTGTGTGAGTGAGTGTTTGTTGTGAGTGTCTCATATTTCATTGTCGACGCCGACGCGCACTTGTTTTTTGGGGCTAATTGTACCGGGTTCCGTCGCCAGCGGGCGCAGTTGCTAATTTGAATAGATGACTAAATTGCCACAGATTTCACAAGGCTAATGCATATAGTACATATGCATGTACATACATATTGTCATCAAGTTTAATCTTATCACAATTGTATTTTAATCAAGATGATAGAGCCAAGTGCCTCAGCTGTGCATCATTTCTATTTTGAGCACTTCAAAGTCAATCCACAATGCAGCACAACTTAACTGTGAGGTGTTCGCATCGATGGATGGCGTCATAAGTATGTTAACAACTGCCACATCACACAATAAAACACTCGGTTGCCAATGATTAATACGTGCTGACTGCATATAATTTCATTATTAAAGTATTCGAGTCTCTCTCTCAGCGTGTCATCGGTCAATTCAGCAAAAATTCAACGGAAACTCGTCAATAATGTGGGCTGCATATTCAACTATTTAAGCCAACTCGACTCTGAATCATCTACGTGAGTTCGGCTCGGCTAAGCTGAATAAAATGCCAAAACTGAACGGAAACAACTTGAATTATCTCGGTTTTTATGGGCAGGAAGAAGATAGAAGCTATTATTTCACACAGGAAAAGAAAGAGAAATATTCCAGTCGAAGTTTGTATGCTCTGATCAAAGAATTCGCGTGCTAATTATATACAGCTATGTACATTTATTAAGTTTGATTTGTGTTACACGCAAAAAATAGGGGCGACGAATAAAATTTAATGTATATAAAATTGAATCTTAATCAAGCTGAGAATTAAGTAAGTTTCTAGTTGTTACAATAACTTTTATTCAACAAGCCAACTTTTAATTTACCTACTATAAAACATGAACGTTAGATGAACTCTATAAATATAAACTATTTATTGTGCGCACACATTTTTTATGGGGTTCAAAAGCCATTGAGAGGGCAAAAGAAATCAGGTAATAAAAAATATTCCCCTTTGCCAGCATAAATATTTTTGCAATCTTAAAGCTTATACAAAAAAATATTTGCTGTTTGCGGTATTGTTAAGTTTGTCAAATTCCACGAATAAAAAAGCAACATTAAATTTTAAATGCTTCAAATTAAAAACAGTTTAAATATTTACCAGCACATATATCAATGACAGCAAGCACACGATAAGCAACTAAGATAAATGGCCAAGATTGGTTTTGTTTTTTTGGTTAAACATAAGTGGACTTTATAAAGTTCTATGGGGAACTACATTAAAAATTGGCGCTTTAATAAAAATTCTTTTTTCCGTTTTATTATTTCCGTTAATAAATCTATATATAAACCCCTAACAAATATTTAAAAAGATGATTAACAAGCAATCGAAAGAAACTCAGAAATTGGGTCAAACGAAACATGAAGCCTCAATTGTGAATGTGTTTATATAAAAATATGATTTGGTAAATGAATATTGCTGACTTTTTGACTCATCTGAAGGGCTGCAACATATGGCGTCATCAATAACAATCAATTGCCTGTGACAAATTGAACTAGAGACACTGTTATAAATGTTTCTAGAGAAATATAAGATCTGTATAGTCAACAAATTAAAGCCCAAAAAAAAACCACTTATTTTTAAACAAGCGCAAACTTTATTCAAAAAAAAAACTGCCAAAAAGCCGCAGATGATGTCATTGAGTAAACTGAGCGACTTTGTTTATATATATATATATATATATATATATATATATATATATCCACACACATATTAGGTTGTTTCTCTTTGCTTAGTATCTTTTTTCTTTACTTTTTTTATAATGTTATTTTTGCAAATTTTTTTTTATTGTGCGCGACTCTTTTTATCAAGTTATTTTTCTGCTTTTTTATTGTAGATTTTTTAAGCACAAACATTCGCAGATACAAAACATGCGGATAATTCCCCAATTTGTGGCTGGGGTTGGACCATATATAAGACTCTATAAGACTTTGCGCTAATTCAATTGACAGCATAAAAGAATTGAAAAAAGAAAATAACAGAAAAATGACTTGTGACAGTGGCTTGATAGGTTATTTTTATTTATTTTGGGAAACCAGTTTCACTTGCAGATCGAACAGAGACAGAAAGACAATCCACAGTTTCAGGGTTCCCATGCCCCAAAAGCTAATTTCTCTCGTTTGGCGGCAGGAAGAGGTGCGTCTTGAGTCAAAATTGTGCAGCTCGTTAAATTAATTAACAGTAAATGCTCAAATATTGCAGATACTATATATACATTAATATATAACATTTTTGTGCACTGAACAAAGTTTGAATAAACCTTTATGACAAATCAGATATTCATAGGTGTAACTGAAAGCTTTAGCTCATATTTAGACAATTTATGCATTTAATGAATCATTTTTGATTGCTGTTGTTGACACACAGTTAAATAAAAGAATTCGTCTAAAATTCGCAATATTCACGAATATGACTCATAACATATTTATTATTTTTTTTGCAATTGTCAAAAACGTTATTTTAGCTAATACTAATTTTTGCAGGAAGATAGGGAAAACTTATCGCGGTCAATTCGCTGCAGAAAGCGAAAGTTCCAATTCCAATTGACCGATTGGATAGAGATAGAAAGAAAGAGCGAGACCGAGAGAGGGACAATTATTCGAGAACGTTAGCTTTTTAATCGAATTTTTGTACCCTATACAAAATTACTGTAGGTATATAAATTTTAAAATTAGTGGAATACATCGCCAAGCTAATAAAGTATATACACTTTAAGTCAGCATCAAAAGTGAGGCTAATATATGTATGTATATATGTATCTGATCAGATTTCCCACTTATTTGCTGGTGTATTTATATTAAGTCACCTTAAGGCTAATTACAGGGTAACTACAAGCCGTTGCACACTCGTCAAGCGTACTCTTACTTATTTAAGAACTCGTTAAATAAGCTCGCCATATTTCTTGCCGCCTTTTGTTGATAAAAGCAGCCCTAAAAAAGTCGGTTAAAAACACATAAATGTTAAACACTATTTACGTAGCTGTCAATAATTGACAAACTGGTTTTCATGTACATGGGGCAGACACGTATGTATGTATGTATATTTATATACATATATGTTCGATCTGCTGCCGTTATCAGCGAACTGAAAATTGAATTACATTCAAGTCAACTGAAGCAAGCCATTGAGATTGAAAAACAAACTTGGAGCTTATCAATTGCGTCATGAATGGCACAAAAAAAGTGAATTATAGTTAAAAGATTTACTTGAATTACAAGTAATATAAATGTAAATCAGCTTTGGGTTTAGCTTCAAATATGAATCACTCAGCCTAGAGAATTAATATCACATGCTTATAGTTTTTGATCAATGCACAATTAGCAGGTTATTAAATATATTGTTTCAGATGCCGTTAGTTCGGTTTTATCAAGTTCTGATCACGAGCTGAGCTAAAGCTGATATTGATAGCCGACAGCCACAGTGAAGTCTCGTCAATGAAATTAACCTTCAGAACAGTCCACGCTTCGTTGGAGTTCTTTTGTGGGAAACTGGCCGTCAAAATTGAAACATTGTGAATAAATATATATATACATATATATTCACATAAGTGTATGAGTACCTCAACTGACGTAATGTGTAATATTCAAACCTGTCGCGACGAGACGTGTTCGCATGCAGCGACAATTGCAAATTTGTCGCACAGATCTTAAATTATGCATTAAAAATAACAAATGAAAGTAAAAATCGCATTGAAGCTGGCGCTTTGAATAAACGCTTGGGCCCCCAAACCGCATATGACATCATTTGTTTTGCAGTCGAGTCGCGCGGCAAAGTATTGGCAACAGAAAAAATGAGTAAAATAACTTATAAAACGAGTAAGAGTGCTCCAGTCAAGGCTGCTCAACTCAAAGATACCCTTTATCTGTGAAGCGAAGTTGACAAAACAAATCACAAAACTGATCTCTGTTTTTAAGCAGACTGAATGGCATAAGCTCTTATATTACATATATATTATTATATACATATATCGATTTTTAGTTAATGTAGGGGCCTTATTAAAACAATTAAGAAATATTTATGAGAGCTTATTTTGAGTGCTTATTGCATATGATTAACATGGCTTATAAGAATCTACACCCATACCCCATAATAATCTCCGATATAAGCTTATAGAATATCTGTATCCATCATAAATATTATACATACTTTATGGCAAGAAAGCTATCTACTTTAGCTGGTACTCCTTTTCTTTAATTATAAATAAGTATAGGGTATTTAAATAAACAATTTGTTTGGAATGCGTTGCAGGGAGTCGTTAGCTAACTTGAGACTTTTTATTTAACATTTTTCCCCTGTTTTCTTTTTGCCACCAAGACAATTTTGTGTTTATTCGAGTCTTTCGCTATCTCTTAGGCTTCGTGTGTGGTGCATTTGCTCTCAGCTGATAATAAAATAATCGCCTATTATGCAATTTGCATGGAAATACATATATTTTGAAAGCTCAGCAGACAGCTAAGGTTAAACGCAAATTGGAGTTGACTCACGGCCACAGCGAAACGTGACTGTGGAAGCCACTGTTGTCTATGTACATATATATGTAGTATGTAAAGATATGTGACCACAAAGGCTTTTTCTATATCCGCTAGGAACCCAACCCATTTATTGGGTACGCTAATCCAAAATTCCCAGAAGCATGAAGCGCATAAAGATACATAAATCAAATTGGGTAAACTACTCACCAATGTTAACAATTTTGATGCCCTCATCCTGCAGGAATTTCAGGGCAACCGACACGTTCTCCAATTTCTGGCTGCGGAATGTTGGGCGTTTATTGTGTTTGGGCAAACGCTTCTGCGACAGCACCTCGATGAGGGCAATCAGACGCAGGCCGTCGGACAGATCCGTTTCCAGATTGTTTATGGAACGATCGATGGTCTTCAGATGCTCGTTGGCCCAGCGTGTGAAGGTGTTCTGTTGGATTTTCTTCCATTGCGCATCCTCGGCTAGATCTCGTTCGGCCTCCATATCTTCGTCGAAGTTCTCGTCGTACTGTTCCGACTGCTGTTGCTGTTGATAATAGTCGTTGAATTTTTTTTTCGATTTGAATTTGGTTTTCGATTTGGGCTAAGTGCAACAAGTTTGGCAGGATATGGAAATGGACATGTAGAATGACAGTGTCTGCAGTGTGGGTGGATGGCGCTTTTTTAACTACGAAAAGCACTTAACGCCAGATGCGAAAACGCAAACGAGTATGCGTGCTCTAGTCGATGTGGCCCGACTAGCGGTTACCCTGTATTACACTCAGAGGCCTTTAGGTCTCTAAGAGGCGATATGTAGATGTGCAATATTTTGACATATATTATTGTTGTTAGACAGCTCCTTAATGGTGTAAGCACAGACAATAAATCGGACTTTACACACTCTAATAAACATTACTGCCCCTTTTAAGCCCCTTTTTAATAACTACAGGGTACCTCAAGCACTGCTTGAAACTGTCAACGGTTACAGCGTGGCAGATTTTATTCGATATGATCTTTAGGTGTGGCAGTGAACACAACGACGCCGTCTTGTTCCAGTTTAACGCTCACACACAGCGATCGACCAGCAAGCACTCCGACATAAGTCGAGTGGACATTCGGTCAACTTTCCACACAAACGCTTCTTCAGGCCAGTGGCCTAGAAGATCGTTTATATACGCACACGCAGCGACTGCTGCACACCCTAACAAAATTAATGTTGTTTTGTTTGACAGCTTTTCCAACTGGAAAGAACTAGCTTAATATATGCACGTACGTGGGAAAACAATTTAGCCCCCCAACGAAAAGCGTAAAGGTTACGACGAACACACAAAACAAGAGAGACGAAAAGAAGTTGAATGCGAGGCAAAAGAGCGGGCAGTTCATATATATATGCACACATACATACATATATACATACATAGATTCGCGTGCCAGTGCCACAAAACTTTGTCAGCCTATGTACGTGTGTGTGTTTTTGTCATTGCGTGTGTTTTGATCGGTCTCTCGCCGGCCGAGACCAACCAAAATAGAGTAGGTAGCCGCCTGTCTGGCGAAAAAGGGCTAGAAAAAGCATAAAAGAAATGGAGCGACGGCGACGACCACCGCCAATTCGCCGCGCTCGGTGCGCAGCGTGTGAAGTTCATTAACATTTTCATTAATTGCGAAATGTCCGCGAGCGACAAAACGCAATGTGAAATTTTGCAATTAAAATTATTCTTATGGATTTTTTTTGTTGGTAAGCTAAGCTGAAGTTAAGGGCGAGACGCACACACACCTGCACTTGTTGGTAGAGCTCGTAGGCGTCGTTGTTGTTCTTGGTGTAGTTGCCTGCTGGCTGCTGGGCGTAAAAACTTAAATTGCTAAAATTGTTGTTGTTATTGCAATTGTTATAAGCACACGCGGCAACGTTATTGTTGTTGTTGGGCTGCAAATTTGGCGGGTTCTTTCTGCAGTTGTTGCTGTGATTTAGATATAATGTCGCCTGCGTTTGCGCCTGACCGCCGTTTTTTGTATAACTCGCGTTTTGCACTAATTCAGCAACAGGGACAACAGCCGCACCGCCGATCTGTTGGCTTCTATTGTTATGGATTGTCGTTGGGTTTCTCTGCCGCTCGTCGCTGACAGCGTCGTTACTGTTGAGCGTACCACCGTTAACTAACACCAACTGCTGATCGCTGTACATTTTGTCGGCCGGTTTCTGTTGTTGCTCGACGTTGTTATTCGAATTTTTGTTGTTGTTGTTGCTGCTGCTTCTGCTGCTGCTGCCACTGATCGGAGCGCGGCGGTTTCAAGCTTATTGTTGTTGTTACTTGTTGCTTTTTGTTTATCGCTCTTTCGCGAGCTCTCTTTGGTTGTGTCTGTCACACTCTCTGGCGTCGCGCTTACAAATTCCTTTGATTTGCGCTCTTGCTTACACTCTCTCAGCTGCGCGCTTTTTATACTCTGCACAAAAAGTTGGTAAAGGAGTACATATAAAATTACAAAAGTTTTTAGTTAATTCTTGTGCATACATACGAACATATATATACATTTGCAATATTTTACAATAATTAAGACACACTTGTAATATGTAGATATGTAAAATTCTACTTATATAATTATTTCTTCTAAATTTAATTTAAATATTTCGTTTAACAATTTGATTTCAAGACACTTCCTGAAGCGTCTCCCTTAAACAAATTTCTGACTACAGCTCTGATCTGCATTGCGATGATCGGTTTGTTGTTGTTGTTTTGTTTACCGGTCTTTCTCTCATTCTCACTCTCGCATTATCGAAAATTCTTGGCGCTCAACATTCCGCTCTCACATTCTCTCTTAGTGCTGCGCTTTTTACACACTAAATAAAAAGTTAGCATACACTCAAGATTCGCAGTTGTAGAGTATTAATATTTCTCTATTTTTTACTTTAGGTATACTGAGATATTTATAAAAAAGTATTATGCAAAGGAATTATTAATTCTAATTATTATTATTTTTTTGAAGTTATTATAACTGACGCTTAAAAACTTCGCCCTAAGGTATGCACTTAATTTAAAAATATCTTCAAAAAGCTGATATTCTGGTTGGTTCTTCATATGATTGAGCTGTTTAAATGGTTTGTTGAAGCATGTATCATCGCCTTTTATTTCCCCATTGAATCGAAAAAGTGCATTATGAATGCTGATAAGGCTTGTATTTATATGATCTATATTGATAACAAGTCCAACAATGATTAATAAGCTTTGTAAACTGTAAAAAGGTAGCTTTTCAGCAATAAATAAGGGTTCATATGTATAACACTTATCAAAATTAAACAACAATTTGATTAATAATTAAGGTTTTTCGCCATATATTTTTTTTTTCGCCGGTATTGATCAATTGAAATGTGAACAGCCCGTAGAAATAAATAAATTCCATATGCATAACCAATCGAGAAGAACAGAACATGAATCATGCACTTAACTTCACACCCAAAAGGAGAACAACGAAATAAAAAAATATGAGAAATAAGTCAAATATTTGGCATATTTGCGGATCGCTTTTGGCAAACGCTTTTTGAATGCAACACCCGCTTGGCCCGTTGTCCCTGCTGGCCAAAAGCGAGAGGCAGCCACAAATGCACATTGACATCTGAATGAGCGAAACAAATGCGGCTGGCGGCCAAAACGACCTTCTCAATATGGTTGGGAATTGTTAATTTCTTAATTTTAGCCAAATTAGTCAAAAGCACAGACAGGCAGACCTGAATGCTGATCAGCCGATTGGCTGATCTGATTGATGCAAATCCTTCGCGGTATGCCACAAGGGAGCTCAGGCCTAAGCTCTTGACCATTTAAAGCAGCCAAGTCCGGCTGGCTGACTGACCTCAGAGCCGGCCAGCAACTTGGCCCAAATATGGCAATAAACAAACACGTCGCACCAAATAGAAACGATGCCAAAACGTGAGGCGCCACTTGCCTCGGTTGTGCCTCGGGGCTAACTGGGCATGAATCAGCGCACGTAATGAAATGCTAAATAAATTTTCACTTCCATTTTAATTAATTTTAATTTATATGCAACTAAAATTGCACAAAAACACAAACACAAACACATACTCTGGCAAATTGTGGTTGTTTCAAAATGCTCTAAAAATAAATTGACAAATATTTTGTTGTTGTTGTTGTTGTTGTTAATGTTGTTTTTATGAAAAGGTAATGCAAACCACATGTCCTCCATTTGGTTAAATATAAACAGAACAAAAATTGCAATGGAAAATTGTGTATGAAAATGTGCACAGGTGAAATAGATGAGGAAATAGTTTTGGGGGTAAAATTAGTTAAATTCTTGGGATTACCAATAATATAAAACTCACTTTACGTGCTGCCATTTTGAGATTTGTTTACTGAATGTTTGCAAGTGCTAATACTTTATTTTTTTGTTTAGCCAAAACTTGACTATGGCGTATATATATATGTATATATATTTAATACTGATCCACTAATCACCCAATTAATTACACAATGCCTCTGCCGTGGCAAACACGTTTTTCACACACATACACACAACAGACTTTAAGCCTTTTGTATACAAATATTTAAGAAGAATTTGTTTTACGAGCTGCGCGCGTTTTTTTATTTTTTTTTTTTTTTGGTTTTTAAATATATTTTTTGATTTTTGTCCGCGCTGGGGGAACTTGACTTTGGATACTCTACACGTCGGTGTCACCGTCGTCGTCGTTGTAATCTTTATGTTCTGGTCGTCGCAATTTCTCAGTTCGACTGAGTTGTGTTCGCCTCCTTGCTCAATGTTTTTATGCAGCCAAAACGCGCGCAGCTCTTTTTGTTGTCGCTCAATTTCTTTATTATTATTTTTCACATTCATACAGCAGAGGACATTCGCATAGCAACAGTGTGAAAAGCTTTGAGAGTAAAAATCATATATTCTTTAACTTTGTTAAATTAAAACATTTCTTTTAATATTTAAGAAAAGAAGCATTTTCTGCAACTAGTTTTTATAGATTATAAATATGCTATTATACTCAAATGAAGATAAGCTAATTAAAGGTCTGATAAATATATTTTAAAGAACATGAAGGTTCTTCTAACAAAAACTTGAACTCTGTGCGATCGCTTCTATGAGAGCTATATGATATAGTGGTTTGATTCACCTGATATTAACAATTAAAAAATATGAAATAAATGATACCTTAGCCTATATAAAATACAGTTCTTAAAATATTAAAAAAAAGAATTAATTTTTGTGAAATAAGTGCTTTTCTAAAAATGTTTATCATGCTGGGGATTGCGGCTATTACTACAATAATGCATCAAATCTTTGATTTTAAAAACTTATAATACATTTTAATAATATAAAATAAATTCTCATAATAGTTACGCAATCGTTTCTATTCAATTGCGGCAGCGTGTGCTGATCATCAATACATAATTTCTTCAATATTTATTTGCCAGTATGTTTTGTGTTGTGTTTTGGTGTTGCCTCTGACGCTGCTGTTGACGTTGACGCCAGCGTCGACTGAGACGTCGACGTCGACCGCACTCTTGACTCTGTTCAACGCCATTTGGCAGCGTCAGTTTTTGCGATATTCCCCACAATTCAGTGATTTTTTGCGCGCAGCTGATTTTGTTGTTCTTTTATAAATAGTACATTTATTGTTGTTGTTGCTGTTGTTGCTCGTGGCTATTGTTAACAGCATCGAAAGCGGCTAGCATGCTTCATTTGTGGCCAATTGCAATCGCATTGTCATTTGCAACGCCCCCTCCCAAAACCAGCCCGCTTCCCCCCACCGCAACTCGTGATGAGTCACAAGTCACAACATAATTTGCACTTGAAATCACATCGCATGTGTGTGCGAGCAGTATTATATATTATGTATAGTGGTAAAGAAGACGATGGAAGACGGGCAGCCTTCATAAAACAAATAAATATGAAATGAATTTTGCATGTTTTTGCGGCTTGTTTTGACTTAATGGATGACTAAGTCTTTTGGCGATCGGCTAACATAAACTCTTTGAATTTATTTCGCTGAGTTCAACAACTTTGCAAATCTTTGCTTATTTATATTTATTCTAAGTTATATATTTTCACGCAGATGAAGAAGACCGCTTGCGTGAATGAGAAAATTCAATTTTCAGCAGACAAAATGTGAAAATTTTTTTATAGTTAAAAATTATGGTTTTAAATTATTTTTGTTATGATTATTATGGCATTCTAAAAATCATAATTTTAAAAGATGTTTAACTTTTTTACACAATTTGATTAATTCCATTTGAAGTGATAATTAGTTATAATGTTAAACTTTGTTAATTCCAAATAATTTCTTATGAAATTTTCCCACTTCTGTTTGCCAAAAGAAATTTGCGCGTTTCTTCGATTTCAGCGAAAAAAGAAAAAGCTAATGACTTGTATTAGTTATACGTTTTCCTGGCTACATTTTATGGCTTGTCAGCAGCTGTTTATCATTTGATGTTGCGCATACGCCGAGTTGGCCTCCACTAAATATTCACGTGCAAGCAATTGGTTTCAAGTGTGCTCCGTCAGTCTCTCTCTCTTTCCTCTCGCAGCGACACGTTCTCTCTCACTCTCTTTTATTCTTGCTACATTTTCGACATATCCAAAAATAAAGCCAATTTTATACCTAAACACAATTGCGAAACATAAAATTGTTTGCAATATTTCAAATTCTGAGAGCTGAGTAAAGCATCTATTAAATTATTTTTGTAGAGTCTGGACTGAAAGCTTTCCCCCGCCCCCCTTTCGGCTACCTCTTGGTCGGCCCATCAAATCTAAAGTACGTAAATTTCATACCAAGGCGGCACTCAGGTGCGTCGAGGCGTGCAACAGTTTCTAAAATAAGATCAACGAAAAGAAAGCCAAACATCTGGTGCTTTACATTTGGACAGACTGTAGGGAATCCAGTGAGCACTCAAGAGGCGCCTGTCAAAAATGTACAAAAAAAATGGCAAACTATTTCGCAAACACAAAGAAAATATAGAAAACCCAAATTCTTTGATATATTTTCATTTGCACAAAATATTGCATATGTATATATATGTATGTGAACATATAGATGGACACACTCATCGGCTGTGTTTAGTATATTTCGCAGATATTTCGTTGCTTTTGATTTTGTCGCGCAATTGCCTTCATAAGGCTAAATCCAACGCATACTTTGACATTTTCCTCGTCGAAATCGTTGGGTTATGCACTTATTGAGTAATTATGTGGCTCTAAATGCCTACATATATTCAATGATTTATATATATACACAAATTCACAAATACAACGGTACACGTTTGTTGTTTTGGCACTCGAAAGCAGTATATTGCGTATACGCCGCGTATTCCACGCAGATGCTCGCACCGCACACTTCGAAGTCAATGCAGCAACTGAAAATTCTTATTTCGAAAACGCCTCGAAATATGGCCCACACAGCCGCCGCTGGCATTACCATATAGCTGAATTGAGAGCCAAAGCGAAAAATTCTTTCGAAAACATTTTTCAGCTTTTCACATTTTCCATGCGGCACGTCGACACGAAACGAATATGTGTGTTTTCTTCTGAGCGATAACCATGTGGAAATTCTTGACAGGCCGCCTTCGAGCGTTCATGACTAAGAGTCGTCTCGTTTATGGGTCTACCTGCCTTTTAATTAGATCAGCCAGCGACACGTGTGGTCAGCCCGCGGAGGAGACGACCACATGACATCGACATACTCGTAAATCAAAATGGCAACAACAACATTCGACCGCTGACTCAGTCCAAAATTTGGCTATTCTCTGGCTATTGGCCAAGCTTTTTATGTGCGACAAGTCCAATTACAAAAGCGACTAACTGTAATCAAATCGAAGACTAAGCACTTACTAGTCGTGCCCTAAAGGCTACCTAAACCGAACTAAAAGATACCCTGCAGACAGTTGTTAAACATTGTGCAATTAGTAACAGTTTATACCTTTAAAAGCCCTTAACTTAACTAATTCAATAACCAAAATTAATTAATTAAATTTTTTAATTATTAATGATTTAAATTACATAAATTTAAAATATTTGCTTTTGCAGTGTGGTCTGCGGATAATCGTAAACTGTGTTGCGGTACATTTGGGCATTGTGGACGCCACCTTTGATACTCAACTCGACAATTGCCCCGAACGGCAAACGATGCGTGAATTGGCAATAATGACGGCCATTGATCGCGATCAGGTAACAGTCGGTCGTGACGAGCACTTGGACGGCAAACTGGTTGCCCCGACGGAATGGAGTCGGCGAGGAGATCTCCTCGCGGTGCCACATTCTCCCAATCCTGCAGTTGCGTATAATTTGGTTCTTCGAGAATCTGGACTTGATGTGCAGCGGAATATCTTCCATGTCATTGGTAAGGGCGAAATTAATCTCAAACCTATAACAGATTTCTTTTAGCACAATGGGAATATTAGATTGAAACAGGGTTAAGCTTACTCATTGCATTTGTCATCGATCCTGCCGCTAAAGAGAAAACTGTCGCCCTCGCACAGAGGACCCACATGGGCGCTCTCATTGCCAAAATTGCACATGGGCTTTATGTCAAAACGCACGTGCGGAGGAGGCTGAAGGAAGAGAAATCCAGTTAACATCAGATTAAGAATTGTACAAAATATGGTTTATCTTGGATAAAGGTATAAATGATTAATTATTATATCAATTTTACTTACCGCCAATTCCAGGAAACGATGTGGATAACCTCGAATCTCTGAACGATGTATGCGCACATCCTCCACATCGCCGTCGACCTCGATGAACTGAACCGTGTCGAAGGACTGGCGATGAACGTAGTGTTCCATGTGATGGCCGTTCAGAGCGATCAGATAACAGTAATCGGTGACGAGCACCTGGATGGAAAAGCTTTCGCCCTGACGAAACGGAAAGGGCACCGCCGAGTGGATCTCCTCACGGCCCCAAGAACCACGCAATCGACTGTTGCGCACAATTTGAAGCTTTGGGAATCGGGGATTGATGTGCAGGGCAATATCACGTTTCTTGTTGTTGTACACAAAGTTGACGGCGAATCTGCGAATGAAGGGCAGCTTGGAAAGACGTACAAAGCCATAAAGCACGTTTCGATTTACCCGTTAGAATTGGGGCCCACTCTACCGGTAACCAGAACATTGACACCCTCGTAGAGCTTGGTGATTTCAGAGACCACTTTTGCTATATATGAAAGGATATGAGTGAAAAGCTTTGACTCTTTCTAGTGTAACCTACCGTCAGGCGTGGAATATGTGTCAAGGACAACTAAGGCGGTTTCGCCAACCAAAGGACCACTTGGGCGATTGCCGGGATAGATTTCAGCGGGGTTGGGTTCATTGCCGGGATGCAGCTCAGCTGGGTAGAGTTCAGTACCTGGATAGATCTCAGCGGGCATAGACTCAATGCCGGGATAAACCTCAGCCGGAACTGATTCAACAACAGGATAAACCTCAGCTGGAACTGATTCAATGACGGGACATTCAACAACTGGAGGTATGAACTCCACGACAGGATCGACGACGGGAGTGATGGGCAGGATGCTGCAAAGCCAACAATAAATTAATTAATAAGTACAAATTTTTAAATTACGTAGAATAGTAGTATATAAATAGTAGTATATAAATAAATAAATAAATATATATAATAAATGTAATAGAACATATACAAAATTATATTCGAAAGTAGGCTTTGCGTTTTAAAATCCGTTGTTAAAAGTGTTGCATACTTTTGTGGGCATCATAAATATTCACTGTATATGAGTATTCTCATACATACAACTAACAAAACTTGCTATTAGGTATCCATATAATATTATTGAATCTTGCTCACCTGTTGGGATCTGTTTTGGGCCGCAGAGGAGCGCCCTCCTTCAACTTGCAGTTGGGATACTGCGCC